>CM060859.1:2930571-3267857 GCA_030737845.1 Acorus calamus | reverse complement strand
GTTCGTGTCATTTTTTTAGGTAGAATTACTTTACGAGAAATCATTTTGTTAGGAATCATTATTTCGTTACTGTTTGGTTCCTTGGTTGATTTATTTAAGGAATCACTTTCCAATGTTTTATTCACACATGAAAAATGATAAGAAATTTAATTTAAATGTCTAAAATACCCTTATTATTATACATATATTTGCAAAATTTATTTCTTTATCCATATCACAATTATAAAAAATAAACATTTTTTTAATAAATATTTAATGAACACAATGATATGTACATCAGTACATGGTTATATCACAAGCATATTAGTTGTACATTGTTTATAATAACCGACTACTGTACGTTTATAATAACCGATTATCACACATTCAATAGTTAATTAATTGTGAACACAATGATATGTACATAGTTTTATCACAAACATATTAGTTATACATTGTTTATATCAACCGACTATTGCATTTTCAATATGTTATTTATAATATTAGTTATGATAAAATCACATATATCAATTATAACAAAGTTTCTTAGTTATAAAATCAAAATAACTATATAAATTCATTATATAAGCACTGGGTAAAAAAAGATAAGAGACTTTATTTTATAATGGATCTGGATTGTTGTTTGACTAATTCGTAAATGATAGAATAGTCAATTAATTTAAGATTCCTGATAGGATTTGAGAAAACTACAAAAAAGGTAGAAATTAGATTTCACCATATTGTTTTACGTGCCTTGATTTTAATTACAGTGGGGCGCACAATTACCATGAAGATTACTGTTAAGACTGTGTCACTTTTAAAGGTCAAATATCGCGTTTTATTTATTTTAATAGTTCGGGCATTCAGTTTCAAAATCAAATTGCATATTTGTGGTTCTGGTGTTCACTTGGGCTTAAATGGAAGTTTTTGTAGCATTTTGAGGTCTTTTAGAAATTATGCAGTTTCGATTGGTATTTGGATTTAATTTTGTTAATGACCAAGATGAAGTAGTAAAAATCTAGTTTTATCATGAGATGTTCAGTGTTAAGTTAGCTTTCATACAAAAGTGGAATTAGATCAACTGGATTCATGTATCAAAAGTTATGGGTGTTCTTCCAATTATACCCTGGGGATATGAAATCCAGGCAGCAGCCCTGTATGATGTTTAGCCTAGATTTCGGAATAGCTGGAGAGGTTATTTGATCTGGATGTAAACATGAAAGTTGTAGATAATCTTCTTATCTTTCCAATGCCATTGGAATCGTGCAATTCGGAGCTGTATCGAGGAAGTTATGGCCGTTTAAGTGAAGGCTGCGCAGAGTTTTAACTCCGAGGACAGCTCGGTCTTTCACTTCTCTTTTGCCTATTTAACCACCCCCATGTGCACGACCTTGGCATAATTTTCCCCCTTTTTGGATCTGGTCCAGCCCTTGGTGTTGTGTGTGTTGGGTGGTGGAAGGAGAAGGAGATGGAGCAAGAAGAGGAAGTGTTAGAAGTGAAGGAATCAAGGTTTGTGTGTGTATGTTATGTTGTTGTTTCTCATCTCCTCCTCTCCCTCAAGCTCCCTCACATGGTTCAGCCCTTTGTATGTGTTCAGCCCCCCACATGTTTGATGAAATGCCAAAGAGAAGGTGTGCTTGGATTGGGTGCATGTAAAGGGAGATCAAGCAAGGTTTGTGTGTTTGAGCTTGGCTTCCCTCTTCTCCACCCTCTCAAGGTATTCCCTTCCCTCTTTGTGAGTGTGTTGTGCTAATGTGTGTATGTGATGGCTGATTTGGTGGTGGTTGTGGCTGTGCTATGTGGCATGTGTGATGGTGGTTGTTTGTGGTGATGGTGGTGGAACTCCTTATGTGCACCATCTCTCTTCTTCCCAAGGTATATTCACTTCCCCTTTGTGCCTTGTATGTGTTTGTGTTTATGCTTGTATGAGTGTGTATTATTGAATTTTGGTGCTGTTGGAAGAGTGTAATGTGTAATTGCTACTGCACATGAGATGGTTGCATTAATGCATGAATGGGGTGGTTTTGTGTTGTAAGGCAGATTTTCTGTCTCTTTAAGATCCTTGTGTTTGAGGTATTTGGAGGCATATTTTGAGGCTTGTGTCTTCATTTCATATGATCATCTATGTGTCTAGATGCTATATATCAAATTTGGTGTCATTTGGTTACCTGTATTGAAAGATATAGCCTAATGTTCATGGTCTGTCCGGATTCGCGCAGAAATTGATCGGTTTCTGAAAATAATTTATTTCGGGCATTTAGAGATTTTATCAAGTTAGTATGTCTTCACGGAATATGATCCCAACACATCATAGAATGTGTGTGATTTATTTTAGAATATTTGGATGTGTATTTTGTGCTGTGGATACCAATGTTTGGGGCTGATTGCAGTAGATGGACTAATCTTGTATAAATATGTGACAAAGAGTTATTATGCATGGTGTGGGCAATATAAGGAGTTGATGTCTTCATGAAGAAGGCTTGTATATGTATCAAGATATTTTATATTTAATTGAGCATCATTGGTTGTTCTTGCAGATTTCGTAGACCGGACGCGCGGCGATCCAAGTATCTGTGAGTGGTTCGATTCACCCTTTCGGAAAGCGCTCGATGCACATAATCGTGCATCGCGTATCCGCGGGGCACCCTAATTATATTCAATCATGATTGCTAAATTGCATTAATATATTAGACTCATACTTGTTAGCTTTAATTGTGGGTTCTTATATAACATGAGGTATAGAGTATGACATTTATGCTAGCTTGTTAGTGGGCATGACATGCCATAGGTAGCCATTTGTAGGGTCACCTTCTTATTAGTAAATGCTTAGTATGGTTGTGTCATATTTAGCTAATGGTATGATATATATGCTAGCTTACTAGCGGGCCTATGTTGGATTGTATAAAGTGTGCATATTCATGGTTTATTAATAGGTTATTCGGACAGGTAGTCCTTATATCTCTCTTGTGATAATTGTGTGTATGTTGAATGGTTCAACCAACTCATTTGCACAACGAGCATCGTATTATTTGCTAGAAGTTTTATTATATACAGCATGAACTCATATTAGTCTCATTCACATTAATGGATGAGTTTTCCATGTCTGAAGCCGTTTAGTCTTCTATGTAAGTGTTTTGTGCTTGTATAGTATGAAATAGATATTTCAGATTACAAATATTAGTGAGGTGTTGCTTGAATGTCATATGTGATTTGATTGAAGGGGAATCACATATTTATTTATCCAATCCGATGAGATTTTTAATAGATGTTTTAATTCTCATTTTTTTGACGTTATCCTTATTAGATGATTACATAGTGGAATGTGGATGAGAATCATTTACTTTGATTGTGTCTCAATAATTGCTTAGAGTGATGGCTAAGGTAATGGGACTCTTACACCTCAAAGGTATTAGAATTTTTCCTATCATTATCGCACTCATGATAAATAGATTAGGCCTATCTGAAATAGGTGGATGTATGACTCTCAGTTAGGTCATACTTTATTATTTTAATGTGCAAATGTAGCAGTTTATATACCCTGCATCCTTGCGATGCTCTCGTATGAGAATTCAGAAGAATTCATTTATCGTATTGGTATTCGTTAATCGATAGCAATGATAGTATGCTTGGCCTATCTGTAATAGGCATGTGGATGACCCGCCTTTAGGGTCATGCCTCCCCATTGCTAAGTGTGAGAACTTAACTACCTTTCCCTGCATCCGAGTGATGCATCTGTATGGAAATTCAAGAGAATTCATTAGCATTGTATTTGCTAGATGATTATAGTTGATCCTTGATGATGCTTCTCCCCTACCTCGTATCCGCGTTGAAGCTACCCGGCGTTGGAGCTATCCTGGATTCTGCCGCTACATCATAGGAGGCCCAATGTGTATTTCAATACCCTTGTGGCTTCGTACCTATCTTGGAAGGCTGTCAGGAAGAGGGCTACCCGGGAGAGGGCTACCGGAAGGTTAAGGGAGTTAGCGAGTTGATTTCTAGATGATTATAGTTGATCCTTGATGATCGTATTGTGAGCGTGGCATGCTTCTCCCCTACCTCGTATCCGCGTTGAAGCTACCCGGCGTTGGAGCTATCCTGGATTCTGCCGCTACATCATAGGAGGCCCAATGTGTATTTCAATATCCTTGTGGCTTCGTACCTATCTTGGAAGGCTGTCAGGAAGAGGGCTACCCGGGAGAAGGCTACCGGAAGGTTAAGGGAGTTAGCGAGTTGATTTCCTTTCTAATAGTCTCATGTCACCTTAGGGATGAAGGCGAGGATGGGGTTAGAGTGTTTCTCCCATATCGTCGTGCGTCGAAGATTTCGAGCGTTGAAGCTATCCTGGATAGTGCCACCACATCATAGGAGGCTCAATGTGTATTTCAATACCTTGTGGCTTCGTACCTATCTTGGAAGGCCGCCAGGGAGAGGGCTACCGGATGATGCAAGGCATCGTAACGTATTATACATCGATGTAGATAATCTTTGAAGTGTTGTACTAGTTTGAGATACCACACATTACTATTAATGAATTAATTGCTTTTCAAGAGTCCTAGGAGTTCCCCTCCGGGTCAAGGGTGAGGTGAGGTGAGGTCACATCTCCACGTGACATGTATCGGTTGGGGTTCTTCCGCATATATTTTTCCTTATAAGAGCAATGTGCTTAATATTAACTATATTTATAGAGCGTGGATTCTTGCCACTCACTGAGCTTGTAGCTCACCCCTCGTGTGTTATTTTTCACCAGGGACTGGGTTGGCGTGGAGCTAGAGCATCTATCTGGCGTGGTTCGTGCGTAGAGTATCCCACCTTTCGGTTAGCGAGCGCGAGGCTGTCAGCAACCCCATTTTCTTTGTGTATATACTGGTAATCGTGCGTGTTGCACATATGATTTTATTTAGGCTAGACTTGGACTCTCACAGGACAGTTATCGTGTATTCGGGTTTGTAATAATGTTTTTGATTTACAGACTAATTTGTATATTATACTTCCGTATCATTTCTTTTTATTGGCTACTACTTTCCTGTAGCCTTGTTATCTTATTTGACCCCTGTTGGTTATTGTATGATTGGTAATGCTTCGGGGCGTAACAATTACCACTGACCAAACATTGGATTTTACACACTTCCTGATAATCTCACATGTAATCAAATTTCATCTCAAAATGACACGAACCAAACAAGGCCTGATAACTACACAATTGGATTATTGAGCCATAAGAGATTTGGGGTTTGGAAGTTTGTATACGCCTCTTATACAAACTTCTTTATGTTTTTTTTTTCTTTTTCTCTATTTATTTTCATTTTCATGGACGTGTACTCCTTTTCTATTTAAATGCAAAGTAGTACAACTACTAATTTTACTTTTTTATTATACAAAAAGCCTTTACAGACGGAATAAGTTATTTTTCTATTTGATTATATTTTTAATTATTTTTGTTAGGAAACATAATAATTAAATTTTTGTTATTTGATTAACCATGTATAATTTATGGATAAAAAATAAATAAAATGCAAATATGGTGAAAATGATTTAACATGTGGACCCCTTGTATAAGATGTGAAATACTTTGACATATTCCCCTTTATGTCAGTGGCATAAGTTTGATAGAATAACCCACTTTCAGAGGTGACCTGAAATATCAATACTACATTATTCTTCTCTATTTTGACATACTAATATCATGTTATTCCAACTATCCCCACCTTAAAGTGGAAGACCCCCTTAGCGGTAGCCCTGTCAACGGGTCGGGTCCGGGTCGGGTCGGGTGGACCCGGACCCGACCTGTGGCAAGACTCGACGGGTCCGGGTCCAATCTAGGACCCGGCGGGTCCGGGAAAATGTGGACCCGGACCCGGACCTGTCGGGTCCAGGTCCGACCCGACCCGACCCGAATGGTTGCAAAAAAAAAAAAAAAAAAAGAGGAAGAGCTCATATATTTGTTTGCTTTATCATTATATTTGAAAATTTTTATAATAAAACATTATTATTAATGAGACTATGTTTGAACATAATCTTATACAATTCAAAAGAATTAAATTAATTATTAAACAATATCCAAAACAATAACCACTAACATAAACAACATATTAACCTAAACAATAAAGATAACTAATTATACAAACATTCAAAACAATATTAACCTAAACAATATTCAAAACAATAAACGCTAATATATTAACTAAAATAATAAACATAAATCATGCAACAAACTAATAAATTATACAAATTCAAAAGCTAATAAGTTAATTGTCCAAAACAAACCGACGATAATACATTACTAACTTTATTACATATTAAACAATCAAGTTCTTGCAAATTGCAACATCAACACAACGAAAAAAATGTTATGATTATGATTATGATTTATGAATTTATGGATACAAACATAAGTTAAGTAAGAAATAAAATTATGTATTAATTAATATTAATAGTCTTATAATATATTAGCATATATTAATAAAACAATCGGGTCTCGGGTCCAACAGGTCGGGGCGGGGCGGGGTGGACCCGGACCCGACCCGTTTGTTTGTTCGGGTCCGCCGGGTCGGGTCCAAATCGGGTCGGGTATATTACATGTGTAATTGGGTCCGGGTCGGGTCAGGTCCGAGTCTAAACCCGACCCGTTGACAGGCCTATTTAGCGGGGTGGTCGAGACACACCCTCCTCCAAAGAAGGTCGGGAGTTCGAGTCTCAAGTTTATCAAGCAAAAAAAAAAATTCTCCACCTTATTCATTGTTACCGTATCTCTATTCTATTGTCCAAACAAGGGGTAAATGGACAATAATGTGACTTGAATACAAGACGTAATGGTTTGCACATTTTATTTGTTAATCATTGAATTAGTTAGTCTTACTTCATTTAACAATTTCACTTGATCTGGATAACTGGATTATAATGAACAAGTTAGTGAAACACGTGCAGGCATAAATATTGAGAAAATGGATTATTTTTTTTCTATAAATATCCTACTTTGAATCTTTTTATTATAATAATTTAATTATCTATTAAATGTAATGAGTCTGCATTATAGTAGTGAGAATTATGAGTGTGTCTTTTAGAGGATTCTCCTTGTCACATGAGATATTCCTTATTTACCATATCTATTCTAAACATCCCAAAAGGCTATGTACTCTCCATTTAATTTTGTTGGTGGAGATATTTTCAGATGTCCCTTTTTTTGAAAGAGCTAGGGCAAGACAAAGAGTCGATAATATAATAAAATAAAAATCATCCCTATGTGTGAATTGTTGAAGTTGCGTCAAGAATCAAATCTCTAAAAAAAAAAAAAACTTATGAAACACTATCTTGAAAAATAAAATCCTCCCAATTTTTATTAATTAAATATATGAAAGATATGATTCCCATGGGCCACCAATAGACAAGTCCACCTTGGATTGATGGTCCATGTCCATCAACAGTTGAGATGAACAATCTCAACCATCCGATGAGGAAAATCTAATAATAATAATTATTATTGAAGATGGCAATATTTGACTGAGTGAGCTCTCATGGTGTTTATGTTTATTTTTATATGTGAGTGGTGTCAAGAAAAGCATCCACATTTTCATAAGTTTGATTTGTTTTAAAAAGGTACTTTAGGCTATAATCATGCTTTAAGATCAGATAATGTTAGTAGTTTATGTCCATTGCTTGTTTTAGGGGTGTCTGTTTTTTCTCCTACGTTTTTTTAGTGCATTAGTGTGAAAAAAAGCAGGGGTTATGTTTTACTTTGTTCTTTATATCAACATCAAAACTTAAAAAGCCACTAAAACATGGTGATGTTAGTTTTAATAAGGTGGTGGGGATGGTTTAGTGGTGATGTTGATGCATTTGTGTTGCATGATTTTTATTTTTTTCCAAAAAAAGGTTTTATTTATGTTAGACATATCAAGGTTGTTAATCATCCACTTGGAATGTAGCGGAACCCAATTTCAAAGATTCATTCCACTCAGACATAATGTTAGACATAATCTTATGCGCCATCTATATTGGAATGATTGATATTATTAGGATAATGTTCCCGTTCAACCCCATTTCCAGTCCCAATTCCAATCTACATGTGTTTTGAATTTTTTAAAATAATATACTTTATCTAATGATGTACATAATTTTATAAAAAATGAAACATACACTTTAATGAATTGCATGAATGCATTTATAGAAAATGTAAAAAGATTCTTTCGAAACATATGCCTTGTTAACATGAGCATATGCGTCATTAATTTTCTATCGACGCATATAGAACTGTAATTGGGGCTAGAAATAGATATATGTGTAATAACGCCTATATTCTTATGAGGGTTGCAAAATGGCCAAATGGTAAATAAACAATGGTGTTCATACACTCGGTCTTATCATTAATATAGTATATGAAATTTTTTTTTTCGAAACTGGTAGATCAAAGCTACCTTGATTGTATTAATCGATTAACTTTGGGTCGAAGGGGATACAGGGAAGTGAAGAACTAAATAGATATTAAAAGCAAGAGAAATGAAACACAAACAAGACCCGGGGAGCAAGAGGAGTCGAAGAGGATTCCATTCCTGTGTGCTCCCCCCGCTCATCTCCAAACCTCAAGCCGTCAAGTATATGAAATTATCTAACATAGCATATACTCAACTATGTTAATATATAGTAAATTGTTAGGGACAATCTTCTTGGACAGTCTCTACTTGTTTTAATTTTTTTAAATAGTAAAACAACGTTTAATGAGATATTAATCACTCCATTTTAAATTAAATGAATTTATTTTTAGTAAATATTATTCATCTACCAAAGTAAATACCTACAAGTGCCAAAGACTGTAATAATGCCTAAACAGTAATGATAAGTTAACTACATTTAAAATAGGAAGGTGATAAACATCAGCCTATGTTAAAGTCTCATTTTTTTAATGAGATATATATTTCGTTATATGCAGTGTATAATTCTTTTTGCTTTTTAAATACATTCAATTAAGTGGAGTATATATTTTTATATAAATGTTGGATCTTCATTTAATTAATTATGTACAAATCAAATAAATCAAAATGTATGGGAATCGCAAAAGAAACATATAACATTACCAATACAAGAAACACAATATTCACTCTTTTCCCAATTTTCATTGGGACTTCTAACTTTCGCAAAGGGAATGATTATTTAACTTCCGGAAAATGATATCGCAGGTCCTGTTGCCCCAATTGCTGTTCACACCTATTTTTCTCTAAAAAAAATCATACTCTTCAAATAAAGTGCATATTGTTATATGAAATGAAGTATATACTAAAATACATTAGTATATTTTTTTTCAAGTTTAAAAAATAATAATTTTTTTTGCGTTATATACTATGATAGAAACACTATATACTATAGTAGAATATATACTACGTTATCATAACATATAAAGCTGCAAAATAGGTTGAGTCTGCCAGCAAGGCTTATAACAATGGATGACCTTAATAAAATACATACTTAAATCCATGGCCATTGCTTGTATATTTTAGAAGCTCTCTTTTTTCAGTCCCTTTTTTACTGTAGTTTTATGGTAAAAAAAGTCGTATTAGTTGTATGCCCCTACCAATTTTTAACAAAGCAAAACATACAATCCTTTTATTAGGGTCTCAAACAGGGTTGGATTTGGTGAGTTACATGGAGTTCAGCTTACCAAACGATCTCTTCATCAGTGTTCTGGATTAACTAAAAGAAGAAAAAAAAAGTTTCCAGCCAAAATTAAAATTGGAATTTAGTCATTTAATGCCAATGCATCATTGAACTTTCATTAGGTCTTCAAATGGTGGTCCTGCATATATGTTTTGGCTAAAGACCATCCCATGTCTAGTAAGCACGCTGAATGACTGCATGCACTGAAACTACATTATGTTTATATCAAGCAAAAATTAGTTGACAACAACATAAACAGAATCATCATCCACATCAGTCATCATATCAGCAAAAGTTGGCCCTCTCACTCAAACCAATTATAGCATTCCCCTTTATGGTACAACAAAAAAAAAGCACACTGGGCTCTTATGTTATTCTCAGTACAAATGTTCCCTACCCACCATTTTTTTCCCAGGTGAAGATCCATGTTCCCATTACCCAATCAAGAAACCGAGTGCCTCGTGTTCCGCGACGGCGTGGACTTCGAGGACTCCTCCAGGTTGCCAGAGACAGGGCTCCCCGACGTGTCGGAGCTGCTGTTCTCGCCCCCTCCGTTGCTGCTCCCCTTTCCAGACCAGAGCCTGCTAAATATCTTCTTTGACACCCCGCCTTTCGGTTTCGCATTGTTGTTGTTGCTGCTGCTGCTCCCACTCCCAAGGCTCCTCTCGCTCCCCTTCCGCCCCATTAGCCTCATCGACGCAAGCTCACCCTTCAACGTCTTCAACTCCTCAGCTGTCGGCAAGGTGTCCCACTCTTCTTCCACGTTGATCGTTGCGGATCTTGAGCTGCCAAGGGACCCGCCATTCTGCGGGTGCACGTTGGGGGTGGGAGAAGCGGACGCCCGAGCCTGCTCAAAGAAGAGGACCTGGACCACCACACGGAGCGGGAGGCGCTCGTTCTGTATGGCATGAGTGCATGCTTCAACGGAGAGTTCCCTGCAGTCCATCAATGCGCAGATCTTCTTGCGCTCACTCTTGCTCAACCCCGGATGCACCTATGAAATTATCAGTTTTTTTCATAAAAGCTGTTTTGTTGATTTTTAACGAATATATAAAAAATTAAAAGATTTTGCAAAAGCAAAAGCAGTTTGACAATTGGTTTCAAAAGGAATCTAAACAAGACTTACTTTTAGATACATGTCAATGGCACGGTAAAGACCGTCGTGGGTCGGCCTTGAAGCATCAGAAACCATCTCGGCGAGGTCCAAGAACTTCGACAAAGGTAGATTAGGATCCTTTGAAACCTCAGCAAGGTACCCATCAATCAAATTCGCCACCGTGACCATCAAAGCACCCGAAATGTCGGGTGCCACCACCACTGGGCTTCTTCCGATGATCTCCTCCTCCACACAAACACCTTGAGATCCGCGCCCCCGCATCACAAACTCCTCAACTATGTTCATCACCACATCCACATCATACACCGTGTTCTCTCCCACAGTCGCCGGGATCAACAGATCATTCACACTGGCTTCCTCTAGCTGTCTCCCAACCCTCTTCACTAGCTCCCTCTTCAAGCCTTCACCGCAGTCAAGCACACTCGCCGCCCTCAACAGGGTCAGTAGGAAACCACACGAAACACAACCTCTCTCGACCGGGAGCAGCCCAACCATGGTCTCCACCAACAAACGGTGCTTCGTCACGTCCCCGTTTTGGTGACAACCCTTACCCAAACGCGGAAGCCTACGCAATGTATATGCCCTCAGAGCTTCCCCGATCACCCCGACTGAAGTTCTCGCCTGATTTTTTATGCTTACTATGACTCGCTTGTAGAAATCAATGTCGAGCTCACACAAGTCCTCCACCCACCAATCTTTAGGCACAGTTTGCTGTTTTCGGACCCCGTTCCGGTCCAGGTCGAGACCGTTCTCCGAGGGAAGCTTCTTCCGGTTGTAGGTGTACGACCACTCGACCTTGGATGGGTCCATTGAGGCCTTTGAAGCGATTGATTCGATGCAATGGGCGACGATCTTCAAGTCCTTGGACCACGAGAGAAGTGACCTGGTGGTGTGAAGCGCGATGATGGAGTCTTTCCAGCTTCGGAATATGCTCGTGTTGAGGAAGACGTCGATCTTATAGACGAGGTTGCCTTTCTCGGTGGACTCGTTCATCTCGAGATATTCAGCCGTGCATCGGGCAGCGATCACATTGTAGGCATTGAGGGTCACTGTCATGCCGTAACAGAATTTGGCACATATTTCGAAGGATGCGGGGCCGCCGGGGATGTCAGGTATGTCGATCTCGTCGTTGTTGTCGTCAGTGGTTGATGCCACCATCTTTTGCAGGCGTGCACTCTTGGAAAGTAATGGAAACTAATATAACATAGGAGACAGTACAGAAACATTCATTAAGTTCATATTGTACTACTTAATAAGATTGCATAATGTGCAAATAACACTTATTAACATGCATTAAGTTTTATCAGTATCAATAAATCAAATAGGAAAAGAGGAAGGAACACAAAAGTAAGAGACAAAACAAACTATTATAGAAGAGAAAACATCAATTAACATGCATAAATGGACATGATAAGAATATTAAAAACACTACCTTGTGCAAATAGAACTTCACATCTCCTATGTTAACAACAATATCTGTTGCCAACTCAGAGCCCACAAACCTACAAAGATGAAATCATCATTAATCAAGTTTCGGTGATGAATAAAATGGAAAAAAACAGTTTGAGATATTGGGATAAATAAAACAAGGAGCTTTATTGATTGTGATTTGCTAGTAACATAAAAAGATAGTATACAATTGAAATAGCAAGAGGAACACAACAATATATTGTCCTGGGGAGGACTATTTCCCAGGGATACACAACATGATAAAATGTCACAGCTCGATTATGCTAAGCTGTTTCATTTTGACAGACAATTATGATCAAATATCAAAGCAATCAAATATAGTTAGTGTTCTCTCACGAGAACAATGTCACACAAAACCGAATGTAAGGACAACCAACAATTTTGGTTGTTTGGGAAAAACATGTCATCACATGCACTATGTTCCTGTTAATTTCTAAATCAAAATATGAACTTTTTCGGATTGTGCATGTCTAACTTTGGAATTGACCATATTTAGAAGGCCAAAGAGCATCAATGAATGTGTACATTGAAAGCTGTAGTTATGACTAACCACAGTCACACAAAAGGTCCCTGGTTTCCCATATCATACAGTAAAAAAAATTTCTCCCTTCTTCAAGGGGTCCTAAATTCGGGTCTTACTCTTGTTGATATGAGAAAATTTAACCACGGAAAAAAGCACTTACTACTAAAAAAGGTAATATGTAAATTCATACAACAAATAAATGACCACAAAATACCAATGACAAGTAAATTTTAGCCCACTCAGGTGTCACCAAAACCATTTATACAGGATTTACGACTTGCTACAGAAAGGAAAATGGTCAGTAGATATTCAGTGGTTAACCTTTTATTGGCAGATACACCTTGATCCTATGCAGTATATATAATTTATCCAACCCCGGATAGTGAGGAATCTACATATTATTATTTTTACTAGCCAGTGCAGAAACATATGTCAGATGCAAAACTTCAACAAATAATGGAGAACATGACAAGTAAAGCAAAAACATAAATTTTTTTTTTAATGATTAATAAAACTATATTTATTGGCAGATCAATAAAGAACTCACTGACTGCACATGCAATAATAGGAACTGGGTCAGCCACATCAATGAAATCAAAACTAGATGTTAAACTACATAAATAATCTCCTCTCAAGACAAGGGACATTTTGGGAAACAGATAGTGCTTAAGATTGATTCAGGTCCACTGACCACACTTTGCACAAATGTCAATTTTACCTATCTAACCAACCTCTCAGTTGCAGCAAGTGGAGGATGATCCCCTTAGCTAGCAGCTTTGTATTCCTAAAACTGATTACGCATTTCAAATTCATTGCCATTTTGTCAATCAAGTCTACCAGTGTGCAGCCATCTGAAGTCTATCATCTTTCATCATCTTTTACAGTAGATTGATTATTTAAGTAAAAGATATAAATGATACAAAGGCTTAGTTTGTTAACACAAACACTCACACCGCATGATGCACATATAACCACTCAGTGGATCCAAAGCATCTCAGTCATCAATGGAAATCTGTGACTAAATGTAGATGGGGGAGGATCAAAATGGTACTAGTAGACGGATTAATATAGAATAACAGGTAAACCTCCCATTCATTGTCAATGTTGGTTGCAAATTTTTTTCCCTCTAATGTGCTCAAAAGGTCATGGTAGTTTAAATAGCACATACATGTATCTTCTTAATGCATGCAAATGTGACTGACCCCAAGGTTGAGGCAATACACACTATCTACATTGGTGGGAACAGAAAAGATCTTATAGTTGAGAGACAATAGATTTAAAACTAGTAGTTCAAAACATTTGCAGATATGAGACTTCCATTGGAAAGAACATGGAGCTTTTTCTACACTTATGGATGATCTCAAAATGCTAAAAAATAGTCTCTCACTTGAAAAGTAGGATAGAATGAATCATGGAAGCTAATACTGCTCCTGATATGTGTAATAAAGAGCAATAGCTGTACTGGGGATTTATAATGATTTAGTACACTGTAGAATCACCATTCGCAAAATAATTTCGAACAATTATTTTCTGTTTGTTACTTTGCTTGGTCCGAATGTGCGACCAAGAGCAACTCTAGGCACGGACTGTTTTTGTTATTGAAGAGCAAAATCCAATGCCATAACCACAGAGAGAAAAAGGGGGGAAAAAGACATTTCCTCTGGTTTTATGTTCTTAGTTATTCCTCAGGATCAATGGATATTCAGTGGTCAACCTTCATAAAAAGAACAAGAAAGATGTCCACAGGACTACAAATCAGTCATGGCAAGACACACTAACAACACATATAAACCACACAGGGATAAGATCCCCTAATCAAAATTTCTCTCATGATATGAGCAACAACAACTATTCTACCAAGAGTATAAGATTGAAATACTTCCATACAAGGAACAAGAAAGAATAAATCCACATAAACCTCACCTGACATCATTCCCCTCCGACTGAAAGGAATCCGGCTTTGAACCAAGCTTCATAAACTTCATCTTGCTAAAAAAAAAATAGAACAACAGCCACCACCAGCTACTCTTCTCCTCCTCACACAAAGTCTAATCATACACAGCTAAACTGTCTCCGCCGCACATCTCCAGTCCCAATGAGATCCAAAGAAGAATTGAATATAAAGGTGGCGGCTTTTCAACGAACCGATGATGAGATGAAGACCGAATATTTTCAGATGAAAGAAGAGGCAGCGATACTAAAATGGGTCTAAATTGTTTTTTTAAATGGATTTCCTCCCCTTGTAGTGTGAAGAGGTCTAAGAGAGAGAGGAACCCATGTTTCCTCTCATGGAAACAAAGCCCACGGAGTCCGCGAAATCGACGGTAAGATATGGGGACATCACCAACAACAGACCTCTTTTGAAGAGATAAACAAATGCAGAGAAAGCAAGAGACACCCCACAAGCACAAAAAAACTGACACCACCACCTCTCAAAGACTAATTGTTTATGGTACCTGATCAGCTTTGGTTTTCTCTACTCAACTAATTTTATATAGAAGTTGATTCCTTCAATTGCAATAGCCCACCTGCAAAATAGTGAAACAGCATCTCGATATGAGCAGATGACAAACACCATAACAGCAGACAAAGAGCATCTTATGTTAAAACTCAGCATATGCTGATGCAGAGAGTTGAGAGACCAAGAGAGAACCAGTTAATGAAAAACACCATGCAAGTTGAGGGACACCCAGAGCAGAAAAACTTGACACAAAGAAAACTCATTTAAAGGCAATGAAGATCAGATTGGGTGATGCAATAGCAGTTATTAAAGATATGGTTTTTTATTAGAATAATAGGTGAAAAGAAAACCTTTAGGAGACACAAAACCAAACAAGTAGTAAAGCTTCAAGAGATAAAGATTTTTAATATAAAACTATCAACTACCACAAAATTGAAGGGGACTTGCAACATTTGCATCCCCAAGTGGGATGGAAATGTTGAGGGAAGAAGAGACTGGTTTGCATTGTTTATCTCCTAAAAGACTACATATTGAACAGAAATAAAAAAAAATTAAATCTTTTTATTAAAATTTCGATGAAGAAAGAAAATAAACAGACATAGTCAGGCCAACATTAAATGTTTCATAAAAAAAAAATTGTGAACCCATCTAGCTGATGCAGAGCAACTTGAATTGCCAAAAAAAAAAACATCAAACAACAAAACAAGAGATTGGGGGAAAAAAATGAAATACAAAACACAATGGAGGGTATGTGACAGTCACTCCACAAACCCACCTCCAACAATCACAAAGAAGTCACAATCCCTCAACAGAAGAAAAAGAAAAGAACAGAAAATGAAACAAGAAAGACATGAGAGAATGCAAAAATGAATATAAAAAAAGGACCCATCACCCACATAAGCTATGCCTACAAAAAATAAAAACAAGTACCAAAACAACCATCATCATCTTTACATTCCCCAATGCACGCGCCCATAAGTGGCACCTCTCTCTCTCTCTCTATCTAAGAAGCACCACCACCTTCAAAGACCCACTTGTCTCACACAACAACCATCTGAAACACCAAACACAACCAAATCCACTCAAAAAGCCAGCTTGGAATGTTACCCCTCCCCCCCTGTCTTCCTTCCCCCAATGGGAATGGATTCCTTTTATTGTTTATTTTTTTTCACCCCCAGAATGATATCTCTCTCTCTCTGTTTTACTTCTCAGTCATGCACGCCAACCTGACAGTCTCTCTCTACATCTCTCTCTGTATAATATATATATATATACATATATACACACACATCTTTGTTAAAACAAAAAAATAAAATATAAAGAAAAATGAGACCACCTTTGCTTTTGCAGCAGATGCTACCCCTTGGTGGTGGTGTTGATGTTCTTAACGTGGTCAATTGGCTAACTGCCCACTGTCTTTTCATTAATTACGATTTGTTACCACTGGGCCTTTTTATTTTTATTTCTTTGAGACTGCTTTACGATTCGAAAGCGACCCCTCTCTCTGTATATGCCTTTCTGTCTTTTATTTTTTTTATTTTTTATTTTTGTAGTATGTACGTTCTTAAATTGTATTTTTTTATTTGAATATACTTCATCAAAAAAATATTCAAATGGTGCACTATATTTCTTCTTTATTATTGGGAGATAGGAAAAAAAAATGTTTTTACTCTTTTTTTTTTCGGTTCTAATTCTAGTTTATATACGTCAATAGAAAATAAATAAAACATGTACTCAAATTAACAAAGTATATGTTTTGATAAAAAAAATTTACATTTACTATAAATATATCAATACAATACATTGTAGTTATTCTAATTTTACTATAAATGCTTCATTTTATGCTATTTTTTAAAATTCAAAATAGATGTAAACTGGAATTAGAGCTGAAAATGAGACCGTACGTAACATTATCCAAAATAATTAACCTAATGCAGCCTTTTCTTTTAGACTGCATTTGGATATGTAGTTAAAATGTTTAAAATTTTAAAATCCCACTTTTAAACTCAGCTTTAAAAAAAAGTTGTTTTGTTAGTTTTTACAATTGCTGGATTTTTTAATTTGAAAAAATAGAAGGAGATGTTGAAAAGTTTAAACTTTCAATATAGATTCGTGTTTTAAAATATTTCATTTTTCAAATGTAAAATCTGTCCAAACATAGATCAAATGAAGCCTTATTTAAATGAGAAGTTTTTTAGCGTTTGATTGTATAATTAAAAAACTAAAATCCAGCTTTTGTAAAACATTTTTTTTAGTTTTTCAACAACAAAAAAATATTAACAATGAACTTGATTTCACAAAGCAGATCTTGAAACAATGTGACTTAGGGTGCGTTTGAAAACATAGTTTGAAAAGAAGTTTTTAGTTTTTTATGCTTTATGCACACCTTTTGATGGTGTAATGATGATTGCTACTTTATGAAACACATATTTTGATGCACAATTTAGAGACATAATCTAATAATGATAATGTATTTAAATTGACATGTTTGATAACAGTTATTAGTTTTAGCTTATAAAAAAGTTAAAAGTTTTTTTTTTCTTTGTTGCCAGGGCCTTAAAATAGATGGGCAAAACAGAGTACTCTAGTGACAGATAAAAAAAAGATGGGATGATGTTGTGAGGTCTAATCTTATTGAGTTGGAGCTATTGGGTGTGGTGTCATGTCCTCTTTTTTATTTTCCTAACCACATTTGAAGGTGGAGGGGATCATGGTCCTCAATCTAATTATGCTGGCTTGGATAAGAAGAAGGGAAAAGGGGGGCAGTTACTACCACCCCACCAGTTCTTCAACTCACCCCAAAAAAAAAAATTTCAAGGGTGGGTTAGAGAACCATCGGAAAAAAAAGGTCGAGAGGGGTTGAACGTCGCGGCTGGATCTTCTCGATGGCCTCGGCGATCTTGACGGGGACGGGTGGACTACTCGACAGCGATCTTGTCGGAGATGGATACGCCGGCGATCATGCGGGCTGCGATCATGCGTGGGTGAGGTCGGCGATCTTGCTGGCACCAAGGTCGTGGGACTTGGTGGGGGTGTTGACGGAGACAAAGATGATGTTGGTGTCGACGGTGTGGGACTCGACGTCAAAGCTGAAGTGGAGGTTGACTCCCATGACAGGAGCAGACGACGTTGTCGAGTGCGGAATCAAAGATGGGGAGGTGGTCACTGTTCCAAGCTTTGACATGGGAAGCGGAGATGTTGACGACGACGACTAGGCGATCATCGTCGGACCACCGACGTACCTGGTCGGAGGAGATGCCGGCGAGATCGATGTATGACGCGGGATCGATGAACTCACAAAGATGAACCATCCCCGTCACCACCACCACAGTCTTGGCCTCCTCCAGCCCCTCTCCTTCCTCCCCCGTGCCGGCGTGTAGCCCAGCGCCTCCTTCGTCCAGGACCTCTCTCTCTCCCTCTGTTTTTTACATGTTCTCTAACCCACCCCAACTTTTTTGAGGGGTGGGTTAGAGAACTAGTGGGGTGGAAATAAAGCTCCCCGGGAAAAGACATGGATAATAAAGAAAAAAAACAAGTGTTATAAATGCGCCTAAAAACCTCATTTTGTACCTCATTGAAAACTTATTCTCAAATATTAACAATACACGTGTGAATGTTATTTTTAGGAGTATTCCTACAAATCTATATATTTTTACTGTAGAAGGCATTCACGCACAACATAAACTCTTTTGAGGAATATTGTTAATAATAGAGTTTCAACGAGGTATTTTGATAAAATGTAGTCCAAAATAAAAGGAAAAATTAAAAAAAATAAAAGGAGAAATTAATTTGGAGACCTTCAGGCTTTCCATTTATTACTCCCTGATATTTTTAAGTTTTTTTAAATCCTTATTTTAGAAAATATTTTTTTTAGATCCTTCCATAGATAGAGTGTTAACTTTTTCTCATTTCTTTTCATTTTACCCTCATTGACCTCTGTATTTCTTATTGTTTGCCCTTCTTTCTTTCCCACTAATTCATACAAAGAGAAGCCTCTCTCAAATTCATCACACGAAAAGGCATCCATCCTCTCTCTCTCTCTCACCCCCCCCCCCCCCCTCTTATCAGTTCCTTCACTTAACCATCACCAAGTGTTAATAATGTGTTATATGTTAACAATATACCCAGACATGTTAACAATGTAACTAAACAGATTAATGATGTACATAGATAAGTTAACAATGTACCACAAGATATACAGGAGAACAAATAGTTTGGGAATAACATTTTCGGTATCTCTAACGGGAATATAACGGAAGTTATTGAAAACCAAAAATAATAGACAATGCTTCCTAGGGATATAAATTTTTTTTTGAAAAGTATCAAGGACTTAAAAATAATACAACATTGATCTAGAGGACCAGAATTAATTTTCTCAAAATAAAATGATGGCATTTGTTAGATAGAAAGACTAATCACTTTGTATTGTCCAGTCAAATTTACTACAATATAATTGATTATACAGTTTTAGATCCATAAGCATGAATACATTATATTTGTCCCCCATGTATAATGACTACTGGGTTTACACTAACTTATCAAAATATAACAAATGTGATACAAATCGAATTAACTATTGTTTTGATTTTCTATTAGTTTAGACAATTAGTTAGTGGTTTTTACCATTTCTAACCATAAATTATCTATGGATTGGACAATATGTTTGTTTTGATATGTTAAGACTGAATTAGGAAGATTGAGATGGTATTGGTTGAAGTCCTCATGAAATGGACAATCATTCTTATCTCTATAGATCTCTATCTGAATGTCATTCTTTAAAATATAATTAACCACGCCATTACATCAAATTATATTTTATCAATACTAAACAAACATGTTTTCTGATGATTAATTTCATTTTCCTTGTCCACTTCTTATTTTTTATTTTTAAATGAGGTCAAAGACTCAAGAGAAGAAAATGATCTTCTGAATCTTATAGAATTGTCCAAAGTTACCCCAATTCCACCTTTCATTGCCATCTTTAAGTATAGTAACTCTTGTTAAACAACCTTCTAATGATTCACATAAGTAATCTCGGTGTGACTGGATACTGAGTTTAGTGTATAGTCCTCATATCTAACAGAGTTAAATGTTGAATGAATAATATTCTAACAAGTCAAAAATTTTAGTATGTTTTTTTCGTCCAAAATCGTATACCTTCTAAATACATAGATTGACATGTCTCATGTATATTCATTTGGTAAGTTCATGATTTAGGACGTACGATAAATAAAATATACTAAATATGATATGATGCTGGTTGTAGCAGTGCTCATATTGACTAGTTATGAGTAAATAAAATACTGAAACCTGGATTAAATAAATGGCTCATTACAAAAGAGGTAAGATTGGTCTTTCTTGGAATTTTTTATTTAAAGTCATGTCATTGGTGAAAATTCTAGTTTAGGCTAATCCAATTTCCAACTAACTTGCATGGGATTGTAATTCTGATTTCTGTCAACTGCTCAAATCAAATGAATCGCATGGCATCTAGTTCTAGTGTTTGAAAACAATTATTTCACAATCAACTATTAAAACAATTGAAAATTAATTAATAAAAACTTCCCCCTCTCATCCTTTAAAAAAAAATAATCTGATTTGCATACCTTTTACATGCAATGATATTTTGAAATTCTGCAAATGATTTTTAGATTAATTAAATACCATGCAAGTGGTTGAAAATGATTAAAGCAAATTATTGATTTTTCATATGTGAAATCTTTGAATAATTGTTTTTAAATACTATGGTCTGTATATTGTTCACACAAAGTGGGTATATATAATAACTTCAAGTGACTAAGACTACATGATCAAACTAAAAGAACAACAATGTTAAAATTTTGAATTTAAGCATAACAAAAACACCCACTATAAATCACCCAAAACATTATCCCTGTTTGGCCAAATGAGAGGAATAAATCTTGATAGAGTTGGAATAGCAACACTTCATTTGTGTTCACATGTATAGAGACAAATAATTATGTTCCACGTGAAGTAGTATAAGACCTTATAACAATTTTAGGGATATTGGACCTGTATAGCTATATTGGAATAAATTACTCATTCTCGTCATTTTAAAAAATTTCTTTTATCTAACAAATAATTTAATTTTACAATGAACATTTTTATGGTTTTGTAATACAAGCATTTATTACAATTTGTTAAAAATACAACTTCATAGAACAAAGTTTTTTTTTATTTTACTTAAAAATTAAATTTTATAATACAAAAAGATATTTGAGTTTATTTTCAAGACTAATAATAGAAAATTAAAAAATTTGAAAAATAATAACATTTGTTGAATTTAAAGAATCACTGTGTAAAAAATAGACACAAGATGGAGAATCACGTTTAAGACACACTTTCTTTGAATAATTTGGATTAAAAAAATATATATCGAATAAAAAATTGTTGATACTATTTAAAATTATAAATCATTATTCATTTTTATTCACATTTTATCTTTAATTTATATTGCTTCAATAAGTGTTGTCTACATAAATATTTATGACAAATAATATTCATTTGTGGAGTTGAAACCAAAGCCATAAGATAAATTTGAATTCCATGTTGGTGGTTTCACGAATAGGCAAGGAGACGAGAAAAATATGTCTAATCCTGAAAAAATCTTTTGTTTAGAATGACTAATCTATAAAATGTATAGTTTATTAGTTTGATAAGTTAAAATAAACTCGATAATGATATTACAAACATATTTTTATTTATCGATTCACTCCTCCATAACCATGTTATAAAAACATATCAAATCTTCTGTGAAAATAACATATAAATCTTCTGTGCGTAGTATCTAGTAATAATAGGACACATAGGCGGTAAGAGTTTATAAAAGAAGTGAACATAATTTTCGATAGACACTTATCGATAAAAGTCAATAAAAATAAACATAATTTTTTACATTGCATATGCGCATGTTATTATCACTTATAGATGATCTCTTTATTTTTTTTTATCATAGAGGATCAGAACTCTTAAAAAAGACCCCTACAAATTCTTGTTGGAAAAGAAACGAATGGAACCGAAAATGATATAAACTTCGAGGCGCGTAGCGAATACGCTTTCTTTAAGCGATATTTGCTCCCACTTCAGTACGAAGTTGCTGTAGGGATTCTCTGCAAACTCACTCTCGGATACAACGAAGCCTTGTTAGACTTGCGGTCAGCAAAATGAAAGTCTAAGAGTGACTCTCTTTGGATGCTGTGTTTATGGCAGATAGGGATTCAAGTCTAACAGGTTATTTTGGATTGGGTGAGTTAAGTTTTCGAGGAGGAAGAAGAAGATGTCTTTCTGCAGATTCGATCCCACCTCTTAAAGACCATATAAAACTGTTTTCAACAGTTATCACAACTGTTCCCAACAGTTGGGGACAGTTATAACTGCCTAGCAGTTAAATTCGATTTTCGAATTTAATCTCAACTGCTTGATCTTATCATCAATCAACGGCTCTTGATTGATCTCACAGATCCAACGGTGGTCTTTAATTAATCGAATTTTACACACATAATACATCACACAAAATGTTTTAAAATAATGCAAAAAATTAATGCACTATTAAAACATCATTATTAGAATTTAATGCAAAAAAAGTGCTAAGTGCCAAGAATAAAATTATGCACGTGCGCGCACACATGCGGTGCACGTGCAAACCCCCATGTGCACTTGTACTTGCTACACATTAACAACATGTGTGTTTTGTCCTCCCTTATATACTACTCCAATCTAAACATTTTAACCAATGTGGGACTATTTGAAAACTCTTTTGCAAGAACTCAAAGTTACAATACAAAATAAATAAATAAAACTACATAAAATATGATTGTATTAAATCACATTCAACAATTCTTAACTATTTAATTATCCAAGACATAAATGGTCAAAGTAATCATCCAATGTGCTGCACAAAAATTATTCATATTCTTCTCAAGATTTTTGATGCCTACGACAGTCAAATTCAGTGAATGCCATGATTCATTGAGCAGTTCAATGAACACAAGTGGACAGATCCAGGAATCCGATTCTGCACTGTACTCTCACCCTCCTCTCTCTTTCTTTTTAAAACACTTGGAAAAAACTGACTACAAAAAAGTATATACTACTTCACTAACAAGTACCACAATATATATATGACTCCATTACATGGGTACCTCATTTTGAATTCCCAAAGAACATGTCACATATTAATATGGACAAAAAGCCAAAACAGCAATGGAAGTCACAAAGTCGAATGAGTTGTTACAATGATGTGTTAGTAAAAAGAAAGAGAGAGAGACCATCATTTGAAAGTGACTCAACAGATGGAGTTCAAACTCTGTTAAAACTGTTGTGTGTGAGTACAGAAACAGCATCCACGCAGCAGTGGTGGTCTCTGCCTTTTGAAAGTGAGGAAGATTTTATTTGAGATGCTAAGGCTTCGATCTGTTGCTGTTTATATATTTTTATTTTGTTTTTGTACTTGGATTAAAAAAAACATGCATGTGAAAAGAATAAAAAGCTGATGTTGGACCTGGTCGTCATAACGTTATTCGAGGAGGTTTATGGATTTGGATAAAGTTAAGGCTTTGTGTGGAGTGGCTGTGATATGTATGGTGGTCCAAATGGTAGGACTTGGGATTGCACAACAGTATACCATGTTTCTTTGAATAAATAATATTGTTTTAAAATCGTTTATACAACAGTATATACCAGGGAAATTTTTAAAAATAACCCCCTGAAAAAAAGAATTTCACTTTTGATTCCAATACCAGTTTATTTGCAAAACTGGTTCTGGGAGTGGTTTGATCACGGTCAGCGCGCCAACATGGCGCGTTGACTGGTTTACATAGTGTCACGATGAAGACGTGATTCACAATCATGTCTTCGCTGTTTTACCCCGCGCGCGCAGCGCGATTCAGTGCGCGCGGAGTGATTATTTTTATTTCTTTAACAATGTTATTTATAATTTTATAATTTAATAAATTATTTATCGAAATGAGATAAACAATCTAATATTAAACAAGCATAAAATAAAAAGCAGATGATTTATTCCCAAATACAAATAATACTCATCATAATTTTTTATCCCTTTCAAAATAATATTAGATTATAGATAATTTAAGAAAGATAACAACTAACTTTGATTTAAAGTTAAGATCAAGCATAAATTTTATAATTCGAATTATATTTAAAATATAGATAATATTTAATTTTATAAAACTATCATTTATAAAAAAAAATTACTTGCAAATATATTTAAATGGTTGCTTTAAAAAATAAATTTGAAATATTATTATTTTCCTCTTTTTTTGTTTTTCTATAAATGAATATCTTATAAAATTAAATTTTATAAATTTTTATTTCCTCTTGTTATTTTTTTATAAATGGTTGTTTTATAAACTTAAAATTTAAATATTATTTAAATATTAAATGTTAATTTTATTTGAATTACAAAATTTAAACTTAATTTTAAATTAAAGTTAATTTTAGTGAGATCTATTTATCTCATCTCTATAAATAATTTATTAAATTATAAAATTGTAAATAATCTTGTTAAAGGAAAAAAAAATAATCACCCCGCGAGCGCACTGTACCGCGCCGCGCGCGCGGGGTGCATGTGCTTGGGGAGACGTGATTTTTGAATCTTGGGGAGACATGCACGCAATGCATGCACCCCCGCACGTGCGGCGCGATTCAACGCGCACGCGAGGTAAAACGGCAGATACGTGATTTTGAATCACATCTCTGTCGTGGCACTATGTAAATCAGTCAGCGCGTCATGTTAGCGCGTTGACCGGGATCAAATCAATTCTAGGGCCAGTTTTGCAAATAAACTGACCCTGGGATCAAAAGTGAAATTCTTTTTTTAGAGGGTTATTTTCATAAATTTTCCTATAAATAATGTTATTGTTGTAATCGATCTACATTTGACATACAAATAAATCGGAACTAACACATGGAATCAAGTTTTCATTTTAAAATGTTCAGATATACATAAAAGATTTCATGGCCATTGAAAAGCTCTCAAAGTAATTTTTAAAATAAATTCTAATTGGTAGGCTTAAAACAAGGTACCCTACAAGGCTTGTTGTGGAAGATGGTCTTATTAGTGTTCCAGATTAAAAAAAAAGTGTTGTGGAAGATGGTCTTATTAATGGTTTCCCTTTGCAATCAAAATCAAAGTACAAAAGGCATACCAGTGCATCATCCATTGCTCTCATAATCATTTGAACATGCATATACTCAAATTATTGTTGGGGGGGGGGGGGGGGGGGGGGGGAGAGAGAGAAGGGGGTTTAATTTTTAGAAAATGATATGTCCAACGCCATGTGCAGTCTCATCCACAACCCATATTATTTTTTTATAAAAAATATACACTCGTCCATTGAAACATATACTGTTATAAAAAGTAGAATATACACGATCAATATATTTTTTATTTGAAAAGATAAAAATATGTTTAATTTGCATACAATGTGATAGTGCAATGTATACTACACTATTACAGTATATAGACGACTAAAAGATCGTTTATAGATTGTAAATGTAAAACAAACTGAGTATATCAGCGCTCATAATATTTACATTGAATTAAATCATTTCTAAACTAAATTAAACTAACATGTGTGATGTTCATGTGTGAGTTATTTTTTTTTTTACTTGGAGACTAACAAAACTGATGATAGGGATCAATCATTGACCGGATTTGAATCACAGTCTCTCCGAATTATGATCTTGACATGACCATGATGAGATCACTTTCATTTGATACTGAACCTACCCTACCATCTCCAAATGATTGTATGTGGTCCAAAGACTCCTGTCAAACCCTAATTTTCAAATGATAATAAACATGTTCTATCTGTTCCTTGTTTAATCTGTTGACACACTTAAATTAACACCTCCTCCACCAATTAAAAATACAAGAACATAAGTTGGTTTTTAGTTGCAGTACTAGTAAGCATGGCCACCACATGGGGGGTGCTTTAATTTACAAGTAGTTCTATAATAATCAATCACAAAAAAAGTATAGTGTGTGTTAATTCAAGCATGGCCACCCATCCAAAACACTTGTTTATTCACACTGATTAATATAATCTCATATATACCAATACCCCATATCCCAAAGACACCACTTCACATGCTAATGCCCCTCTAACAATCAGGACTTAAAAAATAGGGGTACATCACCACCATGTTGAACTCCAAAAGCTCTTCCACTTGTATATTATTATATCATATATAGTTACATGCATGTTTTAAAAAAATGAAAAAAAAGAGCAAAATATCCTAGGTTTCAATATTGCATTTTTCCTGCCTCTCCAATCTCATCCCAGATATACCACTCTCTTTTGATGATGAGATAAGATTCAATCAATTCAAGATTGAATTCTATCTAAGTCCTATATACTATATATTTTTGATGATGATGAAATTTACTTGTGACAAAAATCTATAAGAAAAAATATCACAACTATAAAAAGAAAATTGATAGGCTATGATCAAATCCTGATTGGATCCCAATATCCTTCATATTAGGATTCTATAAGGAAAGAACATATAGATTACCTATTTAGTCCAATAAAAGCAGGACACACATGATATCCTTCAACTTATTGTAGTTAATAACATGTAATTTTTCAAGTTATGCATGATATTATCTGTTTTGTCTTTTATGATATCTAATAAGTCACATGTTTTCTCGGGTGAGATTGTATCCACCATTGTGTAATGAACATATGCATACCAATTATAATGTCTTATGAGAACTCACCTTTCACATGTAGAATTTTTTTTTACTCTTAGCTACTCCCTCATCAACTGGCTAACCAGGCATCACATATCCTCCACTATAGCTTCCTCAACAAGTTAATCTTCAATATAGATGGTATAGCCAGTCATCTAGGGCTCCATTCTCAAAAAGGGCTCCCAAATAAGGGGAAAAATTATATTAAGATTTTTACATTAAATTTTTTTTTCAAGCTTATTGAACATATCCTTCCATTAATTTTAAATTGGAAACTTATATTTTTTATTTCATTGTAAATGTAATCGTGGTTGACATTTTTAATGCAAAGTAATTTTATTTTTTTGTTTTTCTAAATCTCATCCATATCATGTATTTGTTTGTTGGTTTGATTTTTTATATATTTTTTTATCTTATTGCTATTTCATAGGGATTTTTTTGTGAATAGATGAAATGATATAATATTTAACACATCTTTAAATAAAAACACATCCCTTGATCTAAGGAATTTTTTTGTTGCTTTTATTCATTTTTAAAAGGAAAAACTCTATTAGTGTTTTCTTTTATTTTCATTTTTATTTGTCTCGATCTTGATTGTTTTTGAATGACTATTATACGCGGAATAATTTTTTTGCGCTCAAATTTTTTTTAATATATACATATATATATTTGGCCCCATTTTATGAGTTGCCTAGGGACCCATATATATTTGCTAATCTCATGACCGGCCATGATCTAAACCCCACCTCTGATGATACTAAAGCAAAACGATGTACTAATTATAAATGTATGCATGTGCAAATCAAGCAACTATATATATACTTCTTTTTTCTTTTTTTCTTTTTTGGAGGAAATGCAGCATGCATTCAGCCTTAATTTTATGAATTACTAAAAAGAATACAATGTCCAAAACATACAAAAGCCAAAAAAAAAAAATCAGGTAATCTAACAAGGGCCAGATGACCATTAGAAAAGATGTCTATCGGGCATATCTGGCCTGACCCAGAGAACCCTATGTCTCAATATATATACTTCATCAGAAGCTTGATACTCATGTATGTGTATGCATATGTATGTGTGTGCGTGCATGTGAAATGAGGAGGCTGAAGAGTTCCGAACAAAGCCAAGGGTGGTGGTCGTTGTCGTCGTCCCCACCACGATATCACTGACACATTCTCAATCCATTGGCTCATGCTCAAGAGACAATGGCAAACAGTGCAGTACAATACATGCCTTTGTGTGGGCATTTAGGGTTTAGAAGCCTCCATGGATTGGGGGGGGTGTCCCTACACAATCCCAGAAAAGCAGGTTGTGTGGGCACACAATGCCACCCAAGGAAAAGTTGGTTTGGTCCCTGCTAACCTGACCTCCTTCTGCATGCCTTGTTTTTGGACCTGCCTATGAAAAACAACATTTTAATGCAATGTTAGTACAGTAGTTGTAGTGGTGGTGTTTCAGTACTGATTGGTGGGTGGTTTATTAGAACATGCCACCTTTGTCCACCAATCCCTCTTTGTTTGATCTGGATTTCAGAAGGGTTTTTCAGTGGGAAATCCCTTGAAGCTTAATTGGTAGGGGGGGGGGGGGGGGGGGGGGGGGGGGGGGGGGATCCTCTCATTTTTGTGGTTCAGTACTGAAAATCATTGAATGATTTTTTAATAAGGTTTATTATTAGCAACATCTACATTTCTTTTCTGTTTTAAAAAAAAAATTACTATTAGATTTTATGTTTTTATGCAAATGGGGAACATGGGGTTTGTGGGGACACACAATGGCACAGAATATCCAACGTAGGGAATGGTCCATGGAGATGCACCAAATATGCTCTCCATATTTAAAAAATTTAAAAAAAAAAATTAACCAAGAGTTTGTTTCACAAAGAAGCAAGTGGATTAGTAAAGAATAAGCTTAATCCTAGAATAACATGTTTGTTAGGATTTGTTATGCATGGTTTGGTATATACTTTTGATTGTTAGGATAAAATATTTTATTATTTTTAATTGTTGAGAATCGTTGGAGATTTAGATTAATAAAAGTACTCATACTTGACAAATTTTGAGACATAAATAGAATTCTTTTGTTGAGAGGAGAGACATCAAGTAGTTTTTTTTTTTTTGAATCTAAATGAGATTTTCCATTTTTTTTACT
Organism: Acorus calamus; assembly: GCA_030737845.1. Taxonomy (NCBI): domain Eukaryota; kingdom Viridiplantae; phylum Streptophyta; class Magnoliopsida; order Acorales; family Acoraceae; genus Acorus; species Acorus calamus. Next base: position 3,238,777 of record CM060859.1, on the reverse strand, counting down.
CTTATATTTTGATTTTTGTTGAGATATAAAAATTCTAGTTTTTGCTTTATGAGTGTAACGCCCCAGGCTTACACAGCAAGAAATTGTCCGCTTTGCCCCTAATGGGCTCACGGGTTTAAAACGCGTCTTGGTGTGTAAGAGCTGTGCTCACATATAAGCACAGATTATCTCCTCCCATTAGGCGATGTGGGACTAAACACCCTCACCCTCACCCAATCCATGGGCCTCTTGGGACTCTTGGGCCTGGGCCAGGCGTCACAATCACCCCCCTAATAGGCCACACGTCCTCGTGTGGGCAAAATGGACAGGCCATGATACCAATTGTAACGCCCCAGGCTTACACAGCAAGAAATTGTCCGCTTTGCCCCTAATAGGCTCACGGGTTTAAAACGCGTCTTGGTTTGTAAGAGCTGTGCTCACATATAAGCACAGATTATCTCCTCCCATTAGGCGATGTGGAACTAAACACCCTCACCCTCACCCAATCCATGGGCCTCTTGGGACTCTTGGGCCTGGGCCAGGCGTCACAATCACCCCCCTAATAGGCCACACGTCCTCGTGTGGGGCCACCCACACCCACCATCGCGAAATGGACAGGCCCTGATACCAATTGTAACGCCCCAGGCTTACACAGCAAGAAATTGTCCGCTTTGCCCCTAATGGGCTCACAGGTTTAAAACGCGTCTTGGTGTGTAAGAGCTGTGCTCACATATAAGCACAGATTATCTCCTCCCATTAGGTGATGTGGGACTAAACACCCTCACCCTCACTCAATCCATGGGCCTCTTGGGACTCTTGGGCCTGGGCCAGGCGTCACAATCACCCCCTTAATAGGCCACACGTCCTCGTGTGGGGCCACCCACACCCACCATCGCGAAATGGACAGGCCCTGATACCAATTGTAACGCCCCAGGCTTACACAGCAAGAAATTATCCGCTTTGCCCCTAATGGGCTCACGGGTTTAAAGCGTGTATTGGTGTGTAAGAGCTGTGCTCACATATAAGCACAGACTGTCTCCTCCCATTAGGTGATGTGGGACTAAACACCCTCACCCTCACCCAATCCATGGGCCTCTTAGGACTCTTGGGCCTGGGCCAGGCGTCACAATTGTAACGCCCCAGGCTTACACAGTAAGAAATTGTCCGCTTTGCCCCTAATGGGCTCACGGGTTTAAAACGCGTCTTGGTGTGTAAGAGCTGTGTTCACATATAAGCACAGATTATCTCCTCCCATTAGGCGATGTGAGACTAAACACCCTCACCCTCACCCAATCCATGGGCCTCTTGAGACTCTTGGGCCTGGGACAGGCGTCACAATCACCCCCCCTAATATGCCACACGTCCTCGTGTGAGGCCACCCACACCCACCATCCCGTAATGGACAGGCTCTGATACCAATTGTAACGCCCCAGGCTTACACAGTAAGAAATTGTCCGCTTTGCCCATAATGGGCTCACGGGTTTAAAACACGTCTTGGTGTATAAGAGCTGTGCTCACACATAAGCACAGATTATCTCCTTCCATTAGGCGATGTGAGATTAAGCACCCTCACCCTCACCCAATCCATGGGCCTCTTGAGACTCTTGGGCCTGGGCCAGATGTCACAATGAGAGAGAGAGAGAGAGATATATATATATATATTTTTTTTTTTTCTAAAATGTGTGGTCTGGTCACACACCACCAAATGGGTCACAAGAGTTTTTGTGACCCAAAAGCATGGAGTAAGTACTACATGAAGTAGCAGCATTGTTGGTGACAGAAAATGATGGAAAGGGCCCATAAGATATCTTAAACATGGCCCACATACATTTTGGTGGATTTGGCCACTTGGGCTTGGCTCATCTTCAAGCCCATTCCAACCCTGATTTACGAGCTAGAAGTGTTACGGAAAGGCATATACATACTACTAAAAAATAAATAAAAAAACGTGGTATGGATTTTGAACAATAAAAAAAACTAAGTGTAATATTTTCTTTTTTTAGAAAATAATATGTTCAGTTCCATTTGCAGTTCACACTGTTTTTCTCTATTTTTTTAAAAAAACATACACTCTCTTTTTGAAGTTATATGAAATGATGTATATATTCATGAGATACACTAATGTATTTTTTTTTATGAAAAATAAATTTTTTTTACTCTATAAATTAAATAGAACTTCATATACTATGATAACGCAGTATATATTATGTTATTATTGTGTAAGGGACTACAAAATGGACTCCAAAAAGGACTGAGTATCAACACTCTTGTTTTTACATACCTCTGGAAAACAAATGCATACTTGAATGGATTCAATACATACTTATAAATAAAATATTTAAAAAATCACGTAATAGGGTAGATTAGTATATATTAAGTTAGAGAAAGTGAAAGTTGTAAATAATACCGCATGAAAGACTCATTTGTCTATATAGGTTTATATTTTAATTTTCATAATAGTATTATTTCATTAATCGAATATATATTTTAAAATATATAAAAATGGTTAGGGGCTACATACTGGACTACACATGGAACTGGATGTATCAACCAATTACCTTCCCCACCTCCAACTAAATTGAATATTGTATATCTGAATCAATGGCATAGACTTTGCCATGCAGGAGTGTTTTTTTTTTGTTGGAGCTAACGAAATCATTGAATATGATGTGTGTTAACATAATGTTTCTTCCACAAACTTTATTACATTGTTAGTGCTCTAAAAATACAATAGTTCTAATAGTTTACACAAAAATGATTATTTGTAATATATTTATTATCAATCTCATGTGTGTATCAATAATGTGCACATAATTAAATGGACATGAAATGGCTATAAGTATTAATAAAATTAGTCGAGGTTAGATGAGTCAACAAGAAATCATTCGCCAAATTGAAAAAATATCTACAAGAGTTTGAATCGCGATTTTCTTTGTTAAATTTTCAACATTTGAAAATCTATCAAACCAATATTTTTTTTAAAAAAATGTATAATTATGCAAAATCCGACATGTACATTGCTCATCCAAACCCCTCCTAAGGCGTTTAAAACATATTTGGACAGTTTTTTATAATACTACTTTTGTAGAAATTATATAGCTTTTAGTATCAATAACCCAACTTTTAATAAAAGTGAAAAATAACTTTTAGTACTCAAAACAATCGCGATAACACAAAATCGTAATTGAAAATCGACAATCCCTTGTAGTATATTTGAGTTTGAAAATCGACAGTGGATAATTGAAAACAGAATTTTTTTTTAGTTTGAACCGAACTCATTAAAGATTTATCTTTAGTATTTTTTCTGATAATCGAAATAAACAAATCCCATGTCCAAAGTCCAAACCATTCCCTCGAAAGTTGGCAAGCCACCATCCCCCCCATGAACAAATTCCTTCTTCTAGTGGTTATAACTTATAACCTAAGCCAACTTGCTTTCACACACATCCCAAAGGTCATCGGCCTTGTGATAGTAGAGAGATAGTAGTTGAATTCATGTCAACTGCATGGTTAAAAAAAGAAAAATAATACATCTAGTCTCATGTACAGTCCTGCACTATTTTTTTTTTTAAAGTATATATTCGATTAATGTAGTATATATTATTATATAAGGTGAAGTATTTATACCTAGATAAACTAGTGCATTTTTTTTAATTAATCTTTTAAGATTTTTGTACAAAGAAATATATTATGCACTCGGGAGAAATTGTCTTTAAATTGTATACAGGATTGCAAAACAAATTAAATGTATCAGAGCCATTAAAAAAACAAACAGTGTATGGCTTATGGTCAATTTGGTTGTGTGTTGGTCCCAACTTTCTTAAATATTACTCGTAATTTGTCAAAACACAAACACACATATCCCAAACCCAAAACAAGTTTACTTATCATGTCACAACCTCATCCCAATTGATACTTGAAAACTTTAACCTATCTTATTATCACATCCCAATTGAATCGAGTCGGGTTTTGAAATCCAACTTTCAAGTACTCCTTTTAATATTTTTAAAAAAATTCTTAATTTAGGAACTAAATATTTGTTTTAATTCATTATGTTATATAATATTATTTGATAAATACATATGTACTTCAACAACTGTATAAAAAAAGAAATAAAAATAATATAATGGGATAATTTTAGTTACACTGTAGTTAATTGCATGCTAACCTTGTAAATTTGTTATAATCTTCTCATTCCTTATATTTCAATTTTCATCCAGATTTTAGTTTCTAACCAAAGAAGGGGTTGAGTTAGGTCCAAGACAATTTGATTGTTTAACACGTTTATGACCGTCAGATATTATCATTTCAAGATAATTTATTAATTAAAAGTAACATTGTGAGTATCATTAAGAAAAGGAATTTAATGAGAAAATATTTCAATCATAATAATCATTGATATGTCTATTGTGATGTGATGATATCTAGCAACTAACATTTTGGACAATCAAGGAAGGCAGCGTTTGGTTTTAAGATTGGACAGCTTTTGTGTTTGCAGAAAGCTAGCTCTGTAATCGTGCAACCAAACATTTTTACAATCGCAGCTTTCTACAAACAAATTTTAGGTAAATAGTACCCAACTGTTGCGACTGGAGAAAGCTAGGGAAGACAACTTCATGCAGAATCAGTTTTAAACCCAGCATTTGTAATCCCGCTACCAAACGCTACCTAAGGCAGTGTTTGATTATGCGATTAGACAGCTTGTAACTGTTGGAAAATTAATACATTTCAATAAAAAATGATTAATTAGTTTTAAAATTAAGATTAAAAATTTAATGGCAGTTTTGTTTTTCTTGTAAGGTTTGAATTTTAAACTTGGAATTAAATATGGTAATAAATCCTACAGAAAAATTTCAGGTAAATAATGTTTAAAAACCGCAATTGAAAAAAGCTGGGGAAGAAAAAATTTTGCAGAATCAATTTTAAATCCAGTATTTTACGCTACTAACCCATTTCCATAAGCCCCCGTTTAGAACGGGAATAAGCCTCCGGATAACCTTGGATAAAATGGAATAAAGGATAAAGGGTATTTGAAAACATAGAATAACTAGGGACAAAGTATGCTAGAATAAACTGGTATAAAATGGTATTTGGATTCCAATCAATCTCTGGAATTAAAGTTATCGTAGGTTATTCAACCCAAAGAATATGTGGGTCTACTGTCGAATCAACTGTCATCATCTCTTATAAATCAAATATCAAATCAATTACCATTTTTTTTCATCTTTTATAAATCTTTATTCATACTTTATTCACATTTTACTCAAACAACAAAACATTTATTCTTATATTTTTCAACGATAATAATTAAAAACATAATCAAATACAAAATTACTTTATCATCATCTATATCAGAATTAATGTATATCCAAGAATAAATCTTATTCCCGTTCTATACGGGGGCTTAGAAAAATAGTGCCGCAGTTCCTCCTCCCGTAATCCCACGGCCGGCCGCGTTTACAAGAAACGCGGACTCCGCGTGTCGGTCGTGACTTTTCGATCCAAAGACGACCTATCATTTCATTCCACACGCCACTCACAGCCAACAGAGGTTGAAATCCCCTGTTGGAGAATAAGTGCTTCTCAAACAATCTCCATTTTCTGAATAAATCATCCAACGCAAAAATACATTACATTTCATGCCAGGAATTATTATAGAATCCGCGATAATGTTTCACTGAATTTTCCAAACAAAATTGTGAACCTTTTGAACACTCTCAAAAGCCAAAAAAAAAAAGAATGTTAGATGTAGATAGCATTTGAATGATTATATAATCAGTTTTTTACAAACTTAAAAATTGTTCAATCACGTAATTTAATAGTCATACAATAACAGTTTTTTTTATGTGACAAAACATAAAATTTAGTAAAAGAAAGTATACATTCTATAAATTATATAAATTATTTGTTTCTATTAAGATACATAAGACTGGTACTATAAACATAAATAACAAGAGCCAGAAGTCTGAATCTAAAAACCATATTCATTAAAACACAAAAAATCAAACAATTGAATCACTAACTGTTCTCAATCACATAACAGAAGAAAGATCGTCTACAAAGAATGAACGAACGAACAATTGGACAAAAAAAAATCATAATTTAAAATCAAATGTTTTTCAATTGAATGAATCGAATGCCCAAACCAAATTAGACCCCAACAAAAAAAAAATCAAATCTTCACAGAGAGGTCAAATTCTCCAACGCCGGCGCCATCAAAAGCCGAGGCTTTTTCATTGGGTGGGGACTCTCCACCTCCTCCTCCACGAACCTCCTCTCCATCGGCGCCGGAAGATTCAAATCGAAGTTCCTCAACACCGACGAACTCCCCGTCTCCGACGACGATACACCCACCCCTCCGTCGTAGTGCCTCCTCTTATGCCCACCGAGAGCCTGCCCTGAAGCGAACGTCTTGAAGCACACAGAGCACTGGTGGGTCCTCCCTCCGCCGCCGCCGGAGACCACAGACCCACTCCCGGACGCGGCCGACGAGCGGTCCTCCGCCGGCGCCGACAGCTTCCGGTGGCTGGCCTTGTGTCCGCCGAGCGCCTGGTACGACGGGAAGGCCTTGTCGCAAACAGAGCACTTGTAGGAGAGCTTCAGCGGCGGCGTTGGGTGGTTGTTGGCGGCGGCGGTGGCGGTTGTAGCGGCGCCGCCTCGGGCGAGCATGATGAGACAGAGCGCGAGGTACTCCTCCTCCGTCGGCGGGCGCGGGCGCTTCGTCCGCTTCTTCTTCGCCCATCCCTCCACGTACGGGAACTCCTCTTCTTTGAAGGCGGCGGCGGTGGTGGGTGTGGTTGGGGTTGTGAGTGCTTCGAGAGCCATCTGATTGTTGATCAACGGATGAGATTTACCGATTTGAAAGAAATTGAAATGCAGTTTGTGTGTTTTGTTGTTGTAGAAGAGATGTTTATATAGGGACGGCCGAGGGTGCGAGTGAGTTTTAGAAGTTAGAGTTGTGTGACTTGAATTGGCCTTTGCGGGGTAGGATAAGGTGTGTGCGGGACAGGATAATGAGTGGTTGCGGCGGCGGGCAGGTTTCGCGGAGGGAGTGAAGTATGGTCAACGGACGGAGTGAGATTAGTTGACTGAGTGGGCAGTCAAAATAAGGCAGATCGGTGGAGTGTACGAAGGTTTCTTTTTGTTTTGCTTGGATCGCCACGTGGCGATGAATTGGACGGGGATGAGTTGTATACGTTCGGGGTGCAACTTGAGCGGGTTGAACCCGACCCAACCCGACTCGTGGGCGGGTTCGGGTTGGAGTTTTTTGGCGTCGGTTCAACCCGACCCGAACCCGAACCAACCCGAACCCAATTCGGGTTGGGTTCGGGTTGGGGGTTCAACCCGCGAGTTCAACCCGAACCCGACCCCCCCAAGTTAACAAATATTATGCTGCTATAACAACATACCTATATCTAAAACCCTAAATTCCTAAAACATAATAAACAATTACACAAATTAGAGTATCACTATGTTTGTTGTGTTTGGATTAATTATTATAGATATTCACTTTTAATTATTTGTATATAAGGTTTAATTAATAATTAATTAGAATTTGTTTTGTTGTTTATTAAATATTTGTATGATATTTTAGGTGTTAAACCCGACCCGACTCGACCCGAACCCGACCCAAACCCGGCCGAACCCGACTTGAGCCCGAATTCAACCCGAACCCGACCCAAACCCGACCGAACCCGAATTCAACCCGAACCCGACCCGAACCCGCGGGTTGAGATCGGGTTCGGGTTCGGTTGAACCCTTCGGGTTGAGGCCGGGTTCGGGCTCGGGTTCGGGTTGGACTCTCTGCAATGCGGGTTAATGTCGAATCCGACCCGAACCCGACCAACCCGCCCGAGTTGCACCCCTAGTATACGTGCGGGCTCAAAATAGCTTCTTTGGTCGGTAAATCATATATATATTTTTTAACACTATTAGACACAGTTCATGTAAGTGTCAATTGGACACATGCATATATTAATTCTGATATAGATATTTTTTTAATCATTGATATGTTTAAATATTAACATTAAATTAATAATTAAATGATATAATAGTGAGATATGAAATTTTAAATAATTAATATTGAGATTTTAAAGTTTATTATTTCTTTTAGATATCGTACATTAAAATTTAATAATAATATAATATATCATTATTATGATTAATCATATAAGATAATAAATATATAATATATAATATAAATATATATATTTTTATAATATATATCAGATACGGACATTTTTCGGATCAGATACATGATATGCATATTTGAACTCCAGATCTTCGAATACCGAAAATTTCTGACTTTTTGTACACGAATTCATATTCAAATATTTTTTGGATGATTAACAAACTTAGCAAAGTATATATCATTTCGACGTTTTTTACTGGTATCATTAAATTGTGTTATTTATATTTTTCATAAAAATATATATCTCAAGATTTATAAAATTTAGAAAATCAAAATGTATGCAGACAATCTGTAAGATTGTCTCATGGACCGTCCTTAATATTATATTATACTACAAACTGATATATGGGATAACTTTATACACAGTGATTAATGATGGTTTAAGAATGGACGGTTAGATAATAGTGAGATATACGTCAATGGGCGGCTGATGTTTGTACGTTACTATCGGAGCCCACAGCTTGAAGGATTAAAGCAGCCGGCCAATAATTTGGACTAAGTACAGAGTATTTGAGATTATTAGAAACAATAATCTATAGTAGTCTCTGCTTACCAACTACCAAGTGAATGCATGTGCTATCATACTAAGCGGAAAAAATTAAAGTATGCCTATAATTTCAAATATTAAAAATAATTTTTTTTTTTTGGTGAGGAACAATACCATGCCTCTGTTTGGTTTCAGAATAAGACCCGGAATAAGTGAGAATTAGTCGGAATAAAAATGGGTGTTTGAAAAGTTGAAATAAATTAAATGAGAATCTGTATATCATAATTAACTGGTAAAAAGTGGTATATAGATTTCAGTCAACCCGTTGAATTAAGTTATTCCAGGTTATTCAACTTAAAAGAAAATGTGGATCCACTGTCAAATCAACTGTCATCATCTCTTATAAATCAATCATCAAATCAACTATCATCATTTTTTCACATTTTATAAATCCTTATCCACTTCACATTTTATATAAATAACAAAAAAATTATTATTATATTTTCTAATGAGAATAGTTCAAAACACAATCAAATAAAAAATTATTTTATTTTTATTTACAGTAAAATAGTCATAAACCTCAAAATAACTTAATACTCTATCCAAACAGGAACTTAACAGTGGACATAATCAATTACAAATAATGCATAACAAATAATCCCTGAGGAAATTGAATTCAAAGATCTAGAAAAAACAAAGTGTCAACCTATAACCTATTAGGTGGGTTGGAACCGAATCCATACCATCCTCTCTTTCTCAACCCTACTGTTGTCAATTAAGTTAGCCCAACCTTTTTATCAATCCAGATCATGAATTCAAAGAGTCACGTGTTGGTGGGCCGGCCAAAATAAAATAAAGGTACGTAAGTCTCTTTTTATAAGTTCTCTATGTTTCTTAGAAAGTTCAAATGTTGATCCACGTTGAAGTGTTGAATTTCATTGCAAACATAATAGTGAGGATGACATGAGAAAGAAAAAGAATAGATGAAGTCACTGCTTACCTAGCTTGAAGTACCTACGCTGAGCAAAGATAAGCATCCAAACAAACGTGAGAGAAGAGAAAGAGAAATGCTATTTTGGCATACCTAACACGTGTGTGGTTTTTTTGTACTCTGCGTTAGCATGTAATGTCTGACTTGACTGAGCTACGGTTGTTGATTAGTGGAGAGTCTTATGTTCTTTGAGTATTGGAATTAGTTAGTACTACATTGACTCTAGGGATAGGTGGTGAATTGGACAACTCAATCTCAATTATGTCTGCTCTTTTATATTTAATTTTTGAAAAAAAATCCTTATAACCCCTTAGTAACTACTTGATATCCATATAACTCCCTGTCTTTTCAGGCATTCCATGTAACCCATTAGAGATACCCGGGTGAAGGGTAAAACAGTCTTTTGGAGGGGTGTATATGTATTTTTTTTTATATAGAATATAGAAGTTTAATTAGATAAGGTTTTTGAAACCTAGGTTAACAGATATTAATATAATATTTCAATTCTGTTAATTGTTTTTTAACGCGAAAATTTATTTGGATTTATCTATGTGTGTTACAAGCGATTATATTTAGGTCTGTCAACGGGTCACTAGTCGATCTTGACTTTACCTGGATCTGATCCAATAAAAGGCATAAATACCCGACCTGAAGGACCCGACAATCAAAACGGGTCGGGTGTGGGTCCACCCGGACCTGATCCTATGGACTCGATTGACCCAACTCAAATACTATGTGATTTTTTTTATTTATGATTCAACCCAACACTCATGATTCAACCAAACATTTATAACTAAATATTGAATAATCATTTAAAATTTTAAGAATTTAAAATTATTTGACAACCTTTTAACTTCATGTAAAAACATAATAATCAAAACCGTATTCCAAATGTTCTCTTATAAAAATTAAAAAAATCAAAATAGTGAAAACTATTTAATAAACTAGACACTATTAAAAAGAAAAAAAATGAAGCCATAGTAGGCCCTTGAGAAGTTCACCAACCTCTCTTTGTCTGGCTTAAACTTGTTAATGGGTCGACCCGACCCGACCTGACCCGAGACTCAATATGAGTCCGATCCGAAGGACCCAACAATCAAACGGGTTAGGTCCAGGTACACCCCAACCCGACCCGTTTACAGGCCTAGTTATATGGGGTTTATAAAAATACAAGGTGTTATGTAGATATCAAACACTTTATAGGGGGTTTTATGGATATTTTCCTTTATATTTTTTTGGTGTGTGTTTTTAGTGTATCTCATATGGCATGATTGTGGGATGTTTTCAGTGATGAATTCACAAAAAGTCTAAAACCTAATAGGTTCTAATAGGTTTTTCAAATATGATGAGCTAAATAATTTTGGGCAAAACTATTCCCACTACCCACGTTACACTTTCCCACTACCCATAATTACGAAAATGCCATTATTTATTTTAATTTTTTTAATCCATTTCCCACTACCCGGTTCGACAGCGTCTAGTCGAAATGTTCTTCACTGGGACGACAGAGGTCCGTCGAACTGTCTGAATAAGTGTCGACAGAAGTCCAGTCGAAGTATGTTTCACTAGAACGACAGACATCCGTCGATCTGTCTGAACAAGTGTCGACATAGATGTGTCGAACCCTTCAAAACAACAACTTTCTTCTAAAAATCAATCACTTATACAATCATTTAAGTCTAAATGAAAAACAAAAATGTCATTTAAGTTATTTAAGTCTTTTTGAAAATCATTCATATATATATTTATTTAAGTATAGGAAACAAAAATATCAAACAAATAGCTATTTGGACCAAATAAACAGTAAACATTTCATATAGAAAAAAAAACATTATTTTCTTTTCTAAACAAGTGGAGTCTGTTTAGAAAAGACTCCACTTGTTTAGAAAAGAAAACAATATTTTTTGTTTATATGAAATGTTTACTGTTTATTTGGTCCAAATAACTATTTGTTTAATATTTCTGTTTCTTATACTTAAATAAATATATATATATATGAATGATTTTCAAAAAGACTTAAATAACTTAAATGATATTTTTGTTTTTCATAAGGACGTAAATGATTGTATAAGTGATTGATTCTTAGAAGAAAGTTGTTGTTTTGAAGGGTTCGACACATCTATGTCGACATTTGCTAAGACAGTTCGACGGACCTCTGTCGTCCCAGTGAAGAACACTTCGACAGGATGCTGTCGAACTGGGTAGTGGGAAAGGGTTAAAAAAATTAAAATAAATAATGGCATTTTCGTAATTATGGGTAGTGGGAAAATTAAGTTGGGTAGTGGGTCTATCAGTGCCCAATAATTTTTTCTCACCCAACTAGATGTGAAAGCTCCTTGGAAGCCCCTAGACAGGAGTTAGGTACGGACAACTAGTCAGACTGGTTGGGCCTGGCCCATGAATCCAAGGTCCAAGTCTGATTTGGACCTAGACCTGTTGGCTTTTCTGGTCAGCAGGCCCAGACCGGGTCCACAGCCCGCCCGCGGGCTAGAGTTTGAATTGAATGGATCGTGACCAGCCTTCGGGCCTATGGGTGGGCCGGCAAGCCCAAGGACATTTTAAAAAAATAGAAAATGATACGTTCAAACCCCATTGCAACCCAGTTGCAGTTCACATCAGTTTTTTTATTAAATCATACACTTTTCAAATAAAGCACATGTTGTTATGTGAAATGAAATATATACTGAGATACATTAATGTTTTTTTTCAAGTTAAAATATGATAATTTTTTTTGTCAAATACTATGATATAATCTCATGGATTATGATAACGCAATATATACTACATTATCATAGGGCTACAAAACGAATTCAATGTATCAGCGCTCTAAAAAAATTCAATGTAGTTTTTGCGTTCGTGAAAAATTGTTTTTACAATTGTATAATCAAATAGTTTTTTCTATAACAGCTTCTTACAAACAGATTTCAAGCATAAGTGTTTAAAACTGCAGTTTTTAAAAGCAAATGGTGTGAGTTTTATCAGAATCAGTTTTAAAACTCAAATTCTTGCATAATCAGTTTTACAATGGCACAATCAGATACTATTAACTAGAAGCTACTAACCGATGGCTCCACTATGTAATAGTACTATTACTGTTATCAAAACAGACAGTGGATCAAAAACCTAGTATACCTTTGATGTCCTTAAATGATCAAATCTAGGGTGTGTTTGGTTGTGCGATTGCAAAACTGATTCTGCAGGAATCTGCGATTGCAAACCTGATTCTGCAGGAAGTTCACTTTCTCAGCTTTTTGAAATCACAGCTTTTGGACACTATTTGTCTGCAATCGCTGGATTTAAAACTGCGATTATAAAACTATTTGGTTGCACGATTGCAAACGTAACTTTCTGCAATTGCAATCGAAATCGCAGCGCAATCACGCAAACAAACGCACCCTAAATATCATAGCTACCACACATTAGGACTGTTTGATGATTGGACCATCTTTTGAGAACACTAGATGGACGGATAAAAAGATACCCAACAATCCGTGCGTACTAAATCGGGCGAAGAGGGTGGTAATATCAATCTCATACGAACAGAAAAAATATTTCCAATCGAGCAACACAAACGCACAGAGAGATTTGGGAGAGAATTCATGGCGGCGTCTATGTTAGCGTCGAATTTGGGGTCCACCTCTTCATCTTCTCGTCATATTCACGAGCTCGACTTCAATGGTTCGCTCGGGCTGTCAAAGCTGTCGCGTTTGGGTCGTTCGGGTTTGATATCCTCCGCCCTCCCCTCTCTCAAGAGGCACGTTTCGCTGAAGAGGAGGTCCGTGTCGGCCTCCGCCTCTGCTGGTGGTGCCAATTACGATCACATACCCAAACAGTTCCGTGAAGAGAATCTCAAAGAAGGATGTCAGGACTCTCTTATCTCTACCGATGTTTTCTTTTTTTTTTTTGTATTGCTTAAAGATCCCAACTTGGTTGGAAATATTGATTATTTTCTTATAAGGTCGAATGTTTTGAATTTTTGGGTCTTTGGGTTAGTGATTTTGTTGGGTTTTGTTTGTGTTGATGATTGGCAAGATGGGCTTTTTTTTTCACATCTTGTTTTTTGGGATGAATTTTTTTACTTGATTATAGCTAGTTCATATGCTGATATTGATTTTTTTCTTCAAATTTTTGTTCATTTGTTGTGGTTGTTTGTAGTCTGTAGAATCAGTTATGAAGTTTTATTATTACTGATTTGGTGGTGACCTCATTTTAGAGTATTTACTATTCAGTTGGATTGAACTGAAGAAATAAATCTCAGATGACAATAAAAGAAAATCATTTGCTTTTCATTTATCTTATTTAACGTATTTTGTCTACTTTGATGTCAATGAATTAGGTGAAATTATTTTGTAGATCATGCAATAAGTGATCTAAGTTCTTCATGGATGCCTGTAGTTGCTAAGTGTATTTTTGCCTAATTGCGTTTCTAGACACTCAAAAGTCATGTTAGTTTATTGAATAATAATTCTGAAATGAATTTTGAGGAGCCTAAAGATTGTATAATTGTCAAGTTTAATTTATATGAACTGTTCTCCAGCTGAGGTCCTATGAAATATAGTACAGAGCCAGAGTAGAAAATTTGAAGAACTGATAAAAAGAAAAAGAAATGAAGGTGCAAAACCAAAGAATTAACAAGCTCACCTTAACAAGAAAACTAAAGTCTCTGGTGGAAATGCTATTACACACACACACATACTCTGTGGTGGGACTTTTAGCTTCAATGGAACATATGGAGAATTGCTTTCTAGATCTGGGTATTGACATTGCTTAACTTTTCACTATTAGCTCTGAATTGTCCATCATGTGTTTAACTTTTTTTATGATTTTTTTCCATAACACCTTCCTCGCTATCCGATAAGTGACTTGCTCTGAAGACAGCAATGGTTCTCATTTACCTGATCTGATAAGTGCCTTGATTGTATGATGTTGATTGAAAAGTGGATTATGTCATTATACTCAATCTTTTAACTCTAGGGGTATCCGGGTATTGGAGTGGCTTAACTTTTTACTATTAGGCTCTGAGTTGTCCATCATGTGTTTATATTTTGATGATGTTCAATAACACCTTCCTTGCTATCCAATAAGTGACTTGCTTGAAGGACAGCAATAATTCTCATTTACCTTATCTGGTAAGTGCCTCGATTGTATGATGTTGAAAGTGGATTGTGTTATTTTAGGCAATCTTCTAGATCTAGGGGTAACTGGGTAGATTCTATGCACACTTTCGCATTGTTGCCACACTTTTTATTGGTCAAATCTGCTGAAAAGCCCAAAAATAATTTGAGATGGAATAACAGTTTAGCTTAATTGCTATTTATCAAGGTCCTTCAATTTGTGTTGTTAAAATATACTGAATGTATTACTTACTACATGAAGTTCTTGGATGATCCTATGTTTAGTTTAAATTCCCCTTAGATTCAGAGAATTCCCATATTCACTCATTTCCATGCTTTCATTCTGACAATGATGTCCAGTGAACTAGTATGATTCTTTTTATACTTCTTGAACATATGATTGTTAATAAGCACATGTGCTGTTCGTCCGGTAACATTACATTTGTTATTTGGTTTGAATCCCTTAAAATTATGCATTGTAGCTTAAAACCCTGCTGTATTTTATTCTAAAGTTCTCTCTGTAGTTCTTAAACTTGAAGTATATCACCATGATTTCAATAGTCTTAGTATGCTTTGCTTCTATCATCCCCTCTTCTGCAGTGAAGGAAAATTTCAAAAATGTTCCCAAGTACTTTTATGGACTTTCACCCTCACAGATGGACATGTTTATGACAGAAGATAGCCCCATTATGCGGCAATCACAAAAGGCCACTGAGGTATATACCCCTGGAGATGTCATCAAAAATTTCTTATTTTTACAACACTTGAAATAATTTGCATTGGAATTTTTAACCAATTTGGAGAAATCCCAATCATTGTAAATTAACAAAGCTATTTAAATCTTTTGAAATTGATCACATTTGTGGATGCTAAAATATCCTTAGTATTTTTGTGGTGGTAAAGAAAATTTTAATTTTCTGCTTTATTCATAAAAACAGGAAAGCATTTCATCTGCCAGAAACTATCTAGATAATGGAGGCATGTGGAGCCAATCTGGAATGAAGGATGAGGTTTCTAAATATAGTATGAGTGTGAGCATGTATAGTGGGGGTGCAAGAGGATTTGCGAGGCCTAGAAGTGCTCCTCCAGATTTGCCATCATTGCTTTTAGATGCTCGGATATGCTTTTTGGGAATGCCTGTAAGAGATACTAAAAGACGGATTTCATGTGCCATCATGGCTCTTTTGGTTACTATTTTTTTTTATCACTTTGTCTAATTTTCTCTTGTTTCATTGACCCAACAGATTGTTCCGGCCGTCACTGAGCTTCTGGTTGCTCAGTTTATGTGGTTGGATTATGACAATCCTTCCAAGCCTATTTATCTGTACATTAACTCGCCTGGGACACAGGTTGGTCCTGGAATCACTTGATTTAGCTCAATCTTTGGACCATTTTTGTCTACAAATGTTTGCTTTCTGAAGCAGCTTATTTAACTTAGCACCTGGTTTAACAACAAATTTCTCTTCCAGAATGAGAAGATGGAGACTGTTGGATCAGAAACAGAGGCATATGCCATTGCTGATACAATTGCTGTAAGCACATTAAACCATCTAAACACTTTAATTAAAAAAATTATCATCTTATGGTAGATCTTGATATTCTTATCTTCTTATCCTTTCTTTCTGGAAAAGTTCTTAAATTTGCTAATATATTGTACTTCAAATTCCTGAGTATTATATATTGTGTGTATGTGCGCATGCACGTTTACATGTACGTGTGCATGTGCGCATTTGTGCGTGTTAGAGAGTACATATTGTTGGTAATGTTAAAGTTTGTTTCCTATCTCATATTTATGTTTTATACCTTCTGTTTGAGACCTATTTTAAGTTCCAATTTAATAGTGCTTCTGTATATCGGTAGGTTCAGGTCTTGACATAGATATTATCCATCTTTTCTTCAGTGCCACTAAATTGATTGTTGTTTTTATTCATCGAACAATGGAGTGTATAAAGCAAATGCACAAATTATACATGGAACTGGTACTCTTATGTTTTGACAATAACATTGGAGAAAATTAGAAAGTTAGTTTCCCCTAGGATATGATTATGCACGCACATATGAATGAAGTTAAGCAGAAGATCAGGTTTTAAGAATCAAGACAAGGAAGAAAACATATCTTGGTATGTAGGGAAGTTTTTCTCAAGCTTCAATCCTCAACATCTCTTCTCCTTTGTCCTTACCCTTGGAGCACCCAAGCTCTTCTCTTCTGCTCTCCTAGATGTGTTGACTGAGAAAAATGAGGCTAGATGCTTGGGTGGACCTCCAAGAATCTAATTAACAACATAACTAATTTCACTCTCATCAAGGAAATACTGAACTACCAAAGTTACCGATGCACCATATTGTCTAACGGTGCCTCCCATGCAACAGACCATGTGTTCCTAATGAGATTTTAGCCTTGGTCATTGGTTCAATAATAGCATCATTGTTAAGTTTCTAAGATTTAATTGTGATTCTCAAAACAAAATAAACTTTGAAAGTATCAAAATACATAAACTTGTAATGCCACAATACCAACACCTCCTCAACCTCCTCAGTCCTCCCCCCCCCCCCCCCCCCGGGAAAAAAAATGTTAACATGCTTAACCGAATCTTTTGTAGCTCTGATAATCATGTTTTTTAATGACTAAATCATTGTTGTCATTGCATGAGTAAATTTTTTGTTATTGTTTTCTTACCATCATCATATATTATAATCAATTTAAAGGATGTCATTCTCAATGCAGTACTGCAAATCTAAAGTCTATACAGTGAACTGCGGCATGGCATATGGTCAAGCCGCGATGCTTTTATCCCTTGGCGCTAAGGGCTACCGCGCTCTGCAGCCCAATGCCTCCAGTATGTTTCATTTTCATCCCAATCAAAAAATTATGGACTTCTTTTCGCCGTTCCTCACGTCTCATTCTTTTCTGCAGCCAAACTATACTTGCCAAAGTTAATAAATCGAGCGGGGCGGTGATTGATATGTGGTTAAAGGTTCTCTCTTCCTTCCTCACTCGCATACAATCATCATGATGTGTTATTTTGTTTTGCTGATGCTGTTCTCTGCAGGCAAAGGAGCTCGATGCCAACACAGACTACTATATTGAGTTGCTGTCCAAAGGAATCGGCAAACCTAAGGAAGAAATCGCCAAAGACATTCAGCGGCCGAAGTATTTCCAAGCCCAAGAAGCCATTGCATATGGTATAGCTGATAAGATAATAGATTCAAGAGATGCCGCATTTGAGAAACGGGTAAGCTCTGGAAGCTCTGGACCTCTGCTACAGCTCATTTCCGCTTGCAGCTGCAAATTCTGTATGAACTTCTTTGCTAACCTTGAATCTGTTGTGATGCAGAACTACGATGAAATGTTAGCGCAATCAAGAGCCATGCGAAGGGGGGCTGGGGCTGGACCACAGGCGGCCCCGTCTGGATTTCGTTAGGTAGAGCTGTGTATTGTAGAAGATGGCTTTGATTTAATATACTGGAAAGTTGTAACAATAGCAAGCCCTTTGTAATTACATTTCTTTGTTTTATATACTTTGGGTTCATTTGTTCCAAGTAGTTTGAATCTTTTCTGAAAATTTTGCACTGGATTAGTTTTCCTGAAAATAATATAAATGTAGGGCACAGTTACTTCCACCTCACAAAATACTGAACGTTTCCATTATAAGTGTAACAACCCCCTTATAATTCATCTTATAATTCATCTCATCACTTTCTATAAAACACTAAAATCACCTCAATACATGGAAGCATCTAACACCACCATACACCACCATGTTGTGCCTGAGATGAGATCAATCCCATCAGCACATGATAGTCTTTAATAAAGAAATGTTGTGTCTCGCCACATAATAAACATGTGATATTTTGGATGAATGAAACTGACTAAACTCAATCTCATCTGTGTCCTCTACCATCATCTGGCTCTCCTCCACCGAAAGAGAATTAGTGCTGCTACTTTGGCCCTAGAAATTAGGCACTTTTGATTAGCCATAATAGGTGACATTCTTATATTGGTTCCCTGTTTGACTTTTTCAAACAATAAAAAAAGATAATGGCATTACTACCCTTAAAAGGTTTTTAAAATTGGTTTCAACTAATTATACCATTATTAATTCCTCATAACAAAATCCCTAAAAACGCGGCACCATTGGAAAAAAAAATTATGACCTAGGGTTTCTGAATTGGGCGAATCCAGACGAAGGAAAAAAAGAAAAAAGTTCTGGCGATCAAGAGTTCATATCATCTGATTTTCATCCCCAAACAATTATAAACAATGGGAAACAAAAAAAAAATAGATTTTTTTCCCACAATGAAACTTCTCCGTTTTTTTTTTGCGACATAAACATGACCATTAAAAGACATTTTTGCACTTCTTGAAAAATGAAATCACCGATTTAAAAAATTAAACATGAAACATTTCAATTGTCAAAATTCCATTCCGCACATTGTTCATCTGAGTGTATCTGAAATCCATTTAAAGAATATCTGTTTCAGATACATGTATCTGAAATTCAAAATGATTATTTGTTTATCTAGGTTTGAGAAAAAAATATTTGACATTGTTCATTTGTTTAAGGTTTTCTTATGCACATTGTTCGTTTTTTTAGTTTGAAAAACAAATGATATAATGAATACAACATTCAGTTACATGTATATAAAAATCTGAAACAAATATCGAATTCAGACACGTGTCTGAATTCACGGGTCGCGACGGCGACCAAAGCCCGGGTGGTTGATCCCACCCGCGGAGACAGTCGTCGGCGCGATCGGGGTAGCAGCACGCGCCCCTTGGGCATGCCAGCTTCTGGCACCTGCGTGCTTCCGGCATCGGTTTGCGGGCTCCCCATCCGACCCGTCTTGAAACACGGACCAAGGAGTCTGACATGCGTGCGAATCAACGGGTGTGCAAACCCGGGAGGCGCAAGGAAGCTGACTGGTGGGAACCCCTTGTGGGATGCACCATCGACTAGGGCTGGTAAACGAACCAAGCCGCTCGGGCTCGGCTCGGGTTCGGCTCGGTTTGAGCTCGTTCAGGCTCGTTCGTTTAGATAAATGAGCGAGCTTGAACAAATTTTAAAGCTCGGTTAGGCTCGGGACCTGTATCGAGCTTCATTTTATGTTCAAATTCGATCTGTTTGTGTTATAAAAACTTAGTTAAAGCTTAACTAAACTCCTTTATAAAATCAGAATATTAAATTAATACAAAGTTATGCTCATTTAAGCTCATGAACTTAACTCATTTAGGCTAAAATTTTGTTTTCAATTCCTAAAAACCCTAAAATGAAGAAGAATGTTAGGCTCGTTGAGGCTCGTGAGCTCGGCTCGGCTCAGCTCGACTCGGCTCGTTTATAAACGAGCCAAGCTTGAACATGTCAAAGCTCGGCTCGTTCGGCTCGTTTACCAGCCCTACCATCGACCGACCTCGATCTTCTGAGAAGGGTTCGAGTGGGAGCATGCATGTCGGGACCCGAAAGATGGTTCCACCGATCCATCTGAAACTAAAAATTATAAATCGTGATATTTTTGGGGTTCCAAAAAAGCCTAATCTGAATGGATCACCATTGTTTGCACCACAATCAGTTCGCACAAAAAAAATTTGTATAATTCTTCTCTTCTCCACCAAACAAATCTGAATAAAAGAATGACATTGATATTTGTTTTCGTTTCAACCGATCATTATGCATCAAGAAAGGATAAATTGTGATTTTTTTTATCGTCCAATTGAATTGATATGTTCAAAAGAAAAAGAATATCTCGAATCATAACCACATCGGAATTAATGGAAAACTCAATCCATTGAAAGAGGACACCTCGCTGTGTCCTTGCTTCAACATTAGCTTAAATTATTTTGTGAGGTAACATCAGCCCCCTTAAATCTATATTTTTGCTATGTAGATAAATGTCATCCATGAGTGCATTCGTGGTATTCACAAACTGATGGTAATTTTAGTATTAATTAATATATAAAACTATGATTAACAGCATTTTAAACAATTAAAACAATGATAGTTTTGATATTTATAAATATCTCGATTGAAATTATCAAAAAGCTCTTAAAAATTGAAAAAAGTTTTCCACTTTCAAAAGGCAAAGGCCACTCTCCTGAAGTTTTAAGTGGTTGCTGTAATTAGATTTACATCGAACATTTATGTACCAAGAACCAAACATCACAACAAAACTATTTTTCCTGAAAAGTTGCTCATCAAACTACTTTTACATTGAAACAAACAAGACCTTCATGAATCTTGTTTCCCCACCCCAAAAAAAGCATTAGGAGAAGAACAGAATAAGAAAGGAAGATCAAGATGGAGTTGGGTAGACCTTTGGCTTTGGCTTGACCTCAACTTCATTTACATTGCGCACGAAGATGGCATCTGGTTCATGCCTGCGGAAACACAAGGTAGAATATGTGACTGTTGGAGAGGTAAATTAGCAGCATACGAAGATAAAAGTAGGTTTGGAACATACGATATATCTCCTTCTTCGTAGGTGTAGCTAGATGCTACCGCCAGCAAGCGCCCGTCCCTGCTGAATGACAGTGCTGAAATGCTCGTCGGGTATTTGGAGTACTGGGCGATGATGGAGATGTTAGATATTTGAAGCAAATTGATATTAACTCAAGTCATCAATGATTTGATTACCTGATACAATCGTTTCTTGTTGTTTCCATCCCACACATTAACATAACCATCACATCCTCCGGTCGCAAAGGTTCCATAGCTGCACCAGCCGAAGTGTTAGATACATATTATTCACATTAATGTGGAAATGTGGTGCACCACACATGCATGGAGAGAGAGGGAGGGGGTGGGGGGGGGGGGGGGAGGAGGGGAGATTACATGGGGTGGAATGCAATTGCATTGACAGGGTAAACAATGTCCCTTCCAGCCTCGGATTTCCTGTGACATTTGAATGCGTACCTGAACAAAGCATAAACCAGTAAACATGGAGTCGCTTACATTGTAAGTTGTAACCATAAGCTGACAAAGAACATATTTTTCTATATAAAATATAGAAACATTGGCAGAGTCAAATATTTCTTGCAATGAATTAGTGAGGTAAACCATGGAAAGTCCCCTTAAAGTGGATGCCTACGTACTCTACTTAAGGAAGGGATATAATGATCATGATGTTTACTCTAAAAAAACACACGCAAATATGGCATCAAGATGAGAAAATGGTGGATGCACTTCTTCCATAAACAATTTTAATGTAGATGAGAATGACAAACACACTTCTTAGCTTGGTTGGCCTCGGATAGATCAAAAAACTCCATAGCAACCCGACCTTCCACAGAACTAAGGGCATAACCTGCAAATTCCAATGCAAGAATTTTTAATTTTTTCAAATCAGTGAGAGAAGAAAGAGAACATGAACTCTTTTTTTTTTAATAAAAGAGAATATGAAAAGGTTAGAGGAACCAGATGCACAAAAGGGCATAACCAATCATTTATTAGAGTAAAACATCAATAACACTCCACAGACATTGGCATAATGGAGTGAAAATGGAAAATATATTTTTATTCCTTGTTTCATCAATGTTTCTCTTGATCGAATCTTCTGTCTTCATGAAGCATAAACAGGGAAGATGGGTTTTTTTTCATATTTCACAAGACTTGTCACATTGCTGAGACATTGAGAAACAATGTCTCCACTAGAAGTAAAACAAAGAAGCACAGGAGCATCCAGTGTTCTAAAAAAAAATGGGATTAATCGGGGATCAACCAGGCACCTAGGTGGAATTGGTCATGTTCTGCCTCATCCGGGGAATTAAGCGGTTGCGAGATTAAGCAGGGATTAACTGGAATCTAATCAATTAATTCAATTTTTTCCTTTTTTCTCTACTTTATTACTGTATTTTATTTATATTGTATTTTTTGCTATTATATACTATTTAATATTTTTATTCTTAAAAAGGTGATTGATTAATCCCCGCCTCATATCTAGGCGGCCATTGACCGCCCCAACTAGTGTCTTTTTACAGCATTAGGAGCATCTGAATCTGTCAATGCAGATAAGGCAGAAAAACAGAGTTTAAATTTTTTTAATAAACAAGAGAGTAGATACAAAGTCCCATACGATAATGAACTATTATAATTACTGATTTACATATTCAACAATGGGACTACCATACAAAATGCTGCTGCTAAAAGAATCAGATTAGATACCTGTCCCATTAGGATAACCACACACACATCTAGTTTGATACTTCAAGGAAGACTCTCTCCTTTGCTCAGGTTGAGACATATTGCGCAAATCATAAACAATAACATGCCTTCCAGCAGTTGCTACCACTAAGCGATTGCCAACAAGTGAAAGAGAATATACACGTTCAGGTTGTGGGTATGTTCCCACAAGTGTACGGTCCTGCCCACTTGCACCTCTGGGATCCCAACATTTCAATGTCTTGTCCCAACTGCCAGATATCACTTGTCCTGGTACATGATGGTACTTAAGCAAATCAAGGACCATTAAACATTATAAAAGAAAATTTTGAAAATCATTAAAATGAAGGTCCATTTTGAGAACATTACATCCAGCGCACTGTGTTCATTACAGGCTACAATAGCAAAAAAGATGAATGCAGGGTAAAAGAAGATGTTACTATGTAATAAGAAAAACACCCATGACACCAATAAAAACTATAGCTAAAACAATCAGCATGATCTGCCCAAAACCAACACGTCATTGGACTTATAACGACATTATTAATTTCACCTTCACCATGTTAAAATTTCAAATATAAGGACAATTACGCACAACAAAGATATTGGAAATCTTTTCTGCAGTTCCACCAATACAAGTGGCAGTTTATGCAATTTACAGTCATGGGAAAGTATGTGGATAACATCCACAGACTCTACAGAGAACAGAGATCTATTCAACAACTTCAGTTATCACTGTTGCCTCTCCTAGAAAACTAGCTTAGTTTTAAAGTTTTTTCTGAATTTATCGATGTGAAAACATCAAATAATTTCGTTAAAGTAGTCTATGTTTAAGAAATTAAAGAACCAACTTTGTCATTCTATGTTTTTCTGATTTTGGTTATATATTTAACTGTTCAAATTGGTTGGAATGTATGAATCTAATTTATGACACATGACCTATATGTATCAGGCAATAGAGAGTTTCTTCTTAACCAATACCAAACTAAATTCTTGCTTATAATCAAGTGTATTAAATTGATAACCAGAATTGCAAGTTTGTCTTCCCTGATTTTTAGTTCTTTAAACAACTGCATAGCCCAGCAGCTAACGACTAAGCAATTGCAGTCCACGATTAGATTCCAGTATGATTAAAAATTAGAAGGTGCAGAAATTAATAAGGTTGAATGTGGTCAACACTGCCAAAATCAGTTTACCAGAAGTCTAAAAGTAGTCTGTATTTGAACTTCTCATACTTGGTGATATACTGCTAGTCGCTATCCTGTTTTTTTTATTAGAGAGCGGGGAGCTGCCAAACAATACAAGATTATGTAGAGATGAAAACCTTTAACATTCCAATTCATCTTCCAGACAAACCATAACACATAAGAAGATGACAAATAGATCCCAATTTAGCTTATCAAACAACTTTTCTAAATCAAGCTTGCAAATTAATCCTTTCTTTTTCTCCATGAGGGCCACCGAAATGCATTCTCAGGCCACAAGAAACTCATACTGACGGAAGCATCCACTGGAAAGACCAAGTAAAAGATTTTTTTTCATTTGCATAAACGATAATTAGCTAGATTAAATGTGAACAAACATTTGCCAATAAAAAAGTGTGTTATGTTTTCATATGACTTCAATGTCAACATGTGGGTATTAATTCTACAGAGGATTAAAAAATTACTGAACCAGATAAAAATATTGTCGTCATATCATCTCAACAACTTATATCATGTAATAAAAACACTGTCAATCATATCAGCTAAGTAAATGCAAATTGACAAATGCAAACAGCAGAAAGAAATGGATGAGAGCAGAAATGAAGGCAACAACAAGAATCTTCTTAGATAAAATTTAGAGTCTAACAACCTGCGGCATACGAGTACTCGACACAGCGCACAGGAGCCTCATGTCTCCCCAAAATATCCTCCTTCCCCGAGCTGAACACGTACCTGAGATAAATAAAAAAGAAGAAGAAGGAAATCCAGTATTCCTAAACAACCATTTAACAGTGTTAAAGCAAAACGAATCCAGTATGAATGTCCTGAGATCTTTCAAGTCAAGTAAATAATTCCAAAAAATTCATGTTTAAACGAATCAATACTGTCACCGTCCCCTTCATTCTCCATTAAGAATCCCAGATCGACAAAACCCAAACCAAATCAAATCCAAATAGGGCAAAAGAAATTTTATCTTTACCTCCGCACGGTGTGGTCAGCGCTGGCGCTGAATCCAGAGGTATCATCGTGGAAACAGCAGTCCAAAACAGCTCCCCCGTGCATGAACTCCCCCAACAAAGCGTCCGAGCCCGCGTCGTACAAACGGACGCTCTGATTCACGCATTGAACACGAGGGATCAAGAAATGCAGCACATGAGATACACGAATTCAATCAAAGTGACCTGAGAGAGAGACGGGGGGGGGGGGCAGACCTTGTCCCAAGACGAGACGAGGAGGTGATCGCTGTGGTTGGAGAAGCGGAGGTTGGAGATGCCGTCAAGAGGGGGATTCGAGAGCTCCCTCCCCGCCGTCGATGGAAGGATCGCTGTCATGGAGGACCCGGACGAGGTGGGAATTAGGGTTTCCGGAGGGAGACTAGGGTTTTTTGCACTGAAGTCCCGTCTCAAAGCGAGCGGGCGGTGAGCGTTTCAAAAAATGGAAGGTCCTTTCGAAACAGTGGTTTTTGAAAGAAAGGGTGAAAGGGACGGAGGTTTTGAAATGTCTTCGGTCTTCCTCCAGGACAGCTTCTAGATGCCATCCTGTCCGTCCATCACTTGATACGGAGCATCACTGGACGGCCGATAACAACGGGAGGAATTTTATTGGACTTGTTTGGGTTTTGTGTTTAAAATCCGATCCCAACCAAAACCGATTTACAAGGCAGCGTTTGATTGTAAGATTAAACAGCTTTTATGATTACAGAAAGTTAATTTTATAATCGTGCAATTAAATAATTTTATAATTATAATTTTTTGTTAAATAGTGACCAAAAGCTGCAATTTGAAAAAGTTAGGAGAGACAGCTTCCTGTAGAATCAGTTTTAAACTCAGATATTACAAAAAATTAATTTTACAATCGCGTTACCAAATTTTTAGTAAGTGTTAGAAATATTTAACGATATATATAGATTTCCGATAATATGCGGTCGTGCGGTCGCGATCGTGGGCCGTCCGATCGCGGGTCCATCGCATCCAACGGTCGACGCGATTCGCACCCGACCATCCAATGCGATGGATCCGTGATCGACGGCCCGTGATCGCGACCACACCGACCGCACGACCGTATAATATCACGACTATATATATATATAGTCGAGTGATTCAGTGCGGGAATGCGGTCGTGCGGGAAACGACGTCGATCGTTCGATCGCGGGTCCATCGCATCCAACGATTGAGATGAATCGTCCTCGACCGTCCGATGCGATGGACCCGTGATCGACGGCCCGTGGTTGACGCCGCACATCCGCACGACCCGCACCGAATCACTTCCCTATATATATATATACGCGACCGATGAGGTGCGGTCGTGCGGTCGCGGTCGTGGGCCGTCCGATCGCGGGTCCATCGCATCCAACGGTCGACGTGATTCGCACCCGACCGTCCGATGCGATGGACCCGTGATCGACGGCCCGTGATCGCGGACGCACCGACCGCACGACCGCACGTAATCACTTCCCTATATATATATATATATATATATATATATATATATGGCCGATTACCTGCGGCGAACGGCAGGTGCGGCGTCGATCACGGGCCGTCGATCACGGGTCCATCGCATCGGACGGTCGGGTGCGATTCACGTCGACCGTTGGATGCGATGGACCCGCGATCGAACGGCCCCTGCCGCACGCCGCACCTGCCGCACGCCGCACCTAATCGCCCCCGTATATATATATATGGAACTAATACGGTGCGGATCGTGCGGATGTGCAGCGTCGACCACGGGCCGTCGATCACGGGTCCATCGCATCGGACGGTCGGGGGCGATTCATCTCGACCGTTGGATGCGATGAACCCGCGATCGGACGACTCACGTCGGATCCGCACGACCCGCATATTATCACTCGCGTGTATATATATATATATATATATATATATATATATAGGGAAGTGATTCGGTGCGGGAATGCGGTCGTGTGGGAAACGATCACGGGTCCATCGCATCGGATGGTCGGGGGCGATTCATCTTGACCGTTGGATGCGATGGACCCGCGATCGAACGATCGACATCGTTTCCCGCATTCCCGCACTGAATCACTCGACTATATATATATATATATATATATATATATATATTTTAATGTGACATATGCTCCACTAAATTTGTGGTATATGTTTCACTAAATTTATAACAAGATACATATGATTTTATTTTAGACTGTAAAAAAAAAAAAAAGTAACATGCACTAAAATTCATGGATAATTTTGTGACTTTTAGTGAGACTATCCTCTGGGACCGTGTATACCAGCGCTCGAAATAAAAACAGAATCAGTAGAAATGAAAAACCATCTTAATCGAAGCGGGAACACAACCAGGAGCCGTCCGATGCCAAAAGGACAGCAACACCAAAACACCTCATCCGTCCGATAAAACTATAAGAAACCCACATAAGGAAGGTCCATCAGGAACCGACCGTTCAAAAGGATCCCAAATTTCCACCCATATTAGCAGCAGCAGACCCTCCCTGTCTGGGTTGTCACTGTGAACCCCCTCCCCCCTCTCTCTCTCTCTACTGGTAAGATCTGCTCCCGTCGTCCTCGCATTTTCAACCGTCGATTCACGCTCCTCCGGTTGATCCGATGGTGGTCTGCAAGTGTCGGAAGGTACGTTCACCCTCTATTTGTGATCTCGTTCATTTTTCTGCTCGAATTCCTTACGACGCGGGTTCCAATTTTGGGAAATCTGAACACAAGAGCCGATTTGAGAGTAAAATAGGTTTTATGAAGTCGGATCTCATTTTAAATCAAATCCAATCAACTTGTTTTGATCTTGTTTGAAGATCACGGAGATAATTCGGTGTTTGTGTTTTGGTTTCTTGAATTCTTGCATCCGTGAATTTCTGCTCGATTGGTTGGATTTCTCATATCCGACACCGACCGTTTCACATTTTCTGTTTTTGTCCGTTTATTTTGAATTTACAGCAAATAATTTTGGTTTTACAGATTTTATGTTACATGTTTTGATTTTTATGGATTCACGATTTATATAGGCGACCAAGCTATACTGCTTCGTGCATAAGGTCGCCGTCTGTGGGGAATGCATTTGTCATCCGGAACACCAAATATGCGTGGTATGTTTCCTCTGGATCTCTCACTTCATTCATGTTGACCAACTTATATTTCATATATTCAACAATTCCTTCGTTGTTTGTGTTGTCATATTTTGAAATTTTGTTATGTTAGACCAAGATTTATATTCAGTGGAATTCCAGATTTTTTATTTTGAAGTTCATGGTACCATTTAATTTTATTAACATGCGTGTAAACCAATTCCAGTGGGTTTCTACTTTCCATTGTGAAGAATGGACCATTATGGTTCAATGAGTAGATGAGCCACTATGAAAAATGACCCTAAGCAGATGTACAACCCCATCTCTATATGCCCATCAACCTTTAGAAATTTACAACATACATCTATTCAATACCAATGACTCATCAATTCCAATATGAACCAATCATGTCATCCCCTTTCTCATAAGGTAGCGAGCAGTTTCATAGTTGAACCCTTAGCAAGGCCTGAAAAGTTCTTAGTTCTTACTACTCGTCTAGAAGGAAGATATACCACACAATTTTATCCTTTGCTATTGCTTGCTCCTTTTCAAACATTACAAATAGAGTAGATGTGAATTTTGTTATTGCCATGGAACTTTGACGTCCTGGCTTAATTAATGAACACATAATTCTCGTTTCGGTGATCAACGGATTCACTCTTGTTATAAAAATGATTGCACACTACCCTAATGTTCACTATTATTGTCTGAAGGCTTTCACAAAACTCAGACCTAAAGGACGTCTTTGACACCTTATCTAAGCAAAAATTTGTACCTTCTATGGAATTGTGAGGATTTCATGTTCTTTCATTTTGTACCACTTGTCAAGTGTTGCTATTCTTTTACTTTGTGGATACAGACAGCTAGATTTTTATGGAGTTGAACTTTTTTAAAGTCAATATCAAACGATCTAGGGTGCCCCTTTACTTAATACTTGGATGTATAACCAGAAGTTTTTTTTTTTTCAGTATGCACTTTTGTATGATATTCTCCTACTCTCATATAATATCAGGAATATTTGATGAGGTCATCGAAGTTAAGAAGCAATCGATTTTGTTGCCAAGTGTGTCCTTTCTTCCATAGACCTTTATACCATCCATAGCCCTGCCATTAGCTTCACAAGCACTTGGGGTAGACTTTGAGGGGATATAGAATGCTGCTTATGTTATATGAATCACTTTTATCAAATGCTTGCCGAAAACTGTACTTGTGAATGTATTATGATAAAGTACACATCAGGGCAACTGAGTATTTTTCAGCATTATATTCTTGGCTGGCACAACAACTATTATTTTTTGAATGAGGATTTGAACCCCCTTGATTAGATTAAATCAAATGGAAGGCTGTTAAACAATGGAGATGAGAGATTTCCTTACACACACACACCAACACGCACAAAAGAAGAAGAAAGCATGAAAATTAGCTTTTGTACTACAATAACCCTTTTCCATCTTCTTCCTGAACTACTCCCACACCTGCATCCTTAACTCAGGGCCAAAAAAATTCTATCATAAGTCACCCTACTTATCTTGCAATAATCCGCAGGTTCTTTCCCTGCAACACATAACTCGCGTATAATGTTGCCATCATTTGTCCATTTATTCTGATTCACTATGAATAAAATCTTTTCCTTAGTCATCAACCACTTTGAGGGGATATAGAATGCTGCTTATGTTATATGAATCACTTTTATCAAATGCTTGCCGAAAACTGTACTTGTGAATGTATTATGATAAAGTACACATCAGGGCAACTGAGTATTTTTCAGCATTATATTCTTGGCTGGCACAACAACTATTATTTTTTGAATGAGGATTTGAACCCCCTTGATTAGATTAAATCAAATGGAAGGCTGTTAAACAATGGAGATGAGAGATTTCCTTACACACACACACCAACACGCACAAAAGAAGAAGAAAGCATGAAAATTAGCTTTTGTACTACAATAACCCTTTTCCATCTTCTTCCTGAACTACTCCCACACCTGCATCCTTAACTCAGTGCCAAAAAAATTCTATCATAAGTCACCCTACTTATCTTGCAATAATCCGCAGGTTCTTTCCCTGCAACACATAACTCGCGTATAATGTTGCCATCATTTGTCCATTTATTCTGATTCACTATGAATAAAATCTTTTCCTTAGTCATCAACCACATAAAAAAAATCTAATTTTCAACTGCACATGCACACCCCTCATTTGTCCTGCAACTCGAGTCATGCCTGATGAGCTTGTGGAAATTTATTGGGATGTCTGTAGAGAATCCCAAACTAGAAGTGAACTGCCACAATATTGTATCTTCCACTTCCAAGTCAAGTTGCACATCCTAAATAAAAGCCAAAAATGCCGCCGCCTGTGCCTCCGCCTCCGCTTTTGCCAAATCCCTGCAAAGCCATGGACACTATGTCCTTTATTTTATCATTGTAATTTTTAATTGATGGAAGGTGGGATGTCCAATTTTATTAAATATGGTAAATATCATAAAAATGGGGGAGTTAGGGTGTCTCTATATATTGCAAGACAATTAATTCTTTTATCTTTATTTCATGCAATTAATCCTATCATGTGAAATGTTAACAACACTATTTCCAAGTTTTTATCTCAAAAAAAACGAAAAAGAAAAAAAAACCACTGTTTCCAAGTATGAGACTGCATCTTTCTGTCCATGTCTTTGTTAAACGCTTGTGGTCTTCAGTGAGGGATGCATGTCTAGTGGGCCATCGATGATCCTAAGTGGGAGAATGTTGCATATACAAATCAATTTGCTCATGTGATGATGATCTTAGGCTTAGAAAGTGGTCTATGCTGTATTATTTTAGTGTAATTTGGTTTTAGTGCATTCCTAATGTTTCCTTGTGTAGAAAAAGTGGCTTTCTATCTCATTGTTAGATAACATTGTACATCTACTTCTGTTATTTGTTAGATCTCAAGGACAATGCTTATCGCTGTTGTTCTTGTACTCGAGAACTTGAATTGATGCACTAACATGCATGAAAATGTGCACATGCATATGCATCTACAAATTTGGATCTTTCCATGATAAATAATATCTTTTTTGTATATGCTATGCTACACAGGGCATGTAAATGTTTCATTTAAATTGTTATGCTTTCAGGTTCGAAGCTACTCTGAATGGGTAATTGATGGGTCATATGATTGGCCTTCTACTTGCTGCCTATGTCAAGCTGCGCTTGAAGATCAAAGCCATTCTCCCACGACACGATTGGGTTGCCTGCGTATGTGATATCAGATGTGATTGATTGGTTCTTACATGATGCACCTATTACTCATGTGTATCCTTTTGACAGCTGATCCCATTTCTTATCCATGTTTTTTTTTTCTTTCCTTAGATCTCATCCACACAAATTGCTTGGTGTCACACATCCAAAGTTATCTGCCTCAGACTGCACCAACAGGATACGGGTGCCCTTCATGTTCTTCTCCTGTAAGATCCATAACTAGGAATATTTCATTGTTTCGTTATTTTTAATTATGGACTTACAAATGTGTTGTTTTAAAAAATGCCTAATGAAGAAAAAACACTTCAGTTCCTAATAATAAGAACAATGGTGATATATAAGATTGCAAAAATCGTGGAATAAAAGTCCTATTGTAATATGAAAATTTGGAGAGAGTAATTAAGCAATATACTCCAAGTTGAAATGAGAATATCGTGTTGTCAATTTGGTTTTATGTCATGGAGGTCAACTACAGAAGCTATTTACTTATTAGGAGATTGGTGAATTATAAGGAGAAGAAAAGAGATCTCTAGATGATTTTCATTGATCTAGGAAAGGTAGGGACCCTGGAGAGTTTATGTGGTGGATTTTGGGGGAAAAAATCCCTTAGCCCCCATTTGGGAAACGGGTTATAAAGATGGTATAAGGGTGGTATAAGAATGGATAGGGAAAATGACTATTTGTTTGTAGAGTATAACTTGGTATTACTAAGCCAATTTAAACGAGTATAAAAGAGTATAACAATTCTAAGTAACCCTTAGGATAAGCTATACTCACTTTATCTATACTCATGGGCCCACATGTCAAATCAACTTTTTACACCTCATCACATCATATCACCTATCAACACTTCTTATACATCAATGGTGTCCACATGTCAAATCAACTTTTTACATCTTATTTATATTTTATTCTTTATTAGCCAAACAACTCAACATTTATTCATACATTTTCCAATGAGAACAAAAAAAACACAAACAAACAGAAAATCTCTTATTCATGTAGAATTATCATCTATACTGGTATAGTTATCTATTCAGAATAACTCAATTCCTCAATCCAAACGGGACCTTATAGTTTATATCGATGCAATGGAGCAGTATCTAGTGTTAGAACAACTGAAGGGGGAGAGGCGAGTTAATTTTCGATTACTGTAAGTGTTCATTAAAGATTGACATGGAGCCCATTTCCCTTTGTATTAGTCATGGATGAGCTTACTGGGAATATGAGGAGGATGCTTCTTTTATATGTTAGCAGATGCTATCTTATTCGATGAGTTTGAAAAAGATTTAACGCCAAAAGAATTTATGGAGAGAAGCTTAAGAATCTTATAAAATAAGTTGGATGGAAACAAATTATGTGGAATGCCATTTAGCAACAAGATAAGAAGAAATAATAGTGTAGGCGGTATATGCATATATTTTTGGGAAATTTTTAAAATAACCCTACTAAAAAAAAGAATTTCAAAATTGACCCCCTGACTAAAGTATTTGCAAAACTGGTCCTGGGTCAATTTTGACTGGTCAACGCGGCCACGTGACGTACTGACCGGGCTAAAAAATGTCACAACCGAGACGTGATTGTGAATCAAGTCTCCGCCGACCCCCGCGCGCGGTGGCCGAGACATGATTATGCATCACGTCTCCAATCCATGCATGCATGCATGGTTTGTTTGTATTTTTTGTTTATTTTTTTTCTTTTTACTAATATTTGCGTGGATTTGTTTACATGAATAGTTTTTTTTTTGTTTCTTTATTCCAATAAATAATGTTATATAGAGTTTCATTTTCAACCCCACAATTCCAATCTATGTGTGTGTTAAATTTTTTAAAAATAATATACCTTATATATTTAAATACATATTTTTATAAAAAATAAAACATGTAATATAATAAATTGCATATATGTATTTATAAAAAAAATTAATCTTTTTTTAACTTCTTTCTTCTACGTGAGCAATTTTTTTTTGCTTGGATTTTGGTTTACGTGTATGCATGGGTTTTGCTTTTTTTTTAGTGATGTTTGCATCACATATACACACACAAAAATGAAATAATGCACTTCATCAATATTTAAATTTTATTATATATATGTTGTAATTTATAATGCATATCATTTTATTTTATTCATAAAAATCTTAAATCAAGTTTTTTTTTTTGTTAATCTTATTATATAAAAATCAAATTTGAAACAAAAAACTAAAATATAAAAACTCGCCTTTCAAACTGATTATGTGAAAGTATGTACTTAAATATTTTGTGATTATGTGAAAGTATGCACTTAAATATAAAATTATGTGATTATGTGAAGTATAAAATTATGTGATTATGTGAAAGTATGTACTTAAATATTTTGTGAAAATACATATATGCAATTTATTATATTAAATGTTTTATTTTTTATAAAAATATGTACTTAAATATATAAGGTATATTATTTTTAAAAAATTTAACACACATAGACTGGAATTGTGGGGTTGAAAATGAAACTCTATATAATATTATTTATTGGAATAAAGAAACAAAAAAAAATATTCATGTAAACAAAATCCATGCAAATATTAGTAAAAATAAAAATACAAACAAACCATGCATAAATGCATGGAATGGAGACGTGATTATGCATCATGTCTCCCATTGAGACGTGATGCATAATCACGTCTCGGCCCCCGCGCGCGACCCGTGCACGCTGCGGGCTACGCGCGGGGTCGGCGGAATCACGTCTCCGCCATGGTATTTTTTAGCCTGGTCAGCACGCCACGTGGGCGCGCTGACTGGTCAAAATTGATCACAATGCCAGTTTTGCAAATACTTTGGTCATGGGGTCAATTTTGAAATTCTTTTTTTTAGCAGGGTTATTTTCAAAAAATCCCTATATTTTTTATTGGAAGGAAAGATTATGAGCAATCTTATTAAAGAAAATTCCTTCAAAAATAAGGAGGAGAGGCATCTTTGAAAAAAGGTTAAAAGAAGAAAAAAATTAAACAAATTATTATAGAAAACAATGCCCCTCAAACAACACAGAGACGAGTGATTTCCGCATAAAAAGAAAGAAAAAAGAAAAATGAAGAGGAGAGTCAGTTCCATCACCCCATATGATAAAATTACAACCCCTTCCAAGTACAACTCATTTTGCTTGAAAGCTAGTCGGTTCCAAGAAGAATTGAGATCCACAATTGGAGGGAAAACATGTTATCCAACCAAGTGTGTTCCCATAAGACTATTTCCCTTTGAATATGAACAATTGAAACTTAGCTCATTGGCTTCTATGTCCATATGTTTTTCTCTTCCAGAATTAATCCCAAATTTTTTCGAGGGTTTTGAAATCAATGTTCAGTCAAGGGCCAACCCCACTTTTGCCCAAATGATAGAGCTATGTGGGCAAGAATGGAAAAGGTGGTCTATAGTTTCTTCCTCTTCATTGCGTAATTCACAAACCACATTCCATCATAAGCTCATTTAGCATAGTTTTCCTTAGTAGAACTTTATCTAGTGAGAATCTACATGTAGCATCAGATATTCAATGGAGTTTTTCCAAATTTGATTAGTGAATTGGAGAGAGAATCATTCTTGTGGGACCTCCATTTAGCCTTTTGTAGAATGATTTCATGGTGAAGCCTTGTATAGTTGATATTGATGGGCAAGTGATACTTAAAAGAGGGTCTTTTCAGTAATTGGGACTTGGGATCTGTTATTCATGAGAAAGATGAAATTGAAGAGGGCATCATTCATTGGGTTAAAGCTGGATGGTTGAAGTAGATAAATGTTGCTGCAGTATTATGTAACCCAAAATATCTTTGAAATTGAAAGGAAAGTTTTATGGGTTTTCTTTTAATATGAAGCTTGATTTGGAGTTTGTCATTGCTAATCAGAATAAGAAATTCTAGATGGCAGATTGTAGACATATAGAGTAAACAAAATCCTCATTTCTGTTAAAAACAAAAACAATTTCCTATTCCAAAAACTTATTGAATTCTAGATAACTGTGTGTGTGTGACACATTTTTTTTTTCACTTGTCTGTGCATGTATTATATACTATTCACTGCTTATATGAAACTAATTGGTCAGGAAATTTGTACACTGCTGATGATGGTTGGAGAGAGTGTTAATTTGATGCAGTACTTCACTAAGGACACTTCTAACTTCTTTAATCGGCTTTGTTCCTTTTCTGCAGATTTGGCCTCCAAAAAACATCAAAGATCCAGGTTCGCTCCTCCATTCAAAATTAAAAGAAGCTATAATTCAGGTACCTGTTGCTCAAATATATACATGCTATATTGAAAGTAGGGTTTCAAGTCTTATTTTCCCTGCTCCTGAACTTTCTTTGGAGCTGTTTCCGTTCTTGTTGATTTTTCTTGGAACCTTCTGAGAAGAATTATGCCTTCCCATGCAGAGTGGCCTGGAGAAGAACCTGTTTGGAAATCATCTGGTCTCATTGCCAGTAGCAGAATCCCGTGTACCTCCTCCTGCATTTGCTTCAGATCCACTTATTCACGTATCTGCTACAGAAGATGAGAAAATCAACACAACATTTGAATCTATCGAGGAGTCAAAATTGCCCTCTTCATCCGTAGGCAAAGAAAGGGCTTACTCAACTGATGCATACTCCTCCCGTATACAGCTTTCAGAGCCAGATATCGTGGAAATAGATGGCCCTAGTTCTCTGGGAAATCAGTTCACAAATGATCATGAACACAACTTCCTGAAAAGTGTGAGTCCTTTTATTACTATTATAAGGATTTAATGTTTCAAAATGTATATCTATTGAATAAATGGTATGCTTGATTGACTCAAAAGATACTTTATTAAATACCCCAAATACCCCTCTCTGTCCATCCTTCCCTCTTTCCTCTCCTTGAAAAGAAGACATGTTGTGTGACTCTGACCTTTTACTTGTCATTTTTGTACTGTTGCTAGTCCTACGTGGTATTATGTCATCTGATTATATGTTTGCAACTTAGAGGTCTTGGGTTTGAGCCCAGCTCACCCATTAAAAATGCCATTTGATTTCCTTATGAAATTGTTACACTTGATTGACAGCCTGGCGCCACAACGCGTAAAGGTGCTTATTATGTCGACCGACAAAATTCTGAATTGTCATACTATGCAGATGATGAAGATGGAAACAAGAAGAAGTATACAAAAAGAGGTAAGTTAATATATATTGGAAGCAATTGATGAGACATGAAATCACATGGATCGTCTGTTAGGTGGTATTATACAAATTGCTTATTTGAGATTTATATGTTGTCGATCATGGTGTCAGGAGACAATTGTTTCTTAGATGAGGACTAATAAACTTCTATTAAGTCAAGTTCCTGTGAGATTTTCAATCAATATCCTCTTTGATAGAAATTGAAATGAGTGGAAGATGGAAGAGGAGGTGGTAAATGAAAACAATAATCTAGTTAATTTCATAATTGGAGAAGTTTTATGTCTGAAGGTGAATGTCTAGTTAGGAAGATAAAAGATTCATTGCCAAACCTAAAACATTCTCCCTGAATATGGTTATGAGCATTTACTGTGCCATTTAAATATTACTTATGTTTATGGTCTCACGTCTTAAGGGGGAATAATCTTGATGTATTCATCTTGTCATATAGTTTTTGTGCTTCTTTTGGTTCGATGTATTTATTTCTTTTGTTGTCTTCTTGCATTGTAGGAGCAAAGTTTTATGACTAAGCACTTTTAAGTTTCCTGATTCTATATAAAGACTCAAGATGCCCTGCATTTTCATTCCACAGGAATTGATTTTGCTTTGAATCAGTTCCAAATGGGTGTCTACATCCCAAGGATCCCTGAAAATCAGATTTCTGATTTGCCTTGTTAAATGGCTTTCAAAGTGGATTCCCAGGGAATTTGAACCTAAGTGAGCTTCTTAGGAACCCCTTTCAGAATCTAAAAAAACACATGGCTTCCTACTGGATTCCTCTGTAAGCAGAAAATAATGAGCTTCCTGGAAATCCATTTCACTCATTAATTAGATGTTATCACCAGTTGAATATTTGGGAGTAAGTTGAAAATCCACAATTCGGTATAATCAGGTAAAGTTTGGAACATTTTGGAAAAGTTCAAAACAGTAAAAGATAATAAATTATAAAATAGAAAAATTATATCTGGCATGTAAAATCACTAATAATAAATTCAATTAATGATTTCTTAATGATATCATGACATCAAAACTTCAGAAAAACTTATGAATGCAAGTTATGACATTTTAGTTCAGGAAAATTGTTAATTACAGACATTAAAATCTATAGAGCAGTGAGCAAATACTATTCAATCTCCAGAGCCATTTGCAGAAAAGGGCTCTGTGTATATAATCAAGATCTAGCACACCCATGCTACCTTTCTGCTTCCTGCTGCAGACTAAGTCCCACTTGACCAGATGCACCTTCCTCGTGTGGCATGGGCACTCTGAAATCTCCTCTAGATTGTGTCAGTTCTATCAAGTATACTTCTGGGCACTCTGAAAGTCCACATGTAAAAGATAGGAAGACTTGACAACACAGTCTGAAGAAGAGTAAGCTTACCACCCAAGCTAAGAAGTCTATCCGCCCACCCTTCAAGTCTAAGCATGACCGGAAACTAATCCTGCAAGCTACACTCCTGAGGCCCAAAGGGAGACCCAACATACCTGGTCAGAAAAGACTCCACACGGCCTCCAAAAACAGCAGCTAGGTCACGGGTGACATCCTCCTCCAGGTTGATTCCGAAGAGAGAGCTTGGGAGAAAATATTCAGCCAGACGGGAAGCCAAAGCATAAAATAATGGGATGGGGAAACTCATGTAGACCTTTTTTTTCCCTTAACCATGGTTCCTCATGTGAGTCAGATTCAGATCTATGTTCAGTGGACATTTTCCTTCATCTTGTGCTATATTAGCCTGGGTTGTGTATGGTTGGCTTATTTCCATATGGAGAGGCCATGCTCATTTTTACCATGATGTGATGTGTGGCTGCCTACTTTATATCATTTATAGCTTATGTTAATCACGATATTCTATAGCATGTTAATGCATGATCAAAGATATCATCTGTTTGATATGATGCACAAATTCTGTTTGTTGGATTGGAGGGATTTTGAGCTTCAAATATAATTCTCTTCTATTTCAGTTTTTCAATATGAATATTATTGTATGTAGATGTTATTATTCCTTCAAATCTGGAACCATTAGAAACCTAATTATACAATGTGATTGTGTCAAATAATTGAGGGTTACTGAAAACCATTTGTTAATAGTTGACTTGAGAATCATTGCTTTATAGCTAGTGTTATGCCAAAATTATGGAACAAACTGAGAATTGCTTTGGATTCTTAATTGCAGGCCCTTTCCGTCACAAGTTATTGAGGTTATTGCTACCCTTCTGGTCTAGTGCATTACCAACTTTACCTGTGACTGCTCCCCCACGCAAGGATGGAGCTTTTGCAGAAGATGTTCCAGAAAGCCGTTTGCGGCATCGATCTTCAAGGATGGATCCGAGGAAAATCCTGCTTACCATGGCAATCATGTAATTTCTCTACCCCTTTTCAATTCCTTTCCTCTTTTCTATCATTCATTTGAGGTGTTCTAAATCCGAATCAAGTGCTCGAGTCCAATCAACTTGAGGCTCGTCATTGCTGGTAGAGTGCTGGTTTTTTTTCAAATTTTTTTCTCAAACCTGTCCATGTATTTAAGCTTTGATGCTCTTGGTTTCATGGAGTTTGCATTTATTTTTATTTTTTTGAAAAGAAGATAGGAACGTTCATTAAAGTAGAAGCCACAAACAACAAG
This sequence comes from Acorus calamus, assembly GCA_030737845.1. Lineage (NCBI taxonomy): Eukaryota > Viridiplantae > Streptophyta > Magnoliopsida > Acorales > Acoraceae > Acorus > Acorus calamus. The sequence continues at coordinate 3,199,595 of CM060859.1, read as the reverse complement.
AGACAAAGGATCTCCATGCAAAAGAAATTAAAAGAAAATATTAGGAGAAAAACTCCCGAATAAAATAACACAAATTAACTCCTCATGAACCAAGAATGCCCCATAATTGGATGTGTGAATTCTTGCAAAGCTGGGTTGCAGTTGACTTTGATGAGAAGACAGACAAGTTAAATGTGCAGACACTACATCCAGTCTAGGCTTGGCTGCATGCATATAGACTTATATCACTCATGCACAGGCATGTTGATATGTACTAGATAAGGCTTCCACTTTTGTCATTTTGTTCATGTCAAATCTCTGTCTTTTTTTCAATATTTAATTGTTTACTTTAATCCATGTTTATATGCATGATTGAAATCACGAAGCTTCTGTCTGAAAAATTGCCTAATTTGCTCACCATTCGTAATATGATTGTCTTTAGAAATGGGCACCTTATGAAATGATTTTAATTACATATTGAGGATATTGCTGTCCAGTTGTAGACCAGTTTGACATTTAGTACTTGTGCCTGATATGATACTTGTACTAATTGTATCATAATAATTGTTGCTGCTAATCTACTCAAGCCAGTGAGCAGATACATGTTTAGTTTTGTGTGAACTGATATTTAATGGATGAATTGTGTGATTGTGCATTAGATAAATGCACCAACCAACAAGGATGTCAGGTTGAGAGCTGAACGTAAAAGAATCTCAAATTACTGTATGGGATATGACATCTTTTTTTTTTTTTTCTAAGTACACCTAGGTAGTACAATCAAATCTCATTGATCGAAAATAACTTTCTGGCCATTTTAGGTTTGGAGGTTAGGATATGAAGTCCCCGAATGGGGAAAAAATGGATATGTTAGTTAGGCATGTTATTTGTGAAACATGGATCTGAGATTTATGGCACCAGACATGAGAGGCTTTAGAGAGGTAGCGAGAGAGAGATTCTTGTTGGAGGCCATCGCTATGTGAGAACCATGGGAATCTAAACTTGGCGTGTCAGGTAACAACATTTGTTGATTAAGGGTGTATGAGCCTTCTCCCCTGTTCTGAATTTGGGAATTATTTGGCAAGGATAAATATTCAAATTCGGTATTATTTGGGCTAAGTTTGGGAAAATTCGGGAAAATAAAAAATTATGGAAATAGAAAAATAACTTATGACATACAAATCATTAATATTAAATCAAATTCATTCTTCTCAATGATGTCACAACATTAGAACATTATAAAGACTTCTGAATCACAACTATAATATTTGAAGTCAGGCAAAGTCAGAAAAACCAACAATAAAAATCTAGCAAGCCTAATCATGCATTTTTATTCATTTTTTGTTTTAATTCTGTTGATTTCTTATTGCAGGGCATGCATGGCAACAATGGGCATCCTGTATTACAGACTCGCACAACGCAGTCTTGGCGAATCTTTGCCTGATGACGAGCAGCAATGATTCTGTCCAAGTCGTGTTCGTCATTCCTTTTGCATATGGTAACTTCTCGTGATCCGTTGCCACCACCCGCCTGCCAGTGCTTCGATCCGTAAGGCATTACAAAACTTATGGTTGCAGAGCATGTTCACAGTAATATTCATTGAGTGATGTTGAATAATCCTCCATAATATCATGTTTTCTGCAGTTGTTTTTTTTATAAGCTTGTGTGGCTTGCCTTGCATATCTCTTATGTCTGTCATGTGTTTCCACTGAATGGAAGATAAATTCATTACAAATAGATGAGCACATTAGTTTTAAACTTTTGGGACTTGACTTGGATGTAAGAAATAAATTGAGATCAGAATTTTTTTTCCTATATAATGCAGCTGGTTCAGTGTTTTTTTCCCCATTAAACCTGACTTGAATGTACTACTCCTAGTACTTGATGAGAAGAATGAAAAGCTCATGTGACTTTTAAGAGAGTGGTCACTATGGCTCTCTGCAGCTCTTGAAAAACATAATGTCTACTAATGCATCTTTACTCGAGTCCAGATCACGAGCATCGATATCGAATTACACAGTCTATGAATTGAACTACACAGTCTATGAATCGAAACTGCATAGAAGATTGCACTATATCCAACAATTAGCTGTGCAGTTCGATTCATATGTTTTGTAGTTCAATTAAAAGGTATATTGAAGGTACCCAGGCCTGACTAGATCCAGACACTCTAGGATGCTTTGGCATCTCCTAATATTTTATATTTTAATAACTTATTTCTATAAGAAATGTAAATGAGCCATGTTTTGTCCATTCAACTATAGTTCACCATATTAAAAATTTAGTATTTTCATTTCTTAAAGGTATTGTGATTAGATCAGAAATTTAGTTGAAGTTTATGTTATTCTAATTGGGAAACGTAAACGTGATTTTTTTTTGCTCACATTGGATAAAGTGAAGATAAGTGATAGATAAGAGATGAATAATGGTTTATGTTTTTTAAATGATAATTATATCTCGGCATAAATTGTATTGTGTTTGTTTGGGAATAAGTGTGAGGTGTCTGTAATATAATAGATGTGACAATTTTTTTTAAAATAAAAAATGAAAAATGTTATTTTTATTTATTGGTCATAGAATAAGCCCTTGTAAACAATTCCAACACCCCTTATAATAATTTTTTGATATTTATTCTAGTTTATCTAAACATAACTATCAGTATTTTTTTTTTTTACAAAACAAACATTTCTTCTTCTTTTTTCTCCTTTATACCCCCTTGTTCTGGGTTTATGTTGTTTATGCTTCAACCCAAACAAGGGGGGCATTTTTTTATTTTAAATGTAGCATGTTTATCAGTTTATGTATCTTTACAAAAAACAAAGGTTTAAAATTATTATTATACATCTACAATTACATTTACATGAAAAATAATTTAACATGTGAGTTGTTTTATACCAATAGAACAAATTAGACATAATATAATTCCATGGACTAATTTATTTTCACACATTCTTGTATAATATACATAATTTATTTTCACATATTCTTGTATGATATACATATTTCTTGTAAACAAACGCTGTTTCTTAGGTTTATTCATCCTCTTTGACATTTATTTTTCTATCTAAACGAGGGATACATGTTTTATTTATTTAAAGGTAGTACACCTATATTTATCTTTATAGAGAAAAGTGAAGTGATATACTCAATTTAATATACTCATTTGTGAAAATAAATAATCTCATTTTTATCTAATAACGATGCAAATGCCTTCTTATAAAAATGAAAGTGCAATTGGGTTTATAAATAATTGGTGTTACATATAATGACAACATCCGATAGTATGGTTGCATGTCTGTCTTGATTTTTTTGCTGTTATATGAATTCATGCATTTAAAATAAAAATAATATCTCCCCTTTATGGCAAAGACATATGCATAGATTAATTATTAGATAATAAAATGAAATGGGTTACGTATAAAATTGGGTTACATATAAAGACAACATTCCAAAAATATTATTACATGCATGTCTTGATTTCAATATATAGTATTTTATTGTTTTTGATATATAAATTCATGCATTTAAAAAAAATTCCCCTTTATGGCAAGACCTATATATATGGCTTAAGACCTTTGACATACATAACATAACCTTTTTAATTAGTCTAATAAACGCGGTTTCAAGGCGTCACTAACATGTCTACTACATTAACATAATCAGATTTTGTGATCCACAGAGCTCCACATCAATTCTGTGTAACAACATAAGTTTTTATATTTTAAACTTCTAGTTGGAATTGGTTTTTCAGACCTTTTTATAAAAAAAAGAAAATATTGTTTTTCCTAACTCAAATGCCTTCTAGACTTCAGCCTAAATGAAAGCACAACAATATGTGAAATATCTACTGTTCGGACTTGTAACTTCATTTTGGAATATAAATGTTGATAGGAAGATCTACTTTTTCTATTTAAAAAAAAATAAGGTTTTTTTGCATGTATATCATCCAAAAACATCCAATTTATTTTTATATCATTCCAAATAACATAATTATTTTTATACCATTATGATATATAAAAATTATGCATATTTATCATTCTAGTTAACTTCTATCCAATTTTTTTTAATAAATCCGTTATAGTCTTAGAGAAATAACCAAAGTACCCTTATATTTTTATTTTCATATTTTACCTTACCAAATACAATATTTATAAAAAAATATATATTAATCTTAACATGAAAATGATAAATTTCATCTAAAATCTACAAACATAAAAACTATTTATTAGTAAAGACATAATAATTATTAAGACTTACATGAGTAAAAATAAAATAAAATTATTTTGAGAAAAACTTATATATAAATATATATAACAAAATGAAAGAGTTAAAAAAAATCTAGATCTTGATTGAAAAAAAAAGAAGAAGGTAAGGTTGAATGGCTCATGATTAATTTGAAAAGAACAAGAGATTAATTAGATTATTATGTTTAATTATTTACATTATGACAAATATTATATTAAGATTATTTTTGTTATTTTTATTTCTTGCTTAAAAACTAACTATAGTTAAATTTAATTTTGATTAAAAAAAGATAACAGATGAGCACATTTTTTCATTAAGAAAAACTTTTTTTAATGATATAAAAATAAATATATAATTGATAGTGGTATAAAAATAAATAGCATCTTTTTCAATGGCATACATGCAAAAAAACCCCAAAAAAAACAATATGTGAAATATATTAAATTATATTTTTTGAGGGCAGTGATCAAAGTCTCCATGGGACTAGATTGGTTTAGATCATTTTTTCACTTATTTTCAAACATCAACTCTTCGTTCCTATACATTTTTTAAATCTCAACTTGCATGATCATCTTAGCATCTGTAATTGTTGTTTTTGTTGTTAGTCTTACGTGGTGTTTGAAAAAGGTTTTTTTCACTTAAATTAAATGATCAGTTTTTGAAAATATCATTCTAGTATGAACATATCATATAAGAAAGCATATTTTTTGTATAAATACTGAAAAACTAATTTTTATAACCATTTTTTTTTTTTAGCTTTTTTCAAAAGATGGGATCATTGGGGGCATTAGAACATGAGCTAGCATTGAGTATGATTTCTGTGAAAACATAAAAAATTGTTTAAACTCATTCACAGACACTACCATGGTTGTAGCATTTGTTTACATGTATTGATGGCCCTCCGATGCAATATGAAAAAAGGAAAAGATTCAATAATAATAAAAAATTGACAAAAAACATTGATCAAATCAAATGTTAACTCGCACATTCAAAAATGAAAAAACACATCTTAAAAATGATAGGATGACATGTTATTTTCTCATTGGTTGTTTAAGATAAGCTTAATTGTCACATGATATATCTCGAAATGATTTGAGAGTTTTAATACCCTCTTGGTAGTTATGAATTTTCATGCATAACATGATGTTAATCAACTAAGCAGCATGGAGTTAATTCTACAAAACAGAGAAGAATACAACGTATACTGAATAAGAGAATAAAGAGGAGGACCGAGGATGGGTTTGACTCTATTTCCTTAAGACGTTTTCGCCCCGCACTAGTGCTGACGGATAGCGGCGAATGTCTCCTAGGATACAACGGTCGAACGTCCTTTGGTAGCAGCACTAAAGAAGACCAGCGAACCAACTTGTGTGCAACACTCTCTCTTTTATGACACTTTTATGAACTGGACTTGAATACAGTGAAAAATTCGATGCCTCAAAAATGCAGAGAATGTGTGGTATTTGAATAGGGAAGAATTGGTTGAATAGACTCTTTCCTCTGTTCAGTTTTTTCTGAAACAGAGTCTCAAGCACCCATTGATTCAAATAATCAACGGTCTGAATATAATGTCCTTCCACATTCATCTGCGGACAAAAAAAAAAAAACGCCCAATTGCACACCATTTACATCTGTTTTTAACCGATATGGGAGTTTTTTCTTCCCCAACCACCAACCACTTTCATCATGTTATTGGGAGAACATAATTCAATTTTCTCATTCATCCAAACTTGTTGATTTGTTCAATACTCAACGAGAGGAACGCAATCCAATGGGTTTCCACTATATATAATTATTGGAACCCAAACTCACCCCAAATTGGTCAAAACCCAAGTTGTTCCAACACATCACTAGTCATATTAATGGGTTTGCTTTTTTTTTCCTAAAATCATCAATGGACCTCTCCGGAGAGTTAATGAAAATTCCGAATATAATGTTCCTTTTCAACAACAAAAAAAGTTTCACAATTTACATCTAGGGAGTGATTGTAATTTTGATTTGAATTGCTCACAAAATCATCAAGTCATATTCTTTTTCGTAAATCTCTTTTACATAAATCTTTAAGCTCATGTTTGGTTTGAGAATTAAGTTTTATGAGATTTATGACTTATTCTAATATAAATAAGAATAAAATGATTTTTTGTTTGGTTGGTGTTTTGAATTATTCTCGTTCAAAATGTAATAATAAAATTCTTATAGTTTGGATGAAAATGTGAAGAAGGTGTGGTCAAGGATTTATAAAATGAGAAAAATGATGACAATTGATTTATAAGAGGTGATAACAATTGATTCGACAATGGAACTCACGTATATTCTTTTGATTGAATAACTTTGGAATAACTTAATTTCCAATGGGATTGACTGGAATCCGTATATCCATTTTATACCTAGTTAATTTTGACATATAAATTCTTATTTATTTAATCTAACCATTTAAGCATCCATAAGGAGACTATTCTGGCTTATTCTAATTTATTTCAAGCATATTCTCAAATCAAACATGGCAAAATTTAATGTTGAAGTGAATATCATTAGGTGTGTTGTTGACATGCAACAAAACCATCACGCATCATGTACCAATGTACTATGTGAATGATTGATTATTAATAATATCTATTTGGTTATTATTCAATCTTTTATTTCTAAATATATATTGTGACACCTTCCCCTTTTATTTTTTTATGCTCCTGGTTTCTATTTGAAACTATGTTTTCAAAAGTTTCTTATGTGGTTTGTTTGTTAGGTGAAGACTTTGAAATAAATAAATAAACAGACAATAGAGCATGAGAAACCATGTCCCTTACAAATAATAAATAAAAACAACAAAATTAAGTGGAAGGTCAAAGCCAAACGTGGGATATCCCATATGATTGTTTTCAATTAATGGAAAAAAGGACAAATTGAAGGGATGGGAAGACGTTTTTCATGTATCATGTTGACCTAAAATTGCATCACTCATTAAAAAGGATATTATAATATAAAAAAATAGACAAATGTGAAGTGGAACCTCTCCATGTTTGCTATATTTAAACTAAAGATTATGAAACTATATTTTATTTCCACACGATGTTGTTGGAAATAATTTTTTCTTAATTAGGTTCTTTGATTGAAGTATATGCTTAGCTCATGTTGGTCTTCTCAATAAATAAATAAGGTAATAGATATAGGGTGGTCTTATTAACAATGGGACCTTTTATCACAAAAACATGCTTTCAAAAACTTAGGAAAGGAATTAATGTAGTATTGTATTAATTATCCGTTACATTTTTTCTTTTTAATTATGTTGGTATAAACATTTTTCAGAAGGATCTTTTTTTTTAAACTCTAGTTTTATTTATTTATTTATTTATTAGAGTCGAATCATCACATGAATAATTTAGTACACATTATGTGAAAATGAAGCTTCCATAGGGGAGGTATAAAAAAAAGTGAAATTCTTTAAATAGTGGACTTTTCATCACGTATACATTATACTCACAAGAAAAGTAATTCAATTGTTCAATGTTTTCAAACTTTAATTTAAGTATGATGGACCTCTCTTCTTTATAAATTAATAAAAAAAATAGATTTTAACTTTAACATGCACCGGTCAGAAGATTACCATGTGTTAATATCAATTTATTTGACTAATGTATAATAGGGAGAAAGTCTCTCTATTATTAATGTTCAACCCTAATCACATTGCCATAATTGTTTTGTCGAACTTAGAAATATAGTTCTCAAAAATTTCTTATAATATCTCTAAATCCACAAATTAAGAGACACATCTGACAATTTCGAACCAATCAACTGTAACAGAATTTCAAACCATACACATAATCTCTCTCTTATTTGATATTCCTGTATTGACCTCTCGCTGTCTTCAACGTCGGAGTTTCTTTAAACATGTCCCCTAAACAAAAATTTCATTGAAAGTTATAGTTCATCACACCTGTCATAGTTAGGTAATCACTTTAGTGGAGATATGCCCCATGAAATATGGGACATACGATTAGATCATTGGAAATTATAATATGAAAGTGTTGAATCATCATTGAATCATATGCTTAGAAGGTAATAAAAAAACCTAATAAGATCATGAATTAAGATGAATATTTATTTTATTTACATAAATAAGTTCCCAATCCATACAGGGTTACTCTTTGATTTTAAAAAAATTAAATACAGGGTTACGCGTGTCACCACCATAAGATCCCCATTGGTACAACATAGACTTATAAATTATAAAAAAAATATCAAGCCAAGTACATCTCCCAATTCCAAAATCTTAACCCAATTAAGTTCAGACCCTTAAACAAAGCTGTCCTTTTTGTATTATTATTATTATTTTATAAAAAAAGGACCCGGTGCTAAGAAGGATACAGCTCTGAAATCTCTCTTTAATCCATAAGCAGCAGTCGTGCAGGCAAGGCTAAAGAGAAGGCATCAAACAAGAGAATCAACCCCAATTTCTGTGCCAATCAAAAAATTTAGGTTTATTAAATAAACAGGTCCAATGATATTATATCCCCACCTTCTATGCCCAATGGGCAGTGATGAATTTATTTATTTATTTTAAATAAAACTTAAGTCTCTTGATAGTTCTCTACTAATACTAAACAGACATGAGTCAGTAAGATTGCATAATAGACTGTGGGTTAAAACTCACATAACCCAGCTTAAAGATCTCCACGACCTTTGGTTGACTGGTACAAGGTTTGAGATTTTACATAAATATGAAATATGATCAGCGGTAATTCAAAATTAGAAAATTCGAACAATTAAAAGTGCATAAAAAAATGAAAAATATCAAGGGCGATCAATCATTGATGCGGTCATGTTTTGTAGGCTCTTAATAATGTTTTGAATCTTTAGAAAAGTATACATTTAACTAATAAACTGTATATTTTTTATTATTATAAAGTTATATATGTATGCGCTGGAATGAATTGTATACATATCTTTTGAAAATTTTATATCACAGTATATGGTCGCCTGACATAGTATAAAGTTGATTGGACAAATTTTTCTAGGCTACAAAATCACTTATACATAGGGGTGCAATGATCAGTTAAATCGAATCTGAACCGATCTAAACCTATTTTTTTTTCTGAATTTGGGTCAATAGTTTTATAGCTTGGTTTGGGATGGATTGAAAATTTAATAAACCGATATCTACTTTAATTTGGGTTTGATTTTATTTTAAAAAAATCGAATTAATCGAATCGAACCGAATTATATTTAAGCACATGATTATTTATAACTAATTTTCATTTAGATCATTCTTTTTATATGAAAATCTATATTGTTGTTATATAATTAATAAATAGTCATAAAAAATGAATATACTAGTTTACACCATCAATTCTAGCATTGATATATTTATGTAAAGTTGTAAACAAACCTCTCAAAATACTCTAATCAACCCAAATTAATAGGAAAAAAAAACAATTGAATGCGTGATTTTGGGGTTTCGAGGATATCAATTTTTAACAAATTCTTTTTTATTTTTATTTTTATTGGAAGTACAAAAGGTGCGGATTGTCAGATAATCTAATCCAACTTTGGAGGGGATTATATGGAGGGAATTCATTGAATGATTGATTTGGCTTTTGCAACTTGTTAGAGATCGTGCATGGGCCGGCCGTGTAACTGTTATTATTATGTTTTAAATTGTGTCTTGGAAGGGAATAATATCATAGACCTTGTCACACTCAAAATTATATTTAAATCATCATCTATTAATGTATCTTCTCTTTTATATCTGTTAATTATCAATCAAGATATTATTATTATTATTATTTTTAAGAGTGAAGCCTTGATCTTACGCGTAGCAACCGGACCGGAGAAATCGCCGGAACCTCTGTCTTTTGTATAAATAAAAATTTAGTATTAGCCCCTATTTTATACCAAATTTTAGGAAACACCTCTTTAAATTTGGCACTTATAGGACAATATAGTTTTATTTTAGGGCATTTTTTGAATCCATGTTTTGGTTGATTGATTTTGCAAATCCAAACACATTTTTCCTTGGCTTTTACAAAATATGTTTTCAGTTTTTATACATACAAAAATGTTAGCTTTTGAAAATAAGAGTAAAGTGAGTCTTACAAAAATTAGATCTGAAACACAATTGTTTTTCAATCTTCATATCCAAACAGACCTTTTGAATGTAAAGTTCTATTAACAAAAACAAAAAACAAAAAACAAACAAAGGAGTTTACACTAGACCATGAGATAAAAGACACTGTCACTAATTTATGTATTTCACATGATGAATCATGTGCGCTTATAAAAATAAAATATATACTCTGATAAATTGTGTACTAATTTACACAAAAAAATAAAAAACATATACTTTATATCTCTATATAATACTCCGTTTGTTTACCCACACCCCACCCCAAAAAAAACAAAAACATTGTCCACCTATTTGTTTAGCATTGTTCAACATGGATGTTTGGAAGACACATAAGAAGGGAGAATATTAGTGGTTTAATTTGGACTAAAATTTGGGTTTAGCTTGTCAACTAGAAGCTGATTGACTTCAATTACTAGAAATGGTGAGAACATTAGGTGCCAAATAATGCTGTAAGTTTCCCAAAAAAGATGTTTCTTAGCTGTGGAGGATAAAAGCAATGTCAAAGGTTTGGAGAATTGGAGGGGTCATTTTACAAATATTGAGATTTCCAAGGGTTTATAAAAAGAATCGGGAACATCCATTTAGGTAATTTCCACTTCTTTTTAAAAAAATTTAATATATATGAGAAACTGTGAGAGTTATCCCTAACTTTTATGTTCATATATATAGGAAAACAAAGAAATATAAAACTTAATTAAGATGAAAAGCTAAAAATAAGCCAGAAATAAAAGGTTATAACACCTGTATATCATTAAATGCTCTCTTGTGAAACTCACATTGAGCAATTGAGCTCCATACAGTGGATGATATGATGTTCCCCATTGTTAATTAAAAATCCCATTTTGTAGAACTTAAAAATCTCATATTTTACCAAGTGATTACTGATTAGTGCCCCAATCAACCAACATATGAACAATGGTCTCACCTTCTTTTTATATACATATATATTTTGGGGTGATATATGATAGTACAACTTGTTATTTTTTTTTATAGGGTTTCTTGCAGTCGTGCAAAAAACAACCAGCAGCCTTACCAAATTCAAACCGATTTGTTTCAATCGGTGTCCAGGTTTAAACTATAGGGCGTGGATATCCGCACCCTGAGTTTCTAGAAACCCACCCCTTTTTTTAAAAAAAAAATATGTATTGTAGCAGTAAACAAAAACCCACCTCGAGGTCGGCAATCCCTCTGGTGACGGTAATGAATCATGGTCATCAGAGGTTCCGGCAAGTGTACCAACCCAGGTCGGCATGCCCTCTGGCGACGGTGGTGAAGTGTGGTCACCCGAAGGCCCGGCAAGCTAAAGTGAGAGAGAATAAATTCACATTTTTACAAGTTTCAAACCAAATAGACAAATTTCACATTTAAACACATATAATAGACATTCATAGTAGCATATATAACACATCAAAATATGATGTTAGCATTTATAACACATCAAAATATGATTTTAGCATTCCATAACGAATCATCCTTAGAAAACAAAATACATGTTCAAATTATTTTATGTTTATTTTATTTTTAAAAAAAAGGAGTAATTGTTTTTATTGGATATGTTATTTATTTTTATATATGAAAAAATCAATATAGTCACATGAATGGTTGTTGAATTTGAACATGTATTTTGTTATGTAGTCACGTGAATGGTGGGTTATAGAATACGAATGTCGTATTTTGATGTGTTTTAAATGTTGTTATGACTGTCTGTTATATGTGTTTAAATGTGAAATTTGTCTATTTGATTTGAAACTTGTAAAAATGTGAATTTAGCTCATCGGGCCTTCGGGCGACGACAATTCACCACCGTTGCCAGAAAGCATGTCGACCTGGGTTGGTACACTCGTCAGAACCTCTGGCGACCATAATTCATCACCATCGCCAGAGGGATCGCCGACCTCGGGGTGGGTTTACTCCTACTACTACAGTGCACAAATTTTTTTTTTAAGGGGTGGGTTTCTTGCTATGTAGGGTGCCGATATTCGCGCCCTAAACTATATGGTTTGACATTTTATATAAAATATAAAAGGAAAAATTAATCCCGGGTCCTTCAAGGAACTCCTGAATAATTTTTAGGTCCCTAAATTAGTTAAGATATTATTTTTGGGTCATTCCATCTAATGGAGTTTATATTTTATCATTTTGTTTCTATTTCTATCCATACAACTAATTATTTTGGTTTTAGTTTTAGATCTGTTTAAAAATGAGTTTGAGTGAGCTTTTCATCAAATGTTTTTTTGATGCAAAAAAACTTGACTTTGAAAAAAAAAGTTTTTCAATAAATGTTAGGTTTAAAATTGAGTTTACAAGAAGTTGTCTCACCGTCGATTCTGAAAAAACTAGATTTTGATTATTCATCAGGAAAAATGTACCTACAACTTTTAAATAAAGACTTTTGATTATCAAAGCACAATGAGTTGTATGATTAAACCATAGAATGTCATTGTCAATCAATCAATCTCGACAATGAACTTCGAATCGGATTTGAAGAACCCAGCTTCCTACAAACTCGATCAAAAACACCCCAAACTCATTTTTAAACGGGGCCCTAAAAAAGGGGGAGATTCTTTGTTTGTTGATTCTCATTTTTTATCATGATTTTAACAAATGTTTAGATTTTCTCATTATGCTAGTACACCCTGGTAAATGATGTTTAAAACTCTTCATTCGGTCCTAAATATCTTAAGTAAAAAAATGTATTCCTACTTTCTACTAAATTTTTCCATTCATATAAATGAAAGAATTATCTTTCTGAATACGTACAATGTTGAACTCCTTTTGTTTTCTTTTTTTTACAAATGCACTATCCATAAAAGCATGTCAATTAGACTGATACAGATCGGATACATTAATATTCATATCCTAACTTTCGGATTTAAATATGAATATCAATTTTTTTATTCGGATCTCTTCATATACAGATCAAATACATATATTTTCAGATAATTAACATATATGTTTAAATATTTTCATTAAATTGGATAATCAAATGATATATTAGAGAGATAAAAATTAAAATTGAGATTTTAAGGTATATGCACTCTTTCAGATATCATGCAATGAAAATTTAATAGAAATAGAATATATCATAATTGTGATTAATCATACAAAAAAATAAATATAAACAATATATAATACAAATATTTACATATTTATAATATATGTCGGATACATATATTTTTTGGATCGAATAATATTCATATCCACACTCCCGATCATTGAATATCGGCTATTTATTTTTTTCCAATGATTTTTCATATACGGATTCGGATCGGATTTGATTTTTGAACCCGACCCAACCCGACTTTTCGGAGTTTTTTGGCGTCGGGTTCAGACCCGAACCCAAACCCAATTGGGTTGGGTTCGGGTTCACCCGCGGGCTCAACCCGACCCGACCCCCCAGGTTATAAATTCCTACCTAAATCAAAACCCTAAATTCCTAAAACATAATAAACAATTACACAAATTAGACCGGTTGTGTTTGGGTTAATTATTATAGATATTCCAGTGTTTAATTAATAATTAATTAGAGTTTGTTTTGTTGTTTATTAAATATTTTGTATGATATTTTAGGTGTTAAACAGGGAACCCGACCCGAACCCGACTCACAAAACCCAACCCAAACCTAAACCGAATTCAACCCGACCGTTCGGGTTCGGGTTCGGGTTGACCCTTCGGGTTGAGGTCGGGTTTGGGCTCGGGTTCGGAACTTGAACGGGTTAATGTCGGACCCGAACCCGACCCAACCCGCCCGAGAGCACCCCTACGGACCGTCACATGAACCGGGTGTTTCTTCTTCAATGCTGAGGTACTCTTAAGAGCTCATACAATCTCGAAATATAATTATAATTAAAATTAAAATTTAAACAAAACATCTGTCATTAACGGGGGGGACAACGTATCGAAGTCGGCGGATATTCTGTCTCCCCAAAATTCAAAATCCAAGTTTCTCATTTTAAGAATGTCAGAACCAGCCTCCACGATCGGTCTCTTCTTCTTTCTATAAAATAAAACAATTTCTCCATTTAATCTAATCACAGTTCACAACCAGATCCTCTGCTTTACTAATTAAGGTCCCAATATTAAAAATGGTTTGAAATGTTTTTGAGTTTGCAGGAAGTTTGAGTTTTTTAGAATCTGTTTTCAAGTTTTTTAAATCTGTTTTCATAAAAGAAAAACTTCTAACTAAGGCCCTCATTTAAAAATAGTTTAGAGTGTTTTTAGGTTCAGAGGAAGTTGGGGTTTTTTAATCTGTTTTCAATTAGAAAAGAAAAATGTTAACTTAATTAAAAGTTGTAGACATTTTTTTGTGAAAAAATATAAAGTTGTCCGCAAAATTAGTTTTAAATCTATTTTTTTTAAGTTAAATTTATAACCTATTTTCAAACAAGGCTTAATTGTGGGGTATCATATGATCAATACAATTGAATCAAAAATGAAATATAAAACCATCTTATTTCAATCTTGTTAATTTGGTTGCCCCTATTTAGATAGAAAAATAGATGCAGACTCAGTTTTTTCTGGTAAAGGCCATGGATAACCCTGGATTATAATTTTGGTGTATTTGTTTGTCTTGGATAACCCCTGATAAAGTATGTCAAATAAACTGGTATAACCCATTTTCAATCATCCCTCGGGGATTAATTGTTATTCCACCCAAAGAAGGTATATCAAATCAATGTCATCATTCTTACAATCACCTGTAAATCAACTATAATTTTTTTACTTTTTAAATATTTTCCATACTTTATTCACTTTTATTCAAACAATAAAACATTTATGCTTACGTTTACATATAGAATAATTTAAAACACAATGCAGAATAAGAGTTTTTTTTATTTATATCACTTTGCTTGGATAAATATATACCCTGAAAATCATATCCCGTCCAAACGGGGGGCCAAGGTTTTTTTTAGTTTTATAAAAGGTTTTTGCATTTGTATTAATCAAAGTGAAAGCCCAAATAGAGGAAACAACACCCCACCCACAAATAGCACATCACAAACCTACAAAAAGCATAAAAGTCTTGTTTGTTTACAGGGAATAAGTTAATATAGTTATATCATAATAGATAGGAATAAGATGATATTAGTATAAGGGAGGCTACATATTTTTATTTTTATAAATCTTTATCCACGTCCTAGTCACATTTTATCAGCAACTTATTTATGATCAACCAAATAACAAAATTTATTACATGTTTTTTAATGAGAATTACTAAAAACATAACAAAAAAAAACTATTGATAAAATATACCAGCATTAATGCATTAGATCCCATCAGAACTGAAGTTAAATGTGACAAAATAAATTAAAAAAAAACACAACCAAATAAAATTTGACCTTATTCACTACAGTTATCCATACAAAAATACAATCAAACATGGAAAAAAAGGGATTTTATTTTTACCCCCCACAAAGCATCATATTTAACGAACGCTCCCTCACTTCTTCGTATTTGGGTTTTTACTCCCCAGATTTAAAAGATAATTCATTTTTACTCCCTAAGAGGGACTTATCAATAATAAAAAAAAATTTTAGTCCCTGATATGGAGTAAAAAAGAATTATCATTTAAATCTGGGGAGTAAAACCCAAATACGAAGAAGTAAGGGAGCGATCGCTAAATACGATGGTTTGTGGAGATGTAAAAATAAAAAACCAAAAAAAAAAAGTTATATTCAATTTTTTTAGTGTAAAACCCAGTCTGCTCGTTTTTCCATTTTTAAAAAAAATCATATAACCCATGTGATTATGTATGCACTTTTATAAAAATATGAAATATATACTCCAATGAATGAATCATTTATATAGAAAATAAAATAAAATTCATCGATATATATACTTCGATATAGTGAGTGGAGGGGGGCAACAGGGTATATATAAAACTGCATTTGAAACTCGAACCCCGATTCAGGTGTAGCATAAACTCGGAATAAGGGGAAATACATGATAATAAGAAGAAGAAAAAATTGTTTGTTTTGCAAGAATAAACCCTGACAACTATGTCTGGATAAGCTAGTATAAAATCCAATAACTATTCTAGGGGACTATCAGATTACTTATCAGGGCTTACCTATGCTAAAAGATAAAAATAATATTCTCAATTATTTTAAAAATTTATCTCACCTAACATTACTCTGACACACATTCTAAAAATGATCACATATATCATACCACACAGACATTTCTCACACTTATTCTCAAACACAAATTTTTTTTGTATGAGTATAGCTGTCATTTAAAAAGTTATAAACTTTTATCCACCACTTATCCTCACTTTATAAAAGATGAACCAAACTACAAAATATCACTTTTATATTTTCCAATGATAACAAAAAAGACAATCAAATAAAAATTTATTTAATCTACATGGATTATCATCTATCTCAGTTCATCTATCAAGTGCGAAATCACTCATTGTCACACCCCAAAGAGGGGGTTAAAGAACTCCAACATTTGAACTAATTATTCAATGCAATGATCCTCCACGTTCTCCCAATTTGCCCACAAATGCTGACTTCGACTCTCCTTCACACACACACCCCCATCACTCTTTGTCCCTTCATTAATCCCAAATCACATCCTTTTAATCCCCCAACAAATCGCTCATCAGTACTTTTTCAATCATTGCTTATGACAACATCCTTTGATTATGACACATCGTTTGAAAAAAATTTATGCGGAGAACTCCCTCGTTTTAGTTATATCGTTAAAATAAAATAAAGACGGTTTATAAGTAGGATCACATCGCTCTCTTCGGAAGTCAGACCCTTTTTTAATCCATCATTGGCTGAGTTGTTATTGTTCAGACTTCTTTCAGATTTGGGTTTGTTTAATCTGTCACAAAAATTCTTTCTTTTTAAGTGTCACATTCAGGCTACTCATATATAAGTACTTCCCATACTGTTGTGTTTCTCTCATCGACCAAGGCCTTCTTTTTTTTTTACTCTCTCTCTCTCTCTACATACACAAATGGATTCGAATTGCAGTGCATTGAATGGAATCATGTCTGCTGAAGAGGCTGACATGATGTCTCAGTTGCTGGGGATGCATTGCGATCCAAGCTTCGATGCCCAGTCGATGTTCTGGTCATCTCTCGATGTCGATTCGAACTTCAGCAGAGGCTACTGGGCTCAGGAGGACTGCAGTGGCCTAGTAGTACCGCCTTCGGAGTTTGAGAGCTTCTACTATACAAGCGATTTCGCAATCGATGGATGTACTAATTCGGTTGATGTTCGTGTGGCAGAGGAACTTCACGGGTTCCCCGACAACCTGATTGAAGAACCCAATTGCGCAAATGACTTGGAAGAGACAATGCAGCCCAAGAGAAAGGCAGATAGAGAGACTAACAAAGAAGAGACTACTAAGAAGAGAAATGTATGTGTATCATGGAATTCACAGTTTTCTTTTTATAGATGGATCTGTTTTTTCTTTTTCTTTTTCTCATTGAGTTTTGGAAATGTAGGTCCAAAAGAGGGTGAAGAACGGGCAATCGAAGAGGGCTCGAAAGGGCGTTAAGACGGTCGTTCAGGAAGAGGAGGGGAATGCAGCATTGAATGGACAGCAGAGCTCGAGCAGCTATTGTTCCGAGGAGGACTCAGTCGGGTCGCAAGAGATGAATGATGGAGGCGGAGGAGGCGGTGGTGGCACGAGTTCGAGTTCTAAAGCAGCAGCAGCTGCTGCTGCTGCTCTCAATCTGAATGGGAAGACGAGGGCCAGCAGAGGCTCTGCGACTGACCCGCAAAGCCTCTATGCAAGGGTAAGTGAAACCGTAGTTACAAAGTACTCTGAATTTTTTTTAATGCCTCCCGTGTTGAATGTACTTCTGTTCATCGAATTGTGCATTTTATAGTTTCAGTATGGATGGTCTCTCACATTATTTGTAATGTGAGAAGCTAATCCTAATGGTTCCGCTTGCCTTTACACGCAATATAGAACTACACTGATCGTGTATGATCTATGAATGTACATGTAACATTGAAAATTTGTTGTATATGAATTTTGTGACCAAGAGCTTGATTCAGAGAAACCAATTCAAAATTCTGAGCCTTTGAATGAATGATTTTGGTTTTGCAGAAAAGGAGAGAGAGGATCAATGAGAGACTGAGGATCCTCCAGAACCTTGTCCCCAATGGCACAAAAGTAAGAACAAGTAGTTGTGAATGAGAGAATTTTGTTTCCAAGGTATTCAAACTTTATGAAGCCTAATTAAAAAAAAAACGTTATCTGTCTTTGTTGCAGGTTGACATTAGTACTATGCTTGAAGAAGCAGTTCAGTATGTGAAGTTCTTGCAGCTCCAGATTAAGGTGATCATATAATTCCATATTATGTGATAAGATAGTCAAGTCATACACAATCTGATAATGACCCTCAGAAAACCACTCTGAAGTGTTCAATATAAAGTGAACATTTTTTATGTGTTTGATCTGATTTTTTATCTTATTATTCTGCTGTGTTTAGCTGTTGAGCTCAGACGATCTATGGATGTATGCACCAATTGCTTACAATGGAATGGACATCGGGCTCGATCTGAAAATTTCTCCTCCATCATAAATTTCTATGAATGCTAACCATGCGAGGCGAACTGGCGATTTATTTGAGCTGTGGATAGATCTTACCAACATTGTTTGAAAAGGATTCATTTGTTCTTCTTGTGATGGGGTATATCTTAATAAGTCACTATGAGGAGGAGAAAGCCTCATGATTTATTGACAGAAAATCCCCATGTTTTTTTTTTTATTTCCTGATATATTTTTTTGTCCTCTTTTTTTATTAGTTTGATCCTACAAGAATGATTGTTTGGATTCCTGTCACATAATGTTGTATGAGATGTCATAAAAACTGTCAGTGTAATGTTGATCTTCTAATTGTAAATGTCAAAACACAAAACTTTGAGAGAATCTCACACATGTTTTCTTTGATTGTGGAGACAAAGCATTACTTGAATGAATGTGATGTTTCTGAAGTGTATCTCAAGTGAATCACACCTTCTCACATGTTTCTTAATGGGGTATATATTCATCTAACTGGGTATTATTAGAGATTTCATATACCGATCGAGGATTGCAAGAATAATTGAGTGTAATATTTTCCTTTCTTTACTGTTTGATGGATTGGGTTTTCACTAGTTGCACACACAAAATATCGATCCAGATGCCCAGTTGTCCCTTCCCCAGCAATCTCATATGTAAAAGAATGTGTAAACTAAATGGGCAAGCACAAGGAACTCAAATAATACAATAGGAATTAGTAATGTTAAGTACATTATTATATGTAGTTTTTTTTTTGTCTCCATATGCTTTGATTTTTCTTGAAGGTCTTTTACTTCATTTAATGTAAAGTGTGCATCTTTATTCAATCCAATGAATGGTACATGTATACTTCATCTAACAAAACATTTATCTTATTTGGCAAAATAAAATTGCACATAGGACTACATATAAAATTGTTGTAATAATACACTGTGTTATTCACGTGGCTAGGATTGAGTGTATCCTTTGCTTGAATAGCTTTCTTAGCTACAAATAGTCAATAGGGAAGATACATACATGTAAAAGAACTATTGAGTCAGCACTGGAAAATGTTCAACTAATATTATGCAAAGTATGCAAGAGGATTAGAGGAAAGCTAAAATGTGTGTTATTGTAACCCTTCATGCAGTATTGCAGTCTCATTTTGTTAATGGGATATATGTTTTATTCAATGAATCATGTAACTTATAGTTTAGGTCTGTAATGGGGTATTAAATTCATTAGAGTTTACATAGTACATGCATCAAGTCCATTAGGGAAAACTGAATCTTCAAAAACTTTAACAAAGAGCTTTGGATGTGACCATGTTACCTGTGCTCAATTGATGAATATGATGTGGCTTCTCTAGGTAAGTTTGATTTTATTGAAGGGGGCTGATAGCCTGATACACTCAAGACATACCAATAATCTTAATTGCGTATATGAAATATCTAATCCAATATATAATAAATTGAGCAAGTATATACACAATTAAAAAATACAAAAAAATATGCATTTAATCTATTCGAGTGTATATTTCATTTTCATAAAAATATATGTTTTATTAAACAATTATATTCTTTAAAAAATTA
This sequence comes from Acorus calamus, assembly GCA_030737845.1. Classification (NCBI taxonomy): domain Eukaryota; kingdom Viridiplantae; phylum Streptophyta; class Magnoliopsida; order Acorales; family Acoraceae; genus Acorus; species Acorus calamus. The sequence continues at coordinate 3,179,153 of CM060859.1, read as the reverse complement.
AAGTTAGTTGAGACTATAAAGAAACAATAGCAATGTTGTTCCTAACATTTTCCTTTGATAAAGAACCTAAGCCTAGAAAAATAATAATCTATCTACAAACATTCAAACACAACATTAGAAGCTTTATGCAACCCAAAAAATAGTAAATATAAACATAATGATGATAGAATAAAAAAGCAATTGAACAAAATTTGTTGTGATAGATATCTATTCCAGAATATAAATCTATCTCAAATAAGATTATGTGGCATTGCTGGCTTAATCTTTTTTTTTATTAAAATCAAAGAAGGTAAGAGGCACTCCCTTGGATGTACTATTTTAGTCCCTCCCCCTAGAATTACTATCAGGTCTTATTTGCTATTCGTGTTACCCTTATTTGGTTATTCCACATCCGAAATGAGGGCTTTAATATGTGCCCACGGGCCGGCTTAGTTCGGGCCATTCCACTTTCGGGCATGGAGATAAATGTACCCGGGCTTCAATATGTTACCAGAACCGCTCGTAGGCCCAAGACCGGGCACGGACTGGGCTCTAGGCCGAACTCTGGTTTTATCTCCGAATAGGAAAATGATGTGTTCAGTCTCTTGTGCAGCTCTAATTATCTATATCGATTTTTTTAATTAAAAAATCATATTTTTTTCTATTGAAAATACACATTGTTATATGAAATGATGTATATACTGAAGTACATTAGTTAATTTTTTCATGTTCAAAATTTTTTTAAAAATTTACGCCATACAATATAGAATTTCATATATTATGATATCGCAATATATATTATGTTATTATAGTGTATAGAACTGTAAAACGGATTGAATGTATCAACACTCTTTCCAAATAAGGAAAATAACTAGTCTTTATCTATGCACGATGTGCGTGAATTTTAAAATTAATAAATAATATGATATGCTAATAAATATCTAAGAAAACTCATGAACAAAAAAAATTAAAATAAAATTATTTTTAATAATAAAATAAATGAACACACTTATATCCATATAAATCACTAAAAAATATGATGTGTTAATTATTTCTCTAAGAACAACAAACGTGGTGTAACGTTTCATATTATATACTAATAAAATAATTATAATGATGCAAATTACATCCCAACTAATTTATCGAGTTTGTTATTATTTTAACTTGAAAACTATTTATAAATTTATTTTTCTTAGTTAAGCCTTTGTGAAATACAATTAGAAAGATGTGGTGAATATTTAATATGATCCAAAATATATTCACATATTATTCACATTAAAATTTTGAATAAAATATACATATATTTTCTAGTTTAAAAAGATTTTTTCCATTCTTGGCTTCTTTTCCCTACTCGGGAATCAAAATTCCCTTACTCAAGAATAAAGATGTTATAAAGTTGAAAATTAAAACTCTTTCCAGTTAGTACTGTTACTATATAGATACAAAAAATTAAAATTATCAAAATTTAATTCAAATTTTTTTTTAAAGAAACTTATATGAAGTGGGTAGGCTTGTGTTCCAAACCCGGCTTATCCCATTGGGAATTTGGGATGCATGGTTTTTGAAGAGCATGATTTCACATGAATTTTGTTTCTTCTTTTCACCAGTTTAGAATTTTTCTTTTTTTTAAGTAAATGGTAGGCATCTTATTTATTATGCAAATATTAGTAAGATACTGTCAGAATTTATGTGATCTCATTTTAGTAATGAAAGTGTTAATAATAAGATAAATTTAGAGAAAAAAAATCACATGAACTAGAGTTTTTCTGCGTGATGTGCCTGCATTTTTTAATTTTCTTCCTCTTTACCTATGTTTATCCCTTTTGGAGTAGATGTAACTACTATTTTTCTAGTTATAAACGTTGTATCTTTGATTTAAAAAAGAAAAAAAACTAACAAAGTAAGAGAAATGCAATTGCGCATCTTTAAAAAAATCATTTTTTCCATAAGCATAAATAAGTTTACTTGTTATATTTAAAACATTAACCCAACCAAAATTTTCCATCATTATATATTGAGAAAATGTTACGCTCAATTTTATTTATAGTTTTAAACATAATCGGTTTATGTTTTTATTTTTTCAAAAATCATATATTAAGATATGCATTTTTATAACATGTGAAATATATTTTTTAATAAGTTAATTAATATCATTTATAAAAAAATTATACAAATTTTTTTATAACGAGCTATATAATGAGTGTTTAACATTGCTCTTTCCATAAATAAAAGAAAAATGTTAGACTCGGTCATTTTTACCAACCAAAACTCAGATCACACATGTTTTCATTTTTTTAATAGTAAATGTCATTTAATGAGATATATGTTATGATAAAATGTGTATATTGCTTCATGTCGAGTTGAATAAAACCATTTTTAATAAATGTAAGAAATAAAAAAAGAGAAAAATTTTCTTAACTCCATGAAATTTTCTTAAAATCACAAAAGTCATTGTAAAATCAGAAAATCACCATAGGTCCCCATAAGTGTATATGGTTAACGAATTTAATCCTCCAGTCAAAAGTATATCGAAATAAGTCTCCAGAAACTTACTAAAATCGGATTTAATCCCTATAAATTTTATAAAATTATATTTAATTCTTCTGTAAGATGAAAATACCTCTATCATTTTTTAACATTTCCATCTTTTGAAATGTCATCATCAACTATAAAAAAAAACAACCGTTGAACTTCATTTGATCTATAAATCAAGTTCTTTTCAAACATTTTCACTTTGATCCATCATAGAGATTGAACAAAAAAAAATTACAGCTTCATCAACTCCATTATAAAACAAGAGAAAACAATTTAAAAACCAAATAAAAAATCCATGATACATTTCAACTCTAAATTACTAATAACAAAAACCATAAGCCCTTGATTAGAAAACTATAATTTATTTTTAAAAAATTAAATAAATCAATATATATTTTTAGATGATCATATGGACTTTTTGTAATTTTAAGAAATTTATGGGAGTTCAAATGATTTTTAAATTTTATAAAAGTTTTTTTTATTTTCATAAGTTTTTAGATAGTTATATCAATTTTTAGAAGAAAAGAAGTAAATTTTTAAATGATATAACAATAATTTACCATGCACGATTACGATTAACCACACATCCAGTTAGTTTCGGTTTCGATATAAACTAAAATAAATATTGTTTAATAAAATAGGAATCTAATCAAATTAACCAATTTTGTAAAGATTTTTTCTTATTTTTATAAGATTATAGAGAGCTACATCTATTTTTTTATAAAGAAAATATTTAATAAGGTATATACATTGACGTTCTCTACTAAAGCAATGTTTTACTGAATTTATAACGAAGCATAGAAACTGGATTTTGGATTGTATACAAAACTGTGTAAAGGGCATTAAAGTAAATTCATCCACAGCACCGCAGAGTCTTTTTTTTTTTTTTTTGCCCCAAACTTACCAAATTTTTTTTCCCCAGAATCACCAACCTCCGTCGATGGCGTCGGCGGAGCAGCCACTGAAGAAGCGAAAGCTCTACAACTCCGCCACTGCCTCCGATCCTCCTCCACCTCCGGGCACCTCCCACCACCACCTCCACCACAACCAAAGCCTTCTCTCTCCGCCGCCCCCTCCCACGCCGCCACCGCAGGACGAGATCGCGAAGAGGCGGAGGAACCGCGAGGAGATCAGGAGCCTCCACGACTGCTACCGCCGCATCAGGTTCTTCATCTCCCAGAAGGACTCCCGTCTCATGCCCGACTTCGAGCAGGCCTACCTCTCCCTCATCACCGCCTCCCGAGGTCCCCCCCCCCCCTCCAAACCCTAAAAACCCTAATCGAACCAATTCGATGTTTCAAGAAATCATAAATCACGCGCCTTTCGCAGGTTGCACCAGCGCGCAGCGCATCGTGGCGGAGCTCATCCCCCGGTACGCGTCGTACTGTCCGACCGCTCTCGAGGCCGCGGCGAACGTCTCCATAAACATGCACAATTGGAGCCTCCCCGTGATAATGAGAGGAGAGGATTCTGATGGCGTCGCGTATGAGATTGCCAAAGCTTGCATCTTTGGTCTAGTTGATGTATGCCTGACCGCTTCGCTGGTCGCACCGATGTCTTCCGTCATCCGTGGCATTTGCTCCGCAGTTTTCCTGAGCGTGTTTAGTTTTTTCGTTTCCGGTTTGGATGGAAAAGATGTTTATGGGATAGCTGGTAAGGAAATCTTGAAATTGCAAGAATCCAAGGAAGTGTTTTCTGAACTGAAGCGAGAATTGGCGGATGGGGATGAGCCTATCCAGGCTAAACTGCTTAAATTCCGGGCGGTTAGCTTGCTCAGGATATTCTTTGCTTGCCCAAAAGATTTGCTTGCTGCTTGTTTTGAGCTATTTGGTTCTACTGATGTTGGATATCAGATGAAGGGGTGTTACTTTTTAAGTCAGGTTACGAGTTCACTTGATGTCGGTGAGGTTGTTCAGACATCGGAAAAGACAAATGATGGGGTTTTGTTGCATACGGATTCCACCCAGAACAATGTGGATCTCGATGAAAAGAGGGATGAGAAGAAGCTTGTCTCGAATGAGAATCGTGTGGGAGAGAAAGCTTCTGTTCTTTCTGAGAGTACTTTGATTGGAATGGTAATTTGTCATTTTATAATTCCGCTGCTTCATGAATTCCATATAATTAGTATCGATGAAGTTAATTTTAAAGATGATTATGATCGTAAAACATGGAAACCAGTGGAAACTGGAGCCATTGACTTGCTGCATGGTTTCCTGGTCCCTTGAATGGATATATGACTGGTTGTGGATGGTTTACATAATGTAGATGGATGTGAATGCTTATGCTTCAGTACTTTGTTTATGTAATAAGCCAAATTTATCTGGAATAATCCAAAAATACTGTTGAGATTTATTAAATGGTTTCCAATTAATGAAATTGGTGATGCCATCCTTCATAAAAAAAGGGATACCTTTATTGATCATGTTGTGCCATTCTAATGCATCCACTAAAGCATCTCTGTTACAGAAAGATGCAGAATTTCCTTCATTACATGCTTATTTACTTCTTTTTTTAATGTTGAAAGAAATTCCATGCCAATATGCATATTCTTATCCCCCACCAAAAAAAAAACACATTGGTATATTCAGTGATGTGTTGAATGAACAAATGTACTTGATTTTGCAACACTGTCTTCATCTTTCCATGTTTTCGATGTGATTCCTGTGTGGAAAAACCATCCACATCAAAGATCATATTGTCAAATGTGAACTAAATTTTTTTTAATCTTGGTTTACACTAACTTTTAAGTTGTCACAACCGTTCTTCTTTTATTTGGTTCTGAATTAGCAATTTTATGTAGATTTACTAAATTTAAGTGCAGTTATGTTTGAGGTTATCTATTCCTCGACAAATGTTTGAGGTTATTTGACATATTTTGAGTTAAAAAAAAACAGAAAATGCGAAAATATCTTACATTCCCATCAAAGTGGTAGAATAACTTTTGCAACTTGTGTGTTTATGTTCAGAGTTTTTTATTTATTTATTTAACCTGTCATCTGAGGCATCCTTATTCAAGCTTCATGCATCCATAGTATGAAAAGAGTAATGCACCCAACTTAGCTCTAGCTTCTGCCATCAAGTCTTTGAGCTTGGAAGCCCTTCTTATTAAAATTCTTATTTACTCACTGGGTGTTGGCTGCAATCTTAGCATACCTTCTTTTTCCTTTTTTGCATTACTTGTCTAGATGAATGAGAAGGTCGTGGAATTAATAAGTATTTCTTGCAATTGTTGATGTCGCTCTTAGTAAGTATTTCCTGTAAACCTCTATTTATGTTATATAAATTGAGATTTTTTATGTTTTTTTTTATTTCTTTTACTGAGCTTGAATTGAGTATGCAATATGAGTTATCCTTCCTATACTATGTAATTTTTAGATTTTCACATACTTGTGAAGTATTAGTGATGAATACATACTCTCAATCATTTCTGTAGCTTACATCTCATGCAGGCCATTAGCAAAGACCCGCTCATAAGAGGTTGGATATTAGCAAAGTATAAGAAGTTGTGTAAATCACTTGGTCCCCAGGCCATGCCTCAAATGTCATCTTCTCTAGAAAAAATCTCTTCATTTTTCTCCGAACTAGCTAAAAATGCTGATAGCTGTGAAAATACTGATGAAGATACATCTAGTCTTTCAAGAAGTACCAACCCAAAGTTTTTGGCTCATAAGACTTCTGGTCGCAATGTTGCTGATGTGTCTGGACGGGGGTTCTCTTCTAGGGATCACAGTTCATCTACTGATGATGCTTTTTCTGAGGAAAAAAATGCTGATGAAAAAATCCTTGGTCAACTTGCAAGGTTTCGCCACTCAGTTTCTCAATATGAAGCTGATACTGAATCAGTGAACGAGAGTTTGACTCATAAACTTGAAAGATCAGCTTCTATGAAAAATCAGGATACTATGGGGAATGAGGATTCATGCATTAACGAGCTGAAGGATTTGTCAAGAAATCAATTGCATTCCTCTGCTTCCAAGAAAGCATTAGATCTTAATGATTCATTCAAGAGTGGAAATCATATTGTTCAAATTGAAAATAATCAGTTGTCAAATGCTGGCATAACCTCCCCATCCTTGAGGGTCACTAACAAATTCATGCTTAATATATCAACTCCTTCAAGACAACATTCACCTTTTGAGTATAAAGATTCTTCAGTAAGACAGGCTTATTGGTATTTCGATGGGGATCCAGCGGGCATGGATGTATTTTCAGCTTCTAAACAGCTTTGGTTGGGTTCTCTCGGGCAGGATGCCACAGATACTCTTGTCAGGTTCCAATTTGAGAAATTTGGCCCACTTGCACAATTCTCTTACTTTCCTCTAAAAATTTTGCCATGGTTGAGTATATTAGTTTAATTGATGCTGTAAAGGCTCGTGAATATATGCAAGGATCCTCCCAATGGGGTGCACGCCTCCGTATAAAGTTTTTAGACATAGGATTGGGAAGCAGAGGAGCTGTTAATGGTGCCGCAGTTGGTTATAGTTGTCATATTTATGTTGGAAATGTAATAAGTCAGCGGATGAAAGATGAGATGCTTCATGAGTTGATTATCGCAGGATTCAGGACCCCTCGTGTGGTTACTGAACTTAGCAGGGAATGTGCTCTGTTAGTGGAATATGGGACCCCTGAAGAGGCTGCAACCGTGATGGCTCATATTAGGCAATGTCGTAAGAACAATGGATATCTTATTAGACCAGATCAAGGCTTCATGCAAAGTGAATGTGCCAAGGGAAAACATTCCTCTGTTTATCAGCTTTTGGTAAGGAATATAGGTACTTCCGTCTCTGAGGAAGAGCTTATAGATGCATTTTCTAGTTTTGGTGAGATTAATGGATGGAAATTTACCCGTGAAAATGGCTGTTGCTTGATAGATTTTCATTCATATGAAGCTGCGGATGTTGCAAGGACTCATTTGGATGGTGTAAGATTTGGTTCTCAACCTATTCATGTGGAATTTAGAGGCCATGACACTAGAAATGTTCCCAATAATGTGGCTTCATCTCCCCATGTTCTGAGTGCTATTGACAGTCCTATTGATACCAATAAAACTAGAATGTCTCGGTTAACTGCTTTATTTGCATCTCTCTGTACAAAATACAGCATTAGTCAGAGCTTGGGTTCATTCAAATTAAATTATCATTCAACACTGATGAGGGATGAAGATAATGTAACATCAAACACTCTCTGGATTGGTTTGCCTGATACTTCTTCCTCAGTTTTCACAGATGACGAACTGATGGAATTTTGTAATCTTTCCGTTGAAGGTCTTGGTTCTGTTGTTAGATTGACACAAACAACTACCCGTAATGGTTCAGGTTGGTTTATTGAATTTAGCAATGTTAATGCAGCTACTACTGCTCTCAAGAACATACGGAGTTGTCCAGGAATGTTCTTTCTGGTTGAATTCAGGTTTGGACTAACTATTTATCTCTCTCCTTACTATTCCCAAAATTCTGTAAATTATCCAATGCCATTGTCATAATATGCCATATTTTTAGTTTGACTAGACTGGTTCTTCATTTTTCTGTATTTTTGTTCATTTATATCTACATTTTCTGAGTGATATGGTGTTCATTAACTACTAACTCCTTCGTGTTTCACTGTTCCTCTAAGAGCAAGCATGAATTATTTAAACTTTCATATTAGAACATTCAAATAGTTATCTCACTGGACTGATGATTTAACAGCCATGTGAGAATATCAATGTTTGAAATTTTTGTTCTCAGTATATTAAGTTGGCCAGGTACACTGCCTATATTAATTGGCATGTAGAGAGGATACATTTCTTGTTTCTCTTCTATTTTTGGAGAAATTATATGGAAAAATAACATGACAAAAGGGAAAAACTATGGATAATTCATGAATTGTGAATGTCAACTAATATAAGAGTTTGGGTGTATTGACATAAAAAAAAAAAAAGAGTTTGGGTGTAGTTTTTTTTCTTCCTCCAAAAACACTAATATTTTGTTATTTGCAAATCCAGATTACATATCAGATTAATCATGAAATTTGGAATTCATCATGGTCAGATACTTATCCAGTCCACATTTTTCCTAGCTAATTTTTTTTTCAAGAATTAGAGTATAATGATAGTTATACAGGAGCAATAATGATTTCTGGTTTATATTACTTTCGTCTAAGAATGATGATCCATATGCTTGTTCCACCAGATCACGAAGTCAATTCTTCCTCTCTTATTTTTTGTCTTTTGAAATGTGAATTGGAGCATTCTTATTAAAATGAAGCCCCCAGACCAACGAGGAGGTGAGGGATCTCCATCGAAAAAGATAAAAGAAAAAAGTACATTAATGTAACCTCCACCAAATCAAGACACCCCAAATCCGAATCTCACAATTCGGCCCAAGAAATCCCCGTGATGGTGTAAGGCGTCCCCACTCCAAAAATTATGATGACCCGTGATTTTAGCATAGTGGTAATCGCCATCCAAGTATTCTCGATGTAGGTTCTCTTATATTGGAATATGCAAATCGTTGTGCATGAGCCATATACTCCAATATACCGTATAAGGAACAGGTCATTGAATTTGCTAGGTTGCAATGATCACTACTTTTGCGCCTCTTCTGGAACCACTTCCACGTTCCTTCGAGATCTTAAAAGGAGCAACATGCCCCTAAAGCTATGCCAACTTTCTTCCGAATCTGCACGCTAAATGGGCACCAGAAGAATAGATGGTCTCTTCCTTCCTCGTCCACTCTACAAATCTCACAAATGTCATTTCCGTCGTGAGCCCATTTCAGCCCTTTGGCTTTAGTTAGAACTTTATCAAGAGTAAGAAGCCACATGAAACATCGAATCTTCAATGGAGCAAATGCTTCCGTACTGATTGATGAATCTTCCAATGAAACTTGCTTCTTTGTTTGCACTTGGTAAAACTTGTCTTGGTTGAGGAAAACTTTATGTACCTTCATTTCCAATAAAATGGTGGTTTCCAGGTTTAATATCCATTTCATTAAAGAGTTCATTATCAAATCTGAATTGGGGTGGTTTTGGAATCCAACCTTTAGCAGAAACTTGCTTGATCACGAAGCAGCTGAATTTCTGAACCTACGGAACTATTGGAGGAGTTCAGTGAAGTCAGAGACGGGGAAGACTGTTTCCCTTGGTGCCTGCGTGTGAGAGAGGGTTTCTCATTAATGATTGGCAGTGAAAAGAAAAGCCTACTCAGCCTTTAACTGCTGAAAAAAATAAAGAAATTTGGAGGATGAAGGTCCCATTGAAAGTTTTGTGGTTCATGTGGCTTATTGTCTCGATAAGCTATTGACTAAAGACTAGAGTTTATATACCGACAGCCCACTACTTGCCCATTTTGTGCGGATGAGAGTGAAACGGTCGAGCAGTTAATGTGCATTTGGCCTATAGCCAAAGAGTTGTGGGAATGGTGGGGCTGCCATTGGTTTCAGACTGATTTTGTCAGAATCTGGATGGCTTATGGAAAGCAGGCAAAGAGCTGAGGGAAAAGGGGGATGAAGCATCAAGGCCAAGGTGTCCCAGATATTCATTCCCGCGGGCTGTTGGATCATTTGGCTAACTAGAAATGAGATGATCTTCAAAAATACCATCCCATATTTTGAGAATGTTTGGGAGAGCACTATTAGGTTCATTAATGATTGGGTGATGCACTGCCAGGTGGCTCAAAATGTGGCCTTGATCCAGGGAAGATTAGTTCTTTCGGGGAGAGATGGCCGGTTCTATGGTTTTGGGTGTAATTTTCTGTTTTGTACTTCATTTTCTTTTAATTCTGTGTGGTCAGTGGATCACATTGTAGATTGCTCATCTACTGTTTTGATTCGTTTTTATGTTTTGGAGCTGTATCCCAGATGTCACTAGTGAATGAAGGTGGTAGGGTTCCTACCTTGTCTCCAAAAAGTTCATAGAAACTGAGAGAGATAGCATGTATTTTTTATGGCTCCATAGACTTCTCAACTTGGCCTCTAAATCCTGCATGTACATACACATGCAATGCAGACAGAACCCCTGGCCACTATGGCCCCTGCCTCCCTTTCCCTCTTCTTTTGTATCCGTTGAAATTTGACATTGACAGTTTTTTCTGGGCTATTTTTTTTTTCCTTCTTGTTCTGTTTTGTGTGGGGAGACAGGTGGGAAGGACAGTGGGTAGGTTCACATCATTCAGCCCATGCTGTTTTTTGCATAATACCAATGGTCACTTTGGTGTTTGGTGAGAAGCTATTATTAGATGATTGCCTTGGAGAACGACCATTGTTTAACATGTTAATCCATATATCACATGCATGCATGCATATATTTCTGTTTTCCTTCTATGGAAGTTTGTAAATATCCCATCAAAAAAATTCTAGGTAAGTGAACTGTTATCAATCCATTACAGCTTTCATTATTTGATTTGCTAAGATATTTTGGAATATACAGTCATCTTTTTACTTTGCTTGCATTGTTATGTCATCATGGTATGCCCTTATTCATATCTATGGTGCACGAACCATATTGATTTCTGCTTATGATATAGATTATTGTCCCACTTCTGGTTGTTATATGAATGTTGGTATAAATCCTCCATGTACAAGTGTTTAGGCAATTTTAAGACAGCTTTGTAATCATAGAATTGCCATGATTGAAGGACTCCTTGGCATGATGGACTTTTGATTGTAAAATATCGAGATGTTCTTTAGCATCCTCAGATTTTTGTTTTGTTTGTTGTATGGAAGACAGGGCAATTTATCATTACAATTACAAATATGCCCTAATCAACAGCACAAAACAAAGAGTTTCCAGGACAATACAACACCTAAGGGCCTTAAATCACCCTTCAAAAATCTCATTTTTTCACAGATGTGCTAAAATCATAATCACTCAGCTCTGAGTTTCTAATTAAGAGAAATCGCTGGCATATTATGATAGGCCAAATGTTTTTTTTTGGATAAATTTGGGATATGGATAGATGCATCTGTGGGAATATTTTTATTTCCTTTCCCTGGATGGAGATTTTAAGTAACCACAGAGCATAAAGAAATAGTCACCAGATCATCTTAATTACTGGTGATGCAGAATTAGCTTCTTAATAATCTATTTACATTGTTACTTTTTGGCATATGGACGATGTTCTTCTAAGCCACAACTGTATATGCATGGATAAAAAAAAATTTCAAGTTGTTTTCATTATTTGAAGGAAATGATGGTCCTATAATGGTTTTAATTACAGTTACTGATAATCTTTTCAATTCGTCATTTGGTTTTGATGATTTTTGCATTCTTATGCTCCATCCACAGAAATTTTGGTTCCACTGTAAATCATGAAGAACAGAGATTTGTGATTGGAAAAACAAAACCATCTGCACACTTGGCTGCTCATGGTGATTTCTCCTATACTGGTCCTGAAAGCCAACCAGGGAAGCATTATACAATTCCTTTTATAAATAAACCTGATGGCAGAATACATGATCTGGTCTCTCCAAGAATGAAAATGGAAAATGTTGGAACTCCAATACAAAGTGGGCATGGATATCAACAAAGCTGGACTAATCCAAGTACTTCAGATATGGTGAAAATTGGACATGGAGACGTTGGCAGTTCTGAAAATAACATGTCTGGAAGCATACCATTGTCAGGTAAGACTGTAGCTGAAACCACGGATCATTTCTGCTGAGTAATCCCACGCTCATCCATTTTGTGGCATTTTTTTCAGATGGTCACGCTGTATCTTATGGTAGTGAACAACCGTGGCCACATAATAAATCCGAAGTTGAGCCACAAATGTTGGCACCGGCCAGCCTACCTTGCCCACCTCCTCCAACACACAGGGGCTCTGTTGTACCACCTCCACTCCAGGGTCCCCCTATGTATTTTACTCCAACCAATTCTTGGATGAATCCTCCTCCACTGTTAAATCATATGTCAGCAGGCATGATGGCCAATAATAGCGTCCTTGTTAACATGTGCCCCCCTGTACCTTTCATTACGCCTTCTGTGACTCCATTGGCACAACTTCCAGGGCACATCTCACAGCACTATGAACAGCCAGTTGTTGAGCCTACATTACCACCTTCATCGCCCCCTCCTCCCCCTCCAGAAATGCCGCCTCCCTCTCCTCCTCCTCCGCCTTCCACCCAACCTCCTCTTGTCCCGCCACCACCAAGCTCACCGCCTCCACTTTTACCACCTGCTGTTGGAACATCAAATTCAAGAACCAGTGAGCAAACTTTGCAATGCCAATGGCGAGGATTGTTATGTAAAAGTGGTGCTCATTACTGTACAGTGTATGCAATTAGAGAGGATTCAGAACTCTGCAAATATTTGAAAGCTACGCGGGAACCAGCTGAGTAAGTATCTGATGCCTGTCACTTTTTTTCTCTGAACAAAGAATCAATATTACTTGTAGCTGAATTATTAGTAGCGATTGTTTTGCAGGTGGCCTGATCGTCTAGACATGACCAAGCGCACTGATTTCCGGCATGTCAAGTCAGCTTTCACAAATACTCCTCCATCAAAAGTGAGTTATATGTTTGTCTCCACCATTATGTAGACCAGACCCAATGGTCATGTTGTCAATTGAAGATATATGTAGATTTGATTTAGTTGGTTGAAACTTTTTTTTTTTTGAGAAAAAGTATAGGAGCAATCTATAATGAGTAAGATGCCCCAAACAAAGAAGACGGGGGATCTCCAATTACAAGATAAAAGAAAAAGGAAAAGAAAAAGAAAGGGATAGAGTTATATGGAGGAGCTCCATCCACCAACTGATACTTATCTCCCAAACCAAAGAGTAATCATAATGATCGAATGACTATCAACTTCTAATATCGTAGTAACCACATAGAAATAGCTGCCCAAGTGTTTTCCACATAGAACATCTTGTGTTAGAATATGCATTCATTTCTCGTGATCAAAATACTCCAACAAACCGTGAAGGGAACCAACCATTGGAATTTGGCATGATTACTTCTATCGTCTCGCTTGCTTCTCTTTCAGAATGAATGCCATATTTCTTCAATGTCATTTTTTTTTAGTGAAAACTCTACATATTTCATTCATTTTCTTCGATATCATTAAAAAAAACATTGAGACTCACGAGCCACACCCATTTTTTCCTGAATCTTCGAGCTAAATGGACGACTAAAAGAGATGATCGCTTAATTCCTCCTTGAGACTGCAAAGCTCACATGAGATATTGCCATCATTTTCCCATTTTGATCAATTAACTTTAGTGATAACCTTATCAAGCATGAGTAACCACATGAAATTCCGGATCGTCAAGGGCATGAGGGCTCCCTATTTGAGGTTTCCGAACCGTGTTGTAGCCTTGTAGGAATGTCTTGAAACAATGTTATCTTATTTGGTGTCTAGCCTTTTGTTGATTGAGCAATCTACCTTAAGAGCCTTTTACAAGATTTTTTTTTTTGTTAAGCGCTGGGACTCGAACCTGTGATTATGTTGTACCATTGAGCTATGAGAGCACAAGACGACCTCCCAAGCTTTGAATCACTGGTATCAAACACATTTTTCAACAAAAGACTACTTCAAAAATACTTGGGTGTCAATTTCCTCACTCCTAAAATTTTGGGTCATTGTGCTTCTTGGTGTGAACCCTCCTTCCACCATCATGGGTAACTCTTGGCTTGAAATGTCATCTCTAAGGACTAGTTTGGCAAGGGAATAAGTGGTGGGATAAGGGAATAAGTGGGGGATAAGTGAGGGGAGAACTACTTATCCCGTTTGGATGAAGTGTAGACAACTTTGTCTTAATTTTGAATTGAAAATTAGGATTTTTTTGTTCCACCTAAAGGCTGGAATAATATTTATCTCCACTTTTGTCCTGATTTTGACAAATGTGAATAATAAAAAAATTAATGGACTTTTTATCCCATAAAATTAGAACTACTTATCATCGAAACCTTAACCTCTTGCCAAACCAGTCCTAAGGATTATGGGCTAATGCCACTAAAGGGGGTATGCCCTAATTCCACTGGGCTTCTTATCGCATTTTCATTTTACTTTCCCTTTTATCATTATTAGGAGATCCCTCATCTCCATTTTGTTCAGGGGGTTTCTTTTTCAATAAGACACTCCAAATTTCTTCTCCCAAAACAAATAAAATAATAAATCATTGAGCTATGAGTCCAACCATTGAGCATTTTTAGAAGATTTTTTTACTGGTTTCTTTTCACATGAGGAATAAAATTTTCCCTTGATTTATGAATTTGCTTATGTTATGCATTGTATTCTATACATTGAACTAAATGGCTAGTTTGATTTTGTCAAATCGAGATTATCAAGCAGTCAGATATATTGGACTTCTATTTGTCCTTGACAGTGCTTCTATGTCTAGTTTTTCTATTCTTGTGCTTACCTTGGTTGGCACCTCTCTGCAGCATTTTGGATGTTACATTACTGTTTATTGAATTTTGTTACTCATTTCTCTAGTTTGCTTAGGTCTTCATCATGTTCGCTTTAAGTTCATAGGTTATTTACCCTTTTAAAGACAAGAATAATTACATCCTGGATGGTTTTCCCTGGTACTTGTTATTTGTTATTGTTGTAATAATGGTTGATGAAGCCAAAAGTTTATAAGAAAAAAAGACAATAAGGCCTGTTCAGTTGGCAGGCCTGTTATTGTCTTTTAGGTTCTCTGCTTCCTGTCCAGATTTTTTGTTTTTTTCAAAGATCCATCAGATTTCAATTCCACATGTTTATTTTACCTAGTGATGGGTTTTTATGCTGAATTATATAAACCATAAGATTTATAAAAAAAACTTCTGCTCAGCTTATTTTGTTGCATCCTTGACTTTCGGAAAGGAAATTTAATCTAGTTGATGTATACCGTTAATAAGACCAGAAATTGCCTCTGGAAAAAATGTTAGAGAACAAAAGGGAAGAATGGGAAATAATATCTGTGTTTGATTTGCCAGATCATCTAATGGATTGATGAAGTTAGAAAGGTCTATGTGGGTTGTGGAAAATGATTTTAATATTCAGTGGAGTGGGTTTCAAAGGGTCTGATCATTGAACGGAGGATCGTCCATTGCCCAATTACCCAACCCAATTTACCCAAATGATTGTATAGATTATGAGCAAGTTGATTTTTTCCTTATCTTGGGTGCTTCTATTGTATATGACTATATGTTGATACATATATTCAATTATTAGTTTATTACACTTGGACAACTTTTCTTGTGAGAGTATGTGAAACATCATACACCTAGTTGACCATCTGGATATGTGTCCTAGTTGGCCCAATGAGATCTGTTTTTAAATTCTTTTCTTCATTCTGAAAAGACTACTTAATCTATTCCCATTTTAATGTGATTCATGATCTTTTGTTGGTCATTGGTTAACTTTGAAAAGCTGTTGATGCAGAGAGAAGTTTGCAGGCTCCTCCCTTCTGCTGCTGTTGACCATAAAGGCGTAAGTCAATTTCTTCTATTATTACCTTCTAAGTTGATTGATCATGTTTTCGGTTAATAAATCTAAAGAATCTGGTTTTGATCTTCCCATCAAAATTCATACATTTCATTCTCTCAGGCTTTAAATTTGGAGTTCCCAAGAGCGGGATGTGGGTCTCTTGTAAAACCGGATACCCCATATTTATTAACATGCTGTTGTTTAAGTCTCCCAGCAGCAAACCTTTTTATGGCCTACTTTATTTTTTTTGAGGGGAGGTGGAGTGGAGGACAATTGCACTTTCAAGTCATAATTCAAATGAAGGATCGTAATTCTTGTTTTAAGTATTGGACTCCCACCTGAAATGCTTGACCTGCGGGGGCTATGGCATTATTTAGATGGTGAAACACTAGTTTTTTTTCCTCTCAGTGAGAATCCCCCCCCCCCCCCCCCCCCCCCCCCCCCGGTGTGTTGACATTAAAAAAGGGCACTGCCAGTTATTCTTCTAACTGGCATGTGCTCATTGGAGTAGCCGTATTTTACTTTGATGAAATAAAACTTAGTGGCTTGTTTGGTTCAAACTTGCTAAAGCCTTCCTCTTATATGTTGTGCAGTTTCAGGATTTTATATTGTATTTGAAACAAAGGGAATGTGCTGGAGTGATCAAAGTCCCAGCAGGGAAGTCAATGTGGGCAAGACTGCTCTTTATTCTTCCCTATTCGCTTGATACATGCTCCATGCTGGCTATCGCACCACATCCAACTGAGTGCCTGATTGCATTACTTCTGCCAAAGGAAACCAACTCCGAGTGGGTATGATTCTCTGAACATGTGGATGAATATATGTCGTAAATTTTGCCTCTTTGTTGCATGTGTAGCTTATCATCGGGATGATTATTCATTGACCTGTGCTTATATATATTTTTGAACTCCTGATCATTCTTCACACAATCAACACTTTTTTGTTAGTGTACCTTTTTGTTAATTGAAAAATGCCTTCCACTTTTTTGAATCAAAGTTTGGAATAATATCAACCAGTATAATGTATCAAAATGTTGTAATGTATTGCACTACAGAAGTTGATACAGATCAAAACTTTATGATGTATTTTTCATCTCATTAGTGTCCAGGAAACCCATCGTATGTATTTGTTTAATAATAAATTGAAAAATGAGACAAGCACATGTTATGATATGTACCAATACTTTATTTCTTGCCTGGAATGTTTGGCTTTTAGTAAACTTATAGAGATTTCTGTGAGTCTTCATCAGTGGTTTGACAAAATGATCAATTACCAGCTTTGGGAAATTGACCAGTGTACCTGTTAAACCAAAAGGTTGAAGATATATTTCTGTGTTCATAAACAAATCTGCAAGGAATGCTATTGTATAAGTTTTCTGGTTGTGAAGATTTCGTGCAAGAAACAATACTTGTATTATGGAACATGGACTGCAATTTTTATGTATAGCATTACACGTAATTAATTTTCTTATAAGTTTTTATTTATTTTCAATTCATCTGCACTTGTGCACAGCAATGTCAGAATTGCCCCCTTGTAGTAGTAATTAGTTGTGTGCCCGCCAATTACATCCGTGCATCAACGGAAAAATAATATATATTTTTGTCATATAGAGTGACTTAGACAGGTAAAATGCTAATAATCTATATTGAACACATGTTACTGGAAAAAATGCACAATGAT
The DNA here is from genome assembly GCA_030737845.1 of Acorus calamus. Taxonomy (NCBI): domain Eukaryota; kingdom Viridiplantae; phylum Streptophyta; class Magnoliopsida; order Acorales; family Acoraceae; genus Acorus; species Acorus calamus. Next base: position 3,161,567 of record CM060859.1, on the reverse strand, counting down.
ATGAAGAATAGTTAATTAGGACTCAATCGCTAATCTGACCCCAATCATTAAGATCTCATCTAATTTATAAGAAAATAGTGATCAGTGAAGAATTTTCCAAAGTGCAACTCAATTTTCTTTGATTACTATTGCAAATTTGCAATACTATACAGCCAAGTTTTACAAACATTTATGAGTTACATTTAGTGGATATAATTTGCCTAGCTGATTTTCTAACCAATGAAAGTTTCTAATAGAGGCCATATAATTTTCCAATCCAAAACATTAGATATTACTAGTGCTCACAGTGCAATACAGCAATAGATCTGATGTTGGATAGGGATGTTTTTGTTTCGGATTTACTGTTCAGATGGTGTAACAAATCTTAAATCCTTAACTTTGGAACATGGAGATGTAGGTGTATCCCTGTCTTTAAAAAAAGTTGGTGTGTGTGTCTCCATCCACCTAGTCTCTCCTGCAAACATACCCATGCTCTGCTCTGTTGGATCGTGGGAAAAGATGTGAATACACTGGTGCTTGGTCAGGCAAAACATCTGCAGAGTGAAACTGTGTTGCTTCTTGACTAAATTTAATCTTATAGTTGAAGAGGGAAAATAGACAGTATTGGGACAATATTGCTTTAGCAAAACTTTAGAGTTTCTCCTCAAGGTGCAGTAGTCATTTTTCATGTGGCATTTATTGCATGTGATCCTCCCAAAATAAATTTTGATGGAAAATTTAAGACAAGTGATAAGTCATGGGCTGTGATCAGTAAACGTGCTGAAAGATTTCACTTGTGTATCACTCCTAATAGTCAGCATGAATGCATGTTAAAGAAAAGATCAAAAGAGACACCTGATATGGTACAATTAGGGATGATGACAGGAATTTCCACCTCTTAGTGAACTGATTTCCACTTATTGGTGAATCTTGATAAGTTGCAGTTCTGATTTTCGTACTTGACCACCGATCCTAATTCCTAATTATGGTGGTGAAATCATTTTTTCCAGATGACCCAAATGTGCAACTGTAGCAAACTCAACTGATGGTTGCAAATACGAAAAAGCAACCTTAACCTCTTTGGCTGTGAGCTTACATTTTTCAAACTTTTATTGAGGAATCCTCTGAAATGAGACATAACTATGTTTTTTTTACCCTACTACTAGACACTTGAATGCCTTACATGTCTTCCTTTTAATGGCTTGTCCAATTAGATATTTGAATTCAGTTGTTTGTTAATCTACACATTTTATTTCTGTGTTCCACATTGGTGTATCTGGCTTCGTTTATGGTGATTTGTAAGGCCTTTGAATTTGTCGTTTGATGAGTTAAGGTAGTCAAGAATCCAACATGACTCTTTGCACTTGATGAATTATCTCTAGTGAGAAAGCAAGACAAATCTGCGAACTGCCATATATATCTACTGGAAAGATGGTATAAATTTTCTAGTCCAACAGAATCTACCAGTAGTTCTGCAATATCTTCTACAAAATATTTGTATATGTTTTGCCCACTGCATGTCTAAATTTGTATATGTTTTGCCCACTGCATGTCTAACTTTTGATTATTTGAGACAGTTTCCATTTTGAAACAAATTGATTGTGGTAATGAGTTTTCTAAGCTCCCCATTTGGGAATAATCATTATGGTGCTATTTGTCATGGTTAGTTATACCAGGATATATATTATTACATGCAATTGTATTATTGGTTATCAAGTTGGAAAATCAAAAATATCCATTTTTGTTGTTTGGTTTATCTTGAATGAATTGAAGGTGTATGGTGATTGAAAGGTGGACAGGGATTTAGGTGAAAACTCTTATATGACAAATATCAGGAAAGTCATAAATATGTTGCATCTCTTCTCTACTCCATGATCAGGGACAAGAATCGAACTCAGAACCTCTCAATTGAGGGCGGGTACCTCTACCAATCTATTAAGAGGTTCAGAGCTTATATAAAAGTAATTCAAGATCCTCAAAATAAATGGGAAATTAGGATTCGCAGAGTTTAAATTGAAGCTGAGTCATTTTTCTTACTGATAAATTTAAGAGGGGAAAAGCCAGATTGCTCAGAAAATCCCCCAGTACATACAGTTCCTGGGGAGTATATACCTGCTAACATTGCTTATGTCCTATGTACAACCAAATCAGATATTTTGGGTGAGGAAATTTATCATGTAGTGTGTTTGGAAACAATTAACTAGCAATTCTTCTCAACACCTCCCCCGACCCAAAAATAAATAAATTATGATTGCAAGTTTACCAGATGTTAGGAGTTAATCAACTACTGCAAATGAGTCTATTGTTTTAGAATTTAGATCAACCAATTGGTACAGGTCGATTCAACATTTCAATGAGATCGGGTGGAAGCCATATAGGTTATTTTTATGGCACCCAATGAGATCATGTTACATGGATAGATAAAACAATTATATTTAAGTTATGCATGCACGATTATTTTATAAAAAGGGAAAAAACTTTCTGAAGTTTATATAACCTTTTAAAAACACTTATATACATCCAAATAACATTAAATTTTCATTGACAGATAAAAAATATCCTATGAATATTTTGTTTGATTAACACTGAATAAAAACACAGTATACAAAGTAAAAACCTTTTACAACTTGTTAAAAATGCCAAAAAACCTCTTTATAAATTATAATTTAACCCTTATGATCTAGATTCTAATCATAGGGATAAAATCATTATTTATAAAGAGGTTTTTTTATATTTTTAACACATGATGAAAGTTAAGTTTTGGTGCAGTATGTTTTGAACTATGGTTAATTAGATAGAATATTCATAAAATAATCATAATCTATTAAAAAAAATTAACTACATTGAGTCATATAGATTTGCATTTATACCAGGGGGTTACATGGATTTACATGGAGTTACATGGATTTTTCCCTTATAAAAAATATGAAGGTATTCTGACTCAACTTTCAATATTTATCAATCCTTCAAATAGTGAAGGATTCATACCTTCACATCAATCACCTACAGAGTTGAATCCTACAGTGATAATCAACCATTGATTTTGCTAATATTTTTCAATAGAATAAAATGATTTAATATTGATTTATCACTTTATATTACTGAAAACATAGTGGTATAGGTAGTGAGTAATGTGAACTCCTGACTTGGATAATTTTATTTTGCTTTCTATTTTCTACCATTCCATTTATTTTATTCCCTTCTGTTCCAATCCAATGATCTTCATTGCTAAATAAACCAAAAACAAATTACATCTCTCAGAATTTAACTCATGAAAATCAAATCAAATAAAATGCAACTTACAGAGAGTCCACCTTCCCCACGGTCAAAGCACACCTATAACCACCAAAAAAAAAAAAAACACAACCTATGACTTGTTCTACTCTCTCTCTCTCTCACTTACTTGATGCAGACCCAAAAGACCATGATATCTCTAATGGAGCTAAACCTTCTCTACCAAAGCTCCAATCTCCATCTCCTTATGTGAGCATAAATTGACAGCTTTGAAAACCTACAACATTAGAATAAGAAAACCATTGTCAGCCCAATGAAAAGGGAATGAAAATTAAAATATAAAGACACAATAATACAATTTAAATTTAGCAAACCAGAAGAAAAACAAAACAGAGAATAATCACTCAAACCATCACCCATTGAAATAAGATAAAAATAAACAATGGATTCATCTTCCATTCTACCTTTACAAAAATCAATGGATAATGAAAGCAATAAACACAAACACAAACACAAAAAAAATGTTATTATCAATTCAAATGAACAAATAAAAAACGAATAGTTAGATGGAAATCCAAAAAAAAAAACATTTTGTTCCACTAAACAAAAAATCCACTCTCAAAAAAAAAAACACACAAAATAAGAAAAAACAAAAAACAAAAATCATCTTCAATTCTGCCTCTACAAAATCAATGGATATGAAAGAAAAAAACACAAACTCAAAAAAAATGCTGTTATCATTTCAACTCATCAAATAAATAACAAATAATGAGATTAAAAAAACCAAAAACAACAACCCCCATTTTGTTCCAAATATACAAAAAAAAAACACTCCCCAATCCAAAATAGAAAAAAACAAAAACATCAAACATCCCCCCCCCCCCCCCCCCAAAATAAAAAAAACATCAAAACATCCCCCCAAAATAAAAATAAAAACATAAAAACAAACAATGAGAGTTAAAAAAAACCAAAACAACCAACCCCCATTTTGTTCCACCTAAACAAAAAAAATATAAAAAACAAAAACATCGAACATCTCCACAAAACACTTCATTTTAAAAAAAAACCCAAACAAAATCAAAACCATTCAAGGACTAGAGACTGAAAACACAATACTTGGGTCATCACTGATGAGCACAGCAGTTCCTCCAAAGCTACAACTCCCACCAACCCTCTTCGTCCTCTGCCAATAACTATTGAAAGCGAACGACGCGTGTGCGACCACTGTGTCCGGATAGAAGCACCTCCCCTTCGGCCCGATATCCCCACAATCCGCCCCTCCCTCCCCACACGCGTAGTCCATCGCCGCCTGCAATGCCTCCTCCGCCACCGTCGGCTTCGCCACGCACCACAACCCCCCCCCCCCTCCTCCGCAACGCCGGCGCCTGCGCAGGAGCCGCCATGCAAGGCGGAGGCGCCGTCGTCGGTGCGCCAACGTCGAAGGCCTCCGGTGGGAGGGATATCGGGTTGGAGGGAAACAAAGGCGAGAGCTTTCTCTCTGCGGGTCTCTGTTTCTGGGTTTGGGTACTTGTTGGGCAGATTTGGGAGGGTGAAACGGAGATTGTGATGTCGTGGAGGAGGCCCCAGCGAGTGAGGGAGTGGAGGAGGTTCTTGGTGGAGGTGGGGATGAGGTCGCAGAGGTTTGGGTTTGGAGCGATGAGGATGGTTGTGATGGGTTTGGAGGGGTAGTGGTCCAAAACGTGGGTCTTGAGCCAGGTCTCTGCGTTGGTGATGCTTTGAGAGACGGATTGGAGGTCTGGGTGGGTGAGTACGACCGCCATTGATGGTGGGTTTTCTTCGAGGAGGACTACTTCTTGACCTGCATCTGAAACATAGGAAGAACGTGTCAGCAATGAATGAAGAGGGTGAGATAAGGAGAAGTGAAGGAACGAATTGGAGGAGAATCGGTTACAAGTAAGACCCAGGAGGAAGAGTGGGATGAGGAGGAGGAGTGAGAGGTGGAGGGGATGGAAAGGCTTCATTTTGCGCGGATGGGGAGGAGTTGTTGAGGGTCTCTCGCAGGAGGAGAAGAAGAAGAGGTCGCCTTTGAAGGGGTTGGGTTTGGTTTGGTTTGAAGTGAAGGGCCATGGCAGAGTTGGGTATGATGGGTTCCTTTGTACGGTCTCTGTGTTTTTCGAGATTTTCAAAATGGGTTTTGAGTGGGATGTTATTGATTGATATTGTCACTCCGCTTGTGCAGCTATGTTTAAAGAGCATCTCCTATGAGGTATACATTCTTAATTTATATACATTTATTTAAAAATTACAAGTATTTTTAGAAGAAAAAAAAAACATAAAAAGGGATATAATATGAGCTCAAACAAAAGGCATAAAAGATTTTTAGGGTTAGGTGTATTAATTTTTTGTTTTTATCCCGTATACAAGAATATAAAAATTAAAATTTTATTTGGGGCATCCATGAAATACTGCTCAGATTCACATAAACAAGGTATTTAAATATTTTGTAACGGAGCATTTAAAAATATGTTTGAAAAATAAGATTTTGAATAGAATTATTTAAATAGACTTTGTTTTTGAAAAACACATTTTTTGTGTTTTTTTTAAATAATTTTTTTACACATTTGATAACATGTTTTTTTAAATATATTTTTAATCAAACATATTTTTTGAAACATGTTTAATAACACGTTTGATTATACTTAATTAAAAATAGAATCAAACCCGACTTTGAAAGTTTAAAAATGTATTCTGATTAAAACCAAATGTCATTGGATTGTGCATTTAATATATACATTCAAATACTAAATATTTATTTAGTTTAGATGGTTTATCATGGATTTCATAATTTAAAGAGTCAATAGCAATCTTCATCGTTACATTCACACTCAACAGATAAAATTTTTGCACTTGTTTTTCATATAAATAAAATAGTTTAATGATCCTTGTACTTCAATTATACTTATATCACACCAAACAAAGCATTGGTCAAAAAAAAACATTTAAACGAACTTTGCAACTATGTTCTAACTCAATTCTTTTGTCATTTTCCTGTTTTAAAATAATAATTTTTAAAAATTAATTTATTATATTCTTTTATTTTATAAATCCTACATACAGCTAATAAATGTAAATAAACATTAATTGAATCAAATTATTATTAACAAAAAATAAAAAAATGTTAAATAATAATATCTTAATATAGATATACATTTAATATTGATCTCATTTTAATCATAAAGTTGCAATTTTTCAAATTTTGTAAAAATCATTAAGATAAAATAAATTAAAAGGTTTATAAGAAAAATGAAGACCCCTAATGAAGTGCTCTAAAGCTTACATTTACTGAACAGAAAAATGATACAATGAGTTCTTTTTACAACCTCAAACGCAATACGTTCTTGTTTTCTATTTTTTTAAATCATTTATTTTATATAATGAGATATATATTTTTATAAAATCTGAAGAATATATATACTTGATTCAATTGTATCATTGATTGATATATGTAATTTTTTTTTAATAATATACATACTTTCAGTCCCCGTTTGGATAGCGGAATTGAGTTATTCTGGATAGATAACTATGCCAATATAAATAACAAATCTACATGAATAAGAGATTTTCTATTTGGTTGTGTTTTTTTTTATTCTCATTGGAAAAGTAAGAATAAAAGTTGAGTTGTTTGGTTGGTAAATAATAAAATATAAATAAACTGTAAAAAAGTTAATTTGACATGTAAGTCATTTGATGTATAAGAGGTGTTGATAGGTGATAAGATGTAAAAAATTGATTTGACTTGTAGGCCCATGAGAATAGATAGAGTGAGTATAACTTATTATATGGGTTATTTAGAATTGTTATACTCTCTTATACTTGTTTAAACTGACTTAGTAATACCAAGTTATATCCTGCAAACAAACAACCATTTTTCCTATCCATTTTTATACCACACTTATACTATCCTTATACTCGTTTATTCCGTTTTTCAAACGAGGCTCAATAAACAAATTGAGCTTAGCATATGAGATTGTATTTAGTATGCATAAAGAAATAATGTGTACCAACACCATCTAGTATGCGAAAAAAATAAAATAACACGTGCATTCATATAAATCATAAAAATAAAAGATCATTTGTCTTCACTCTACTAAATACACTGGGTTTTATTGATTTTTTATATTATCAGACTTAAAAATAAATTAAATCATAATTCAAGACTGATTAAAGTTTAATCAGTTCAATCGAGCAAGTCAGGTCTAATTTTAGAACACGGGTATCCTCCATCCAAAAGTGAGGACAAAGTATCCTAGGAGAAGATGAGTTATCCATTTTCATGGGGTGACTACATTGGATGCTATTTTTCCAGGTGCAAAAAGTAGGGTAAGTGTGGGAACTGTGAATCTTCGTAGGGATGAAAAGAGAGAGACTGATGGATTTACTTTCGATTTTTTACATTGGCTTCTGTTTTTTTGCTTTTGGGAAACCGAGCTTTTTGTGCAGAGAAAACCTTTGCTTTTTCCAAGCACCGGGAGACCGGGGCTATTTTGGGAACAATTTGTTCAGGGGGGCTCAGGGCTGACACAATTCTACAGCCAGCGCATTCCGGGAAGAGTGGTTCTATTTGAACCATTTTAAATTCTAAATAAACTCCTATTATAAGTAAACATCTCACATTTTAATCATTTAATGTACAAGCTCCTCATATATTAACCGCATATGTAAACAATAAACAAGTCTCTCTCACATCAAAACCTCTCCCCTACCCCTACCCGTCCCCCCTATAAAACTCTAATTAACATATTCTAATAAAACAATCAATGTAAATATAAAAAAAATAAAAATCTATTGTTTTTACACATATTCCACAAATTTTCAAAATCCTAAACCCTAAAAAAATAAATAAAAATTTAAACCCTATATATACACAATATATGTGTTTATTAAAAAAATGTTAATTAAAAATTAAGTAAACTTATTTATTAGAGGTGCATTTATAAGAAAAATCTAAATGGATCTTTAACAATCTATTTAAAGGGGGCTTACTTACAAATCAGAGGGACTCAAATAGAGCCACCCTTCCGGGAAAGGGGAGATTTGAGAGGTTACTTTTGAATTTTTTATTATTATTATTTTGTTTTGTAGAAAAATCTATATAGCTCCCATCAATTTAATAGTTTTTTTAGCTTCTATGAATTAATTATAAGTTGACGATAATTTAACTCAGAGACTAAACCGTTAACCATAAGTAATTTTTGGGGTCTGATAATTTTTTAATTTTACAGAAACTAAAACCAATTTAGGTAAATTTATAGGGGAGTTATATCGATCTGTCTCTATTTTTTTTATAGCTTTAATACACTCAATATTTTTATAATCTTATTTAATGTCATTAATAAAGTATAAAAAATGTATCAAATATATACTTTTAGCCTTTCAGGCTTGTTAGGCAAAAAGGTTGCGGGATAAAAGATAATTATAAAAATAAGTAAAGGGGAGAATAGATCATCCCTTTTTTTATATAAAAAAATTCATGATATAATATAGTTTGTCTCAATTTTGAAATGAGATCAAAATGTTGGAATAACATATATCTCCACTTTTGATTATAATTTTAACGAATCTAAATATGGACAAAATTGATAAAATTTTTATCTTATAAATTTATGACAATTTATCCTCAAAATCTTAACACCTTGGCAAACCATCCCTAGTTTTCTCATTATATATACTACTACGAGAAACATAAACATATATGCATTTAATTAATATAAATATATATACTTCCTCTTTATAGAAAAAATATTTCATTTGCCATAAACATGTATGTATATATATATATTTTTTAATTCAAAATATACGAAGACAGCAAATCATACCACATAAAATACTAATTTGGCTACAAAAGTCAAAAGCAGCTTTTAGCTTTTGGCGTCACATCATTTCAATTACATCATCATTTAAAAGCTAAAAGCTAAAAGCTGTTACCAAACATGTCAACTTAAATACATCATCATTACTATATTTTATCTCTAAAATTGTGTTTCGAAATATGTGTTTCATAAAACAGCCATCATCATTACACTTTCAAATCATCATCATTACACCATCAAACACATCATCATTCACTCTCAAAAGGTGTACATAAAGCTGCAAAAGATAAAAGCTGATTTTCAAACCGTGTTTTCAAACACACACTAAGGTACCGTTTGGGGGACCTGTTAATCGGCGTTGGCGGTTGGGAATTCCGACAAACGCAGATAGCCAACCAAACAACATTTTTCATTTCTGTGTTTGGTTTCTTTCCCCGAGATTTTACGCTTATTTTTCCTCGCGTCCTCGACACCTCAAAAGTTTGATTCTCGCGATCGGCCGACACCGCGTCCTCGTGATCTTTGTCAAACGGTACATAAAAGCGGAACAATTTTTTTTTCTTCCATACATTGGTCATGGATGCAGTCAAAGTTTCTAACATAGACCGAGCACAGAGCACTACTAGCACTAAATTCATTTAGATCAACACATCTTCAAAACATATTGTGGAGTAAAATCCTATTAAAATCAGATCACACTATTGTACAAACATATTTTCTTGCGAAACATATCCCTGGCCTCATTTGCAACTCGGTCTACAATTTAATATATATATATATATATCGATAAATCAGTAATATTTTATTTTTATAAAAATAAAATAAGAAAATGATCTCGCAGATATATATACTATACTAGTAAAATATATAATATATTATGGTTGTATACTTGTATGGACTCCATTACTTCATTAGCCAGGTGTATTGTTGATTGGGAGACCGTTTGCGAGTCGGGTGGCTCTATTCACACCCCCTTAAATAGTTGCACCTCTTTATATGGATCTTGAAAAAAAGATCCATTTATATATAATATGACCCGCACCATTCCATACCAAAAAGCAAGAAATCATGAGCACCCCCCTCTCATATACCAAAACCTACATTTGGACCCCATCTTCTCCACCACTTTGCACGCGAGGGAAGACGGGGAGGACCCAGCGATGACCGATGGCGACAGCGACAACGACACTCCAACAAAACCTAGGTGTTTGTGGCGGTCTTGTGGACGGTTATGAGTCGGATCCGTTGACGAAACTCCATTTTCAAGATAAAGGACCCTGGATGGTCGTTCAACACTTGCAGTGTCGACATTTGAATAAACTGTCGACTTCTTGAGTGTCGATCTGAAAGTCTCACATTGAGTGATTCACATGATAATTATTCGACAATTCATATGTCGACTTAAGCACTATTCATTGACAGTTATTGTGTCGAAATATGCAGATACCAAATCTAATTCTCAATGAGAGCTTCGACATTACTATTGTCGACTGTTACACAATATGTCGACACTCCTTGTGTCGATGCTGTCAGTTTAGAAACTGATCCGTCGACAGTCGAGGTGTCGATGGAAAACATTTTTGTCGACACTTGCAGTGTCGATACTATCAGGTTTATATTTAGATCAAAGTTGACCCTATCAGATTTATGTTCAGATCAAAATTTAAAAAAAAAGAAATAATGAAACATCGTATGAACCATGTTTAAACACTTCAAAAAAAAATTTGAATAATTTGTATGATCTAAAAAATAAATTTTCAAATAGTGAGACAATGAAGATGAATGAACTTCTTTGTCGAGAGGAGGTGAGAACAGAGCCAGGGCCGACCATCGGGGAGGCGACGAAGAGTACTGGAGCCACGGCCAACCATTAGGGGGAGGTTAATCGGATGGACAAATTTTTTTTTAAAACTGTTTTGGGGAAGAAGAGAGGGCAGTGTGATGAAACCCTAAAAATCTAGAGGGGGGAGCACACAAGATTTTAAATGTCCTTATATATGGAGGGGATGCAAATGAAAATGATTAAATTGGATAAGGGTGCTTATAAAAGGGGGTGCACCTATTTTGGAGGGGGGGGGGGGGGGGGTGAAGAGAGGCACCCTTGCGAGCCGCATAGGTATTGATATTCACCTGCCATCCCTTGTCACCAATATTATCTTTCCAAGGGTGTTAATTAGGTTTAATTAGGTCAAAACTGGTCTTTTAATATTTGATGTGACCCGCATCAAATCTTTCACTGTTTTGTGGTCCCTTTGGAGAATAACTTTTCCTCCAAGGTTGACCCCGGACTAGCAGATCCCGTTCAGGGAAAGAAAAATCTCTTCCAATTTTGCATTCAAGTCTTCTAACCTTTCTTTTATTTTTATTTATTTATTTTGATATTCAAGTCCACACACAGTTTTTTTAACTTGTGATGAAATTATATACCAATGAGAAAAATGGTTTTTTATTTTTAAGTCCCACGAACCATTATATTTAGTGATCGATCCCTTATTTTTTTGTATTTAAATTTTAGTCTCCAGATTTAAATAATAATTTTTTTAGTCTTTATCAATGACTAAAAAGAAAACTAAATAATTTTCAGATAAATCCCTCTCATGGATTAAAAATGAATTATTCTTTAAATTTGGGGATTAAAACCTAAATGTGAAGAAGTAAGGGATCGATTATTAAATATGATAGTTTGTAGGGACTTAAAAATAAAAAACCATAAAAAAACTATGATGGAATCAGTGATATATGTGAATATTTTGATCTGATTAAAAACCCAGTATACAAAAGAATAGGATTGAACACATGATATTACAAAATCTATTATTCATCCAGCTAGGGCTGAACATAAAGCATAACCAAACATTTGCTTTTATTTGTCTAATGTTCTGGGCTTGGTTAGATCCTGGTCGTCTTTAATTACGACTGTGTCCATCACTGTCATTAATGAACATCATTAATGGACATGCTAATTAGCTAGTTAATATCATATTTTTACAAAACATATAAAAATGATGTTCCAATAGAAGTGTTAAAAGAAAACTAAATGTGAGTCTCATCTGTTATATGTTATTTCCAAAGCTAACTGTGGCTAGTGCTTTAGTCAGTCAAATGTGAGCTCCACCATTCAAAAGATTCAAAAAAATTATTTTTGATGGGTGAAGAGGCTTGGGTGGGTGGAGAGGTGGACCCACTATTATTTGGGCTACTTATTTAGCTAGTCCATTGGAATAACAACTAACTAAATGAGAGTGTAATATATGAGAGCATCTCCGATTGATAGGTTAACTAACATGTTAGTGTCATGTTGTTACAAAACATGTAAAAATGTTGCTCCAATAGAGATGCTAAAAAGGAGTTAAATGTGGGCCCCACGTGTCAGATGTTATTTTTCAAGCTAACCGCGACTAGTGTTTTAACTAGCCAAATGTGAGTTTCATTTGATAGTTCTCCTTAAATAAATAAAAATAAATAAATTTGGGAGGTTGAGACTTGAGTGGGTAGAGAGGCAGGGCCCACTATTTTTTTTGCTAGTATATTTAACTAGTCCATTGAAACAACGGCAACCAATTAAATAGGAATGCAGTAAATGAGTGTGTAGTTGAGTTATAAAGTGCTGACATGACACTTTAATATCTTGTTTAGCTAACATATTTATTGGAGATGCTCTGAGGGTCTAGTTGAATGATAAAGTGCTGACATAACACTTTAATATCCTGGTTAGTTAACATGTCTATTGAAGTTGCTCTAATACAATATATATCGCTATTACCTAATACAGTATATATCGCTATATACGAGTATGTGTTTTGTTTATTTTTTTTTAAAAAAAATACTCCTGGTGTTGAAGATGCCGCTGGGCCTGAATTCGAAAATTGCTCTTTCTTACATAGCCCAGCCCACACATAAAACCGAGCCGGTCCACGAAATGGTCCGGTCCACCTATTGAAAAAAAAGAAAAAGAAAAAAACCTTAAAAAAACCCTACAACGAAACCCTCAACAGAAAAGCTCGCGAGAGAGGGGAGGACGTATGGCCTGCAATGGAAGCTCTACGTGTCAGTCCGGCTGCTTTGCCGGAGGCGACGAAGAACCCGAAAACGGAGAGATCCACATCGATCGCATGAGTTCCCTCTCCGTCTCGGCCCCCAAAGACTGCCGGACCTCCTGCCCCAAGTGCGGCGAAGAGACGGCCCCCGAAAACCCTAGCCCGGACGGGGGCCTCTGCCTGGGCTGCTTCCGCGCTTCCCTCTTCGGGAAGTTCAAGCTCGCCGTGACCGCCAATTCGATGATCTCCCCCTCCGACAACGTCCTCGTCGCCTTTTCCGGTGGTCCGTCCTCCAGGTAAACCCTCCCTCCTCTGCACGTAGCCGTTCGATCGATCTTGATTAGGTGATGACTTGAAATGAGATGTTTTTAGGGTGGCCTTGCAATTCGTGCACGAGATGCAATGCAAGGCGCAGAAGAACTTCGATGCGAGCAGGGATAGGGCTTTGCCCGTGTTTGGTGTTGGGGTTGCTTTTATCGATGAGAGTTCGGTTTCTTCAATTACTTCTGATGAAGTTCGGGAGGTGATTCGGGAGATTGGGGCGATTGTTTCGGTTTTGGCTCCTCCGGTTAAAGAATTGCATGTTGGGGTTCTTGAAAGCGCGTGTTTTGCGGGTTCTGATGATGGGAGGGAGAGATTGAGTGGGTTATTAGGTACGATTGGGGATGTCACTGGGAGAGATGATTTTGTGCGGCATCTGCGAATGCTCTCCTTGCAGAAGGTGGGGCTTTTTTTCTTTTCTCTTTTTTATCAATCATGCATGCATACATGTCCACATTAGTTTGTGATTATCTGGAGAAGTTAAATTTGATTTTTTTTTCACCCACAGATTGCTTTGGAGAATGGGTATAATAGATTGGTTCTAGGATTGTGCACATCGAATATAGCGTGCCATGTCATATCGGCAACAGTGAAGGTTAGTTATTTTTCTTCAAATGATTGGTGTGCTACATGCAAACACACTTTCTCTTAAATGAATTTTGACAAAGCCACTGCCTCTGTGTATAAATGGTTTTTTTCGCTGTGCATAAAAATTGATGAAGAATCTTGTTAACCCTGACATTTGATCTGCAAATCTTCCTGTGTCCAAGATATGGTTTATGATGAAAAAGAGGGAGGAAGAAAATTGAAGAATAAAAAACAGACGTGTGTTCAAATCTGGTTTCACTTATTCAAAAAATGGTTTGTTTCTGGATAGAAGCAAGCAGTATTACTGACACTTATTGAAAATTTGAAGATTCCAAGTCTAGAGATTTCTTTTCTCTTTTATGTCCCATATAATTGGATTATGAAGGGGTTACAATTGAGAGCAACATTTTATATAGTCTTTAAGTTACTGAATATGATATCAAAGAAGTTGTATCCTATGTATGAAATTTGTGTTCAGGTTAAATAATGGATGTGAGGCACTCGTTTAAACAATCATAAGAACAAATGAATTGTGATGTATGTGAATGGTTGAAGTTGGAAATTTAAAGAAAGGATTGCTTTTCATGTTGTACTTTTTTCAAGAGGAGCAGATCTGATAAATTTATGTACTTCTTATTAATGCAGTTCAGGACCAGTGTGGATTTGAACACTGTTATCGGAGACGCAAATGAAAATAAGTTTTAAAAATAAATTTCAAGCAAATCAAGCTCTTTAAGGTGAAGTATCTTAGTATATTTAATATTTTTGGAGTCAACCGTGAACCGCCAAATGTGATTACCAGATCTTTATTTTACTAATTTAAAATTTCACAGTTGTTTAATTGCCCATGAAACCCATTAGCTCAAACTGGATGAATGATCTCCTCCGTGCTTCTTCAAGGCATATTTTGATGCATGAGTAGTCAGAATAGTTATCTAAACCATGAGCATTTGAGTATCTTTACTTCCATTTATGGATATATTGGAAATTTTAATAATCCATTATGGATCAACAAGTTTGTGTTATTAGTGGGTGTGTCTGTTTCGTTGTCACATCAGTTACACGCTCAGTCATTTCAAGATCATCAATGTGCATAGAAATAACAAGATGGATCAACTATTTAACAAGTATTAGATACTAGTAACAAATTTCCACTTTTTTGTGGCACGATCCCTGTTCAGTTTTTCCATATAGTTACCGTGCTACATCCTTGCCAGTATCTAGGGGTAGCTGGATGTTTTAATTTCCCCCGGCATCTCATTCAACTAAAAATTGTCCAGAAAAATAAAATTTTCAACAATAACTTAGCAATTTTTGGTGACGTGTGGCAGTTGGCAGAATATTATTAAACATGAAATAAATAAATAGCATGTAATTTTGGTGGCACATAACTTAGCTTTAAATAGCTGCAGACGTAGCAGTGTAAAGTAAATTGGTACCCTCTTTGATTTTGTGCAATTTTCCTTTGGCAAATGCCTTTGACAATATTTTTTCCTTTTTATATTCTTATTCAGGGCCAAGGTTATTCTTTACCAGCAGATGTGCAATATGTAGATGGAAGGTGGGAAGTCCCTGTGGTGTTTCCCCTTCGTGATTGTCCTTCACGAGAGCTTTCCTTGCTTTGCCAACTTGATGGGTAAGTTATCACTTGGATTATAATTTGTTGCCAAAATGCCATTTGTCTCTATAGTTGTCTGATGACTGCATCTCATGTGGCAGCACAGATTGAAGACCCAACGGTTTCTTGACCGGCCTTCTTCAGGCATTAATGGTTTGGTTTCATCATTCCTTGCACGTTTGCAGGTAATATTCCTTGATTGGTGTTCACATATCTCTTACTTTGTTAAAAAGTTTGCCAAACTCTTGTTTTCTTTAATTGACCATTTCAAAATTCCCCATGGGAGCCATAAAAAGCCCCAATTCATTTTTCCTTTTTTCTTTTATGCGGGTGAAGGGTGTGTGTTGCGCACTCAAGTTCATGTTAATAAATTCTTGGAGCCAATTGGGTAAATCTGGTTTAGAATGAGAATCTCTCATATTCACATAATCCAGTGTTGATGGATTCCATGGGAATGTGAGAAATCAAGGGAATTTTGCCTAGATTCCCAGGAATGGTCATAGGAATGAAGAATTCGAGAATGAGAATAGTTGCCTAACTGACCCTTAGCATTGTTGTTTTCATTATTTTGTACAACTTGTGTTTTTATTACAACGTCAAATTTGATATGCAGGAAGAAAACCCTTCTCGCGAGCGCACTATAGTTAGAACAGCTGAAAAACTCACATCCTTCAGTTTCAATAAGATTCCCGAGACTGAAAGCAATGATATTCTAGCAGCCCGTAGGCGTCGCAGAGCTCAGAGTGCCAAACGAGAAGAACCCATCCATTCAGAAGTACTCTGCCCTGTTTGCAGCAGCCCACTTGACCTTTCTGAATCACAGATCCTGAAGACTGTTCTCAGGAGTTGTCCAACAAGAGACAAAGCATTTGCTGCACATTGCTGCCAAAGTTGCAACTTCCAGATCCTGCCGAATGAGTCCTTGAATTTTTCAGACTTCTATTCACTGCTCCCGCAACCTATGATGGAGAGAGCGAGGGATATTGCCAGTGCCAATCAAGCATGGCTGAGGTGAGATGTGCTCTTTTTGTAGGAAAATGTTACACTTGGTCATTCTTGCCGTCATTTTTGCAAAACGAACATGTTTTGATATTTTTTATAAGTATATACTTATCCAATGAATTACATACTCGAATGATTTGAATGCATACATTTTTACGTTTTGCATATTAGAGTATATATTTTATTAGAGATTTCATATACTGCATTAGATGGTGTGTGTTACATGGTGTGTCTGCATGAATGCCTACTAGTGCCCCTTTTTGTATTTTATACTGGTGACCTGTATCATCAAATTTGCTTCTTTAACGGAGGTTATTGTATATCATGCTTCAGGGAACAAATAAAAGACTGTCTATTATCTGATAGTGAGGAGGGAACCTGAAGTAGTTGCACATTCTGTCAGGTGACCTGAAACACCATTGACCGCTTCCATCGGCGCGGATAATCTTATCCAGGGATCAGCATATTTGCTGATAGAAGAGACATGACTCTTATTTTATTGTACGAAAGGATGATCTACCCTGGTGTAAAGCTGAGTGGGAAGCATTAGCAGCAGCAGCTGGTCGTGCAGTGGTTTTGATTTAGCATTGCTCATTGTGATCGAACATTTTGAACTTTTTTTTTGGAGGTTTTTTATGATATTTTGTTATTTAATCCACTATGATGAACATTTACAAATCTTGTTGTTAAATCTACAATTATTGGAAAATAATTGGATTCTTGGTGTGGCATTTTGAACAGTCTTCCAGGGATGTACTTGATCATGATCATCCATATGATATATAGAATAGTTGTTCGGTTGTGATTTTTGTTTGGTTGTTATTCCTTTCTCGGTATTGATAAATTTTTGTTTGTTAGTATATGATTATAAATTGGGATGGATAAGTAAGACTAGGCAATAATTATCAAGGTTTATTGTAACCTGTTAATGCATCACTACTTTAATTTATCAGTCTATCCATCTATTATACTAACAGGGATTCATTTCAACTTTGTTTATTTGAAAATCTTTATTGAAATTTGATTTTAGATTAAGGGTAAAAATAAAAAAAATAAATATTTTTAAACTAGAAAATATCATGGGATGAGTACTAAAATTTGATAGTTTTGATTAAATCCAAATGTGAATCAACTAAATCCAACGGGTTGAATTAGGTTTGTACCAACATTTTTTTATCCTACTATATTAGGTAATATTTTGATGAAATTTTTGATGTATTATTTGAACCACCTGATTCTCACATGCAATCAAACATGAAAATTTTCGCGAGATAAACGGTTCTGATTTACACAGCTCAATCATATGTATTATATCTCACCAGCTCCTGATCCCATGCTGTACTTCATTTTCTAATTCATATTTTTTTGGTCATTCCAGTTCGATTGGAGAACAAACACATCCGTCTCTCTCTCTCTCACTCTCCCCCCAAAAAAACCTACCATGTCTTCTCGACCGGCGACCAATGGCAGGGGCTCCTTCCGAGGGCAACGATTCGTCCCTAAATCAGACAATCCCCGAAAACCCTCCGCCGCCTCCTCTTCGGCCGGCGGCCGTCAGTCCCTCACGGCGTCCCTGAGGAACGAGTCCGCGGCGGCGGGGACCAGGCCGAAGGCGTCGGCGGGCGGAGGTGAACAGGGATCCAATTTCGTGAATTACCTGCCGCAGGACGAGGCGATCGCGTCGGGGCTCGGCGTGGAGGCCGGCGGTCTCGACGCGGTTGAGTCTCAGAAGGTGGTAGACCTCCTCAACGAAGAGCTCTCGAGGCTCCTCAGATCCAAACCTAAGGACTTCTGGAGAGAAGGTCCCGTTTGTTTTTTTTAACCTACTTTGATTTGATTATCTGATTCTGATCGTCGGTTAATTCTATCATTCGATCTTGTTTGTGTTTGAATTTAATTGTTGGACAATTGTTGGAGTATTGAAAGTTGTAATGCTACACATGAATATCTGGATATAAGGCTTTGTAGGGAAACATTTATGGAATATCCATTGTACTGAACTTCACAATTTTTATTTATTTATTTATTGTAAATCTCATTTTCACCAGGTTTTCAGAGAAAAACGATTTCTATGGATTTTAAGGTACAAAAGTTATAATCTGAAAACTGAGACATTAGAGCTGTGTTTTGAACTATATTTTGGAAAAATTGATTCCACAAAAGAAGGATCTTTTTAATACTGGTGGGTTATTCTATTGAAGCTGAGGTTTTGCATCGTGATGGACATTGGTTTCAAACACCCACTCTTCCCTCTGTTGTTTATGTGAAGAGTTTCTGGTTTATTATATA
The DNA here is from genome assembly GCA_030737845.1 of Acorus calamus. Classification (NCBI taxonomy): domain Eukaryota; kingdom Viridiplantae; phylum Streptophyta; class Magnoliopsida; order Acorales; family Acoraceae; genus Acorus; species Acorus calamus. Next base: position 3,142,668 of record CM060859.1, on the reverse strand, counting down.
TCTAAGCAAGAGCGTAATCCCCCCCCCCCCCCCCCCCCTCAATATTCTTACCATTTTCATTTTTTTTTTACAGTGGCCAGCAATGACTCTTTGCACGGGTTTTTGGATAGCTTTTTGCAGTTTAGGCATAGATGGTATGACTTCCCTCATCATGGTGCCAAAAATATGGTCGCAGGGGTCATTGTTGGAGATCATGAACTTAGCCGCCGTGTCTTTATGGTTTATTATCGTATGTAAGTGTGAGATATTCCTGTAACTAAATATACATCACTTTAGTGGACATTAGTCCATGATTTAGAGTGGAGCCTTTTTTCTTTCTTTCCACAGATCTTCCAACAAGGATCCTGGTGCTCGTGCTAGTGAGTCATTGAGTGCGAAAGATCATGAAGGTATGCATCATTTTCTCTGCTGTCATTTATACTTTTGTTATTTTTGGATATAGCATTTTGGAGATGTGCTTAGTCATGTTATGAGATCATAATTCAGACCTGCTCATCCCTTCCATTTATAGCTTTGTTGCAGGAAAAGAAACTTTTGGAACTGCCAAAATTGTTGGATATATGCGCTATCTACGGTCGTGACAACGAAGAGTTAACTAGGTCACTGGTAAATCCTCTCATTGTATGCTTGGTCGGTTTGCCTGCAGTGGCAAAGCTAGAAATTTATTTAGTGGGGCCGATTTTTAATTTACAACCCTTAAACTTTATGTTAATTGTCAACAGTGGATGATGCTTTCCTTTCTTTTAAAATAAAGTTTTACTTTTATTAAACATAAACGAGGACCAAACATTTGGTATACAAAAAAAGGGCTATGAGCCCTCATTTATAGTTCTGATGATATAGGGGGGGGGGGGGGGGGGGGCGCAAGATAGAAGAGAGAGATAGAAAGTTTAATAGTATTGCTTTTATATTCTAGGTTTAGGTTATTGTGTAGAGAACATGAGGGAGAAAGAGTAAAGTGAAAGTTTCTATGTTTATGATGTGGAAAGGGACGGAGGGAGAGAGAGAAAAAAAAGTAAGGCTAAAAATCTAAAAAATTGTGATTATATGAGACAACATTAGATATCAAATTAAGAAATATTTAAGTCAATTAAGATGAGTAAATAAATTGCAATATACTTAAAATTTATGAAAACTCTATATATAAAAGTCAAATAAATTGAGATATGATGAAATATTAGTGTCAAAAGAGAGTGATGATTATCAAACAAGTAGTTGGACATCCATCTAAATTCTGTAAAAGAACCGACCAAATACATATCATCATTTTATTTTGGTTTTTCAAATCACTATCGCGCATGATGTAGCATTCCAACCATTATCCACTCTTTTGTGATTATTATTATGTGGGGGTTAATAAAATAATCTGTCAAGGGGAAATCACAGTATATGCTGGACAGCTGGAGTGGTTTTTCTCACACACGCGCGCAGGTAGGTGGGTTCCGTTAAAGTTTTTTTTTTAAGGTTTATATAATTTATATGCTAAAAATCTTTAAAAACAATGAAATACAAACGCACTTTCATAAGTATTAAATCTTAAACATTTTAGTCAACAACCAAACTAGAACTAACTGTTAACCAATCCTAACCGGTTAGAACACACCAAATCTTTCACCTAAGCAAATCACAATTGATTAAAAAATGAGAATCATAGCTGGTTAAAAGAGAAGATCAGGCCATCTGCCCTACTGGTCCCCACGTGGCTTCGCCTCTGGTTGTCTGTTAATTCTCTTCAAGCTCATGTTAGTCTCAACCGCGGATCTAGGGGTTTATGCTTGAATAATATTCTTTTTAGTGGATATGTTGGGGTGCATTGTAGTAAATTACGAACCCCAACTGAACTCATCTTATTTGCTTTGTCTTAAATTTATTAGATTTCTAAAATGACATTACTTGGGTTGAACTGTTGCTTGAGAAAAAATTAATATTAGTTATGGCATGAATGTTGGATGTGCCGTGATGTGGGCATAAAAAGCTGTTCTGATTCGGTTTTTAGGTTATTTCTCAAGCAGAAAAGCAGAGGTCCCATCCAAAATTGTGGCAGTGCATACTTTCTTGAGAATTGTGTGGAGCACCATATATTTTATAAATAAGAGCTTGGTCCATTCCATTGTTTTGCATTGAAGTCTATTCTGACTAAGTGGATACCATGCCATGCAATGAGTTCAATTAACACGCTGAAGACAGAAGTGTTTTGCTAATATTTTTATACATCTGAACTTCATATGGAATTCCATAGGCGATTCTGATCTTAAAATTAATGTCCAATTCATTTTTCTTGCTGAGATTCATCAGGTATAGTCCATTCCCTTCCATTATATTTCATCTCTGCAACTTTATATGATAAGCGTGCCCTTGTCTTAGTAGTGTCTGGGGGACAACATAATTTAAAATAACTCAAGGGTTTAATTCCATTTAGTTCATTTATTACTAGGCTGGTTGGAACTTGAAAATCCAGTAGCATGTAGCTTTGATTTTTTTTTTTACTTTTTTTTTTCAAGAGACTTGTTCATGATTAATTATATCAGATCGCCATATTCACAAGCACTTAAAGCTTGTGTTGCAAATGATCTCTAATTACCAATGTAATTTGATATATCCAACACATATTTCGTTTGCTTCCTTTGCATATAGTTTTTTATTCGGCCTTTTGGTGTCTTGTCATTGGCCTTTGTTCTTTCTGCCTCTGCAAATATATTCAAAAAAATTAGTCTAGATGGGTTCACTTATTTACTCTTTTTGCATGCCAATTAGTTTCATTATGATTTCCACTATCTGATGATCTGATCAGTGTTTTGATGTCAAAATTAATGTTCTTTCATTGCAAGGCATTTTTGCTTGTATTATATGGACTCAAGCTACTAGTACTATATTTGATATACTTGGTTTACGTGTCATTCCTGTTTGGTAGGTCACAAATGCAATAAAAGCTCAACCATGGCTCCTGGAGAATTTATTTAAGATAGTCTCGCATTTCCTTGGCATTGCCCATACGATGCATCAGCGCTGCAGCTCATTGTTAGAGGTATTCAATGAATCTTGGATGAAGTTTTTTTTTATATGGTATATGATATGAAATTTATGACATTACCGTTCATTAGTTTTTACATATGTTGTACTTTCCCTCCTCCTGAACATAATTATTTCTTCATAATGGAATATTATCTGCAGTTGTATGATGTGAAAAGGCAGCTGGTTATTTTATATGGTTTTTCGCAGTTTAATGTAGCATCAGGTTTTGTAGTTTAATGCAGCATCAGTTTAATGTATTGGATAGTGATATGGGTTTTCGTAGTTTAATGTAGCATCAGAAGTTTATGCACGCTTTTGGCAGATAATCTTTTTTTAAAGTTGCTTGCTGATACATGAACTTTATTTACTATCTATATTATCTGCTTGTTTCTGATATATTGCATCCTGTGAATCATTTTCTAGGAGTGGTATTCAAATATGATTTGAATAGAAAACCGAAAAAGAAAAGGAAAGTTTTTTGTTTTTCTTTTTTAATATAACAAGTTAACAACTGACCAATATTTCACGAGAAGAAATTTTTTCTTATTCTGTTTTCAATTGTTTGTATTTTAATTATTTTATTAAGTTCTTGTTAGCTATACAAGCTATTGTTTGTTTATTAATGGTTTGGTTATCATAGTTACTACTTGGCACATGTGAAGAAAAGTTCAGAGAGTTGATTTTCATTTTGCTTTCTTTCAGAAGGAAATCATAATTTATACTACCAGTACAACTACCTTAAATATGAATATTGCTTCTTACTTTTTATCTATAAAAGAATCAGGATTGAGGATTCCCGGTCGTTCTTACTTATGTTGCACCACCCTTTTCATTTTGTTCAAATAAAGATAACTGCTTTATTTTGTCATCAACTCAGAGTTGGAATTTTATGATTTGTAAAATAGAGGGATTTGCTATTGAAATAACAGCTTCTTTCTCAAAAAATTTAGTACAGAATGCAGCACTTATATGCCATGAAGTTATTCATGCAGATGGGGATTCCTGTTAATGTTTCTCTTTAATTCTTCTAGGTTAAACGGAACTAATGATCAAAAGAATGCAGTGTAAATTTTGTCCTTTTAGAGGAAATGGCATATTGTCGATATAACAGGGATGCCCATGTGACAACTATCACATTTAATTTGAACTCTCGTGGTCTGTTCCCTTTGTATTGCTGTGATCATTTCTGGATTTTTTTATGCAGCAAAGGCACTTCGTTTCTGGGTTCAGGTGCCATGACATGTACTCTCCACATCATAATATTTAAGTCTTCTGCAGGCTGCTTTTAACAACCATGTCCATGATGGCCAGTTGGACACTGACATGTGCCTGACATTTTAGAGAGTTGGATTCTGGTATAAACTTGTCATTGTAATAGTACCTCATAACCCATAGAGACCATGTACCACTTACATATCAATGATGATGATAGTTGCCACTTTACTTATAATATCAGCTCAAGAATTTCCAGAAGGTCCAACTGCCAATTGCTTGCTTGTTGCCACAATCCAGAATTTTCTTGTATATATACACTAGCAAATGTACTACCATTTGCTTATACTAGTTAACTTTAACTAGGGAACAAACTTTGGATCAAGGGAATTTACTTCATTGCAGGTGCTGATTTCATCGGGAAGTCATGAGGATAAAGGAGGCAGTCGACTTCATGCAGACTTTTTAGAGGTGAGTTGTTTCCTTTCTTTATCCATTAATTCTAATATACAAGGAAAATTCTGCAAATATTATACACATCCTACTTTCCTGGTTAAGGAATTGTCTATTTTCCTCAGGTGATGGACTTCATAAATGATGCTGTTGTGACACTGGATACTTTTGTGAATGCTTACAAACCTGCAGCTGTGTGCCTCTTATTTCCTCTTGAAACAAGGTATAGTGTTTTATTATTTACTGAAGATCTTACACACTTGGATTATTTCCTGACAAGTATGTAAACTCTGGTTATATTTATCTACAGCTGTGGAAATGAGGATCTTCTTTGTGCCTTGGCACGATTGCACGACTCTTTTCTACCAACTATAAAGCAAGGGCTTGTTTCTGTGATCCATTCTAGCGGGTCTCAGAATTCTGTTGCCACTGTTGATCTCAGTTTTAAATTGTTGCAATTGAGAATAGTGAATTTTGGTTGGAAGTTGCTGGACATCTGCTATCTAAACGACATAGCCATGGATGGTAGTTTTCACCTTCAATCTGCTAAGATGTTTCCATCCACTGTTGAGGATCCAGTGATTAGAGGAGACATTTTGGTTCAAATTTTCAAGGATATCAATGGAGAAATCTCTTATCATTCCCAGGAGAACCAGAGGAATGGAACCTTTTTGCAGAATATTGAAAAAAATTGCAGGATATTAAACCGGATTCAAGATCTCCGGAGTAACGGTAACTACTATTCTTTAATCCTCCATATGAATTAAAGATTGATTCTATGTTTTCTACTATTCTTAGTCATACACAGCCTTCTTTGAATATGACAAGTAAAGACGTCATCTCCTCTGTAATACCCAAATCCCAGGGTTAAATAATGAATGGAAAACCATCATTTCAGACACTGCAACGTTCTTTTGACTTGGTTCTTATTTTTTTAGTCTTTCCCATTTCTTGAGGACAAAGCATGAGTGTAGTGTTACCACCACAGATAGTCTCTCGGCTGGAACCTACTGTTCCTCCTGTTTTTAGTTCATGTAGCAAAAATTCGTACCTGCCTATGTTTTCCTTTTGTTTTATTGGTTGTTTTTCTTGGATGCTTATACCCCTGTACCTTGAGTTGTACCTTTCACTTCTTTTGTTCATTCAACTGCATCAGTGGATTAATCTAATGTGTTCTTTGATTTGCTTTTGAAACGATTGTTACTTTGTTATTGATTTTCTACAGGGTGGCTGTTTTTGGATAATGAGCAGTTCCAATATCTCTCTCTTATCGCGACCCCTCCATCCATTAGCCAGGAGAAATATGAAAAGCTGCCTGTCGCTTTGTCAACTGATAAAGCACAAAAGGATGAGGAGGACACAGCAATCTTGGAGTCTAAGATCAGTCAAATAAAGGACCTATTCCCCGATTACGGAAAAGGATTCCTCTCAGCATGTCTTGAAGTTTACAACCAGGACTCCGAAGAGGTTATCCAAAGGATATTAGAGGGAACACTCCACAGGGATCTACAGTCTTTAGACACATCGCTCGAGCATATCCAACAGCCCAAACCATCTTCTATTAACCGAATTGATAAAGGAAAAGGTGCACTCGTAGAACCTTCTACATCTTCCTCCAATGCAGACGACAGAGTGGCAGCGAGAGTCACACGAGCCCCTTCATCTTCTTCAACAACATCCTCGGTCGGGCGTTTTTCAAGGAAGCCAACAGAGCACCTGCCTGCGAACGATATTCTCAATTCCCAAAACGATAAAGAGTCATCAAAAACCGTCATGCTTGCATCTCAGTACGAATATGAAGACGAGTACGATGACTCTTTTGACGAACTGGGTCTAAGTGTTGTGGAGTCAGCTGAGGAGACCGAGAGTTTTGGCGACAGAATGCGTTCCTCGTCTGGCGATAGCGGTTCAAACTCGAGATGGACGTCTCAGAAAAAGCCGCAATTCTACGTGAAGGACGGGAAGAACTACAGTTACAAAGTTTCGGGATCTGTTGCGGTTTCTAATGTTAACGAGGCGTCTTTGGTCAACCAAGCCCAGAAAGAGGTGATTCACGGATTGGGGCGGGGAGGAAACCTACCGCTCGGGGCCGTTAAGGCATTGATGGAAAAGAATTCAGACACCACTGCCGATGTTGGAGCGGCGGGAGGTGGGAGAGGTTCGAGTTCTCGGGGTAGGGGAGGAAGGAGAGGTGGTGGAAATCATCACCAGAGGGATAGGGCGATGAAGAAACACTTTTCAGGATTGACTGGATTTTGATGATCTTGTTGTGGTAGATGATCATCAAGCAGAAAGTGGAGATGGTTTGATTGGGGTGTATCTATAGTTTTTTTTGGGGGCAGATTATACATTCTGGGCTTTTTGTTATATGAGTTAATCATCCTGGACATGATTTTATACAGTTGCGGAAGCTGATATGAGAAACATTTGAAATCTTTATACAGGTATCTAATTTTTAAGAACTGTTTTCGGTAACTGTTTGGAATTGATGGGATATGATATGAATTGTTTAAATTTTTTTTTCTCTTCTTTTTAATTTTTTTTGGGCGGATGCGGATAATTCTTGGATATCTTGATATGTTGAGAGGTATGAGAGTTAAAGTAGAGTTTAAGGCTCTACTTTGATTTATTAGAAGGGTGCTGCTACCTAGGCCTCATAAATTAAGTCCTATTTGTGAGCCCCAACAGGTGACACTCTCCTATTGGTTCCCTATTTGACTTTTTCTAACTACCAAAATGACAATGACAAGACTACCCTTCTTATAATTTTAAAAATAAATTCTAACCAACTAATATTTAAATTAAACCTCATAACCGAATCCCACAAAAGGTGGCACCATGAAATCCTCTCTTTGACCTAACATATTTCTAAAAACTTTGAATTTTAGGATTTTAATTTGGGTGAAACCATATGAACGAAAAATGACAGATTTCTTCCCATAAAAATAGAATTAGAATTCAAATTTAAATACAGGATTTGAATTACCAAATACCTTAAAAAAAATGGACTGGAATTTAAATTCAGATACAACTGTATCTGGATTTGAATGAACAAATACCTTCAAAAAATGAGTTGGAATTCAAATTCAGATACATGTCTCTGGATTTGAATTAACAAATACATTCGGAGAATGGGCTGGGATTCAAATTCAGATACAGGTGTATCTGGTTTTGAATTAACAAATACCTTCAAAGAATGGGCTAGGATTCAAATTCAGATACAGGTGTATCTGAATTTGAATTAACAAATACCTTCAAAGAATGGGCTGGGATTCAAATTCAAATACAGGTGTATCTGAATTTGAATTAATAAATACCTTCAAAGAATGGGTTGGGATTCAAATTCAGATACAGGTGTATCTGGATTTGAATAAACAAATACCTTCAAAAAATGGGCTAAATACAGTTTTATCTGGATTTGAGAATGGATCACCAATGTTTGCTCCACGAACCGAACACAAGATAAAAAATGTTGCAATCCAAATCAAAATCGAAATCCTCTCAAAAACTGCAATCAGATTGAATTTTCTATTTTTGTAAAATTGATAAATCAATATGTGTTTCGTTATCACAATCTCTTTCGATTGATATGATTGTTTTCGAAAAAAATAGAAGAAACAACAGATCATGGAAAAAACAATATGTATAGACGAAACAGATCGTAAGGGTTTTCTGTTTGTTTCTTTAAATTGAATTGTTTATTTTCAAAAAAGAAAGAAAAGCATATCATAACCACCTCCCATTGATTGTGGGCCATTAATTGTGGGATCGGTTATAATATGAAAATACAATTTGAAAATGAAGGATAATTTAGATATTTCATTTTTGCAACCTCATGGGGCTTTAAATGGGGCCTATGAATTAGGGCCCAAAAATCATTATTGTTATTAGAATGATAATTGTTATTTAAAATTTTAAGAATAATTAATAATCCAGGATAATGAACATGCACAATTTATAATACAAATATGGGTTTGTTTCCTATTGACGCGTGTTTGATTCTAACTCTTGACCAATATGATTTGTCCTTGTCTTGGACTTGAAGGGTATGGAATATCTTCGATAGCAAAAATAAAAATAACGTATTTGTAAGAGTGATGACGCCGTGGATTTCTTATATTGTAGTACAATTTTAGGAGAATTTTGAATATCAGTTTATTCACAACTGTGACATAACTATACCAATTTATTCTTTATCAAATATATATGTTTAGGTAAACAGGCGCCTCATTGATTACGAGGTCAGACCCTGGCCTTACTTGGAGCTTAAGTTGTCTGGTTCCATGTAATTGAGATCTGGGGTTCTATGTTCTATGTTGCTTGCGAGGAGGAATAACTGAATAATTTTATGGAAATTAGTCTTTAGTGAATTTAAAAAAAAAAATCAACTGCCATGTCATAATAACTGAATAAGATTATGTTACATGCACTTTTAGTTGATTTTCAATTTTATATTTTTCACATATTTTGATTTTGCAATGAATAATATACATTTAACAAAATATAAAGAATATACTTACGCAAAAAAAAAAAATCACATATTTCTTTAAGAAAATGGAGATTGTAATTCAGATTGTATACAAGGACTATCCGTAACAATTGTTATTTTATAAAGGGTTTTTTGCATAAATACCCCTGTTAGGTTTTCTGATTGCAGAAATACCCCTGTTAAGTTCGGGTTTGCATTAATACTCCTGTTAAAACAATAAATAATGCTTACGTACCCCTGTGATTAGTCTCCGTTGGGTATAGTTAAAAAATGGCCATTTTCCTCCGTTAAGTATAGGAAAAAGTCAATATTACCCTCTAAGTCCTTTAAGTGAGGGGTTAATCGGGTCGGGTAGTGGGGTTTAGTTGGGGGTAGATAGGTAAAATACCAACTTGTGGTTAGCAGATTAACCATGGTCAACCCCTGTTTGCTAACGGTGAGTAACGGAGGGGTACGTAAGCACTATTTATTGTTTTAACAGGGGTATTAATGCAAACCCGAACCTAACAAGGGTATTTCTGCAATCAAGGAACCTAACAGGGGTATATATGCAAAAAACCCTTTTATAAATGACATACAAATTTTTATGAGATTTAAATACCTGTTATATTTATTAGGTCCCTCATATAATGTGTGTAAATTATTTGGTTTACTGTATAAACACACAATTCAATTCTCATGAGAAAAACACAAAAATCAGAAAAGATCCCTATATAGAATTCAATGTAGGGTCCATGCTAAAATTATTTATTTTGACATAGTGTTACTCTCCAACAAAATGTAAATCCAGTTAATAATGATAGAATAATTAATAAACATATAATTTTTGCTCTTTTCTACAAATGAATTTATAGAATTTATTATAATATATATATATATATTTTTAATAAAAAAAATAACATCCTTATATATTTAAAAAAACAAAATTATTAAAAAAGCAACAAAAAAATAAAAGAAAAATGTTAGACATAGTCATTTTTACTGTTCAAAATTCAGGTCATACATATTTTTATTTTTTTAAAACAATAAACATTATATATGTTTGATAAAAAATGTATATCATTCTATTTTAAATTTGATGAATTCATTTTTAATAAATATAATTTTTTACTAAAGTATTTACATCATCTAAAAATACATATATTTAATTAAATTTTTAACAAAATATACATTAAACTCGTAAAATGAAAACATATGATATGAGTTTTGCACAATTAAAAATGAGTGAACCTTACATTTTCCACAACCATAACAAGAACATGGACTCCATTGCAAACTTTTTACTCTAAAAATGAACACACTATAAAAGGCCCACCAAACCCCTCTTCTCCTTTTTGGTTATACTTGCAGAGGAAGTCATCGAGAGATCATCGAGAGAGATATATAGAGATAGAGAGAGAGAGAGAGAGAGGGGCATAGAGAGAGATGGAGTGCGTGTTTGGGTTGGTCGGCGACGGATTCGCTCTGGTGGTGGCGGACACATCGGCCGTCCACAGCATACTCGTCCACAAATCCGACGAAGACAAGATCATGATCCTCGACTCTCACAAGCTCCTCGGCGCCTCTGGCGAGAGCGGCGACAGGTCTGTCTTTGATCCTCTCCATCTCTCTGTGTCTAATTAGGTTTTCGATTGTGTCGTCTCTCCATCGATCGATTCTTCAATGCGATGCGCAGGGTCCAGTTCACGGAGTACATCCAGAAGAACGTCCACCTCTACAAGTTCCGCAACGGGATCTCGCTCTCCACCGCCGCCGCGGCCAATTTCACGCGTGGCGAGCTCGCCACCGCCTTGAGGAAGGTAAACGAACATTCTTTGGATTTCACTTAGGGTTTCGATTGGGGTTGATGTGTGTTCATTCGGTGTTTTAGGGTTTTGGTTGGGTTCACTGGTTCATATGTGCTGGTTTGAGTAGTTTTTAGGGTTTGTGTTTTTTGTTATGCACAGATTTTATTGTTATGCCGTTGATTTCCGTATCTTTATTTATTGGGCATTCCACTCAGTGAAGCACCTTGAAAGCTGGAGCTGTTTTAACTAAATCAACTGCGTGGTCAAGTTAATACCGTAATTGCTTATTATAAGAGTATGAAATAACTAAATCTCCTGGCCACATACATTGACCATCGTCCTCTTGTGTGGTTGGCCTTTCTGTCCTACTTGTTATGATGAAGAACTTGAAGAAATTTAAGGTGCTTATTTTAATGATTTTGTGAAATTCTTGGCATAAAAGAAGTTCATCAGACTGGTGGGTTTTTTTTTTCTATTTTTGAAAAGCTTGCTAGAAATAATTTTATGGTTATTTATCTCTCCATTGTATCAAAAAAATATAGGTCTATAACTGGGCCATTAAGTTGCGTGGAACCGATAGATTCCTACTGCTGTTTGAAGCCTGTGAGAGAGGTTTATGTGCTGAAAGACACTCTTGAGGAGGCAAAGTGGTGCAGCGTTATTTTATGGAGAATAACGAGGATTGTAAATTGTAATGAAGATTTGGGGGCTACTTTCTTATTTTCAATTCTTGTCCGGGAAGATGAGATGTGGGGGTTTCTTCTTTAGTCACCTTGTTATTTGGATGCCAAGGGTGTTTTAGGAAGTCCATTTGCTGGCTAGGAGTTTTTTTTTTGATGAGGAGTGGGAGCTCACCACATGTAATTTTATGTGCTGAAAGACACGTCTAGAACTTCCCTCCAATATGATGGGAAACACCTTCTTGGACTCAAATAAATCCATTTCTACTGATCGAAGTATATGAAAAAAATAGTTCTATTCTAGATAAACACTCAGTTTAGTCAGTGACACATATTTTGCTCTCATCTACTAACAACAAGTTCTAAAAGAAATGTCACACGCATAGTTATTATTTTCCAGAGTTGCCCACATTTGCCGTTATCTTGTGTTATTCGAAGTCTTGGCTGCACCTGTGGGTTTATGAGAAAAGAATAGAGAATTCAATGAATGGACACTTTGATGTTTAAAATGGGCCATCATTTGAGGCCCTAATTATTCAAACAATTGTATTGCATTTATATTGCATTAACTAATCGTGCTTATATTGCCCCTTAGAAACAACAGAGGGGAAAAGCATAGTGGTTTCATTTGGAAAAAAAAGAGGAATATACAAAATTATACAGTTACAATGGTATTTTGGACTTATGAGCGACACTCCATAATTGCAGGAGATAATCATGGATATAAAAAAATGTTCATCAATGTCGTCACGGTAGAGGAAACTTATCGATGGTTTTTCCATGTGGTCGACAATAAGGCTGTCGAATTAAGCTAAGAAAAAAGATTTGTGCAAATCGGCTGTCACCCCCCATAAGAATGATGCTTTTTTAATGGATCCTTTTCAAAATTTCATGGTTCTTGACAGTGTGCTTTTACTGCTTTATGAAAGGAATAAATAACAATTTAAATATGTATGCTTTGCTAACTATATTAGTCTCACCACATAAAAAACAAAGCTGTGGTTGGGGTGATGAAATTTCATGTTATGCTCACTCTTCCATCTTTGGATTTGATTTGCATGTTAGGAAAAGAAGATGATTGAGAAATATTAAGGTAACAAAGAGTTGAGTAATCTAGTATGGAGGTAGGCCTTTTCTTTTTGAAAGAAAACTGAGTATAGAGATAGTTATTGGTACACGACCTAGACAGTTGATGAGGATATTAGTCATTAGAAAGCCAACTGAGATTTTGCCTAGGAAGGTTAATGTTGTAGATTTTTTTTTGTTAATGATAAGATTAGCTCGATTTAAGGAGGCAGGGAAGAACCATAATTTAAACATCTTTAATAAAAGCATGTAATATAGATTGATGTGGGCAGACATTGTACATTCACAGAACTTGGGACTAGTACACACATGCAAGTGCAGAAGAGTGGGATTTTTTTCAGGCACAGAGACGAGTTTTTGTTGCAGTAGAATTAATCAAGGATCAATGTTGAGCAACTAAATTATTATGATTTTTCGTGTAGATAAATGGTTGATCATGATCTGGAAAACTCTTTGATATCAGTTTAACATAGAAACTTGTAAAACTCTTATCAATTGAGGCAATTTTTATGACCCTATAGAAACTCATAAGACATCGATCTGTATTATCTTGCATCATGGTGAAAGTTTTGACCATGAGAGTAATTATTTTTGGACTCCGAGGATAAGAATATTTAGAAAGCGGTTCTTCAGATTATTTGTGTATGCTATTCCTGGCTGATCTAATGTAAAGTAGGTGAAACCAAAGCTGGTTTGAAGATTATATCAGTATTATAGAAAACCCCTGTAGATAAAGATAAACCCTTATTGGGATTAATGTAATACATGGGCGTGTAAAAGTTGTCGTAAGTGCTAAAAGAGACCTGTGGTTGCATATGAGGAGTTTCTCTTGGATTCTAACAATATCGACCAAGAAAATGGCATGGCAAAAGAAGACATGTATGGAAGTACTGAGGAAAATGTGAAGGAAACTTCCCTCTGATAGATTTATCCATAGACCAGATTCAAGAATAAAACCCAATCCTTGTCAACATGAGTAATAAGCACTTAGTTATTGGATCTTGTGCTTTTAAACAGCCCGCCCATGCGCCGTCACTAAGCTATTGCTTGTTTTCAAGAGATCACTCAGGCAAATGCTTAGCAACTTTGATTGCTTGTTTGCTTTTGAGTGATTTTGAAACCATCAATACATATATCTTCAAATAAGTTGCAATTTTCCATCTACCAAAATATAAAGGGATTGGCTCATACACTCACAAGGGATCTTACTTTTGACCAAGCAAGTTATAAGGAAGAAAATTCGATAAGGAGGGCAAGAAGTGAAATAAATGTGTTTTATTTTCCCATTTTCTTCCCCTCCTTTTCGTTTCAATACACGTTTCTTGTACTTCTGACTTGCTTATCTTGAAGATTGCAACATTGTTTTTCTCATCAACCATGCCCCAAATATGAGTATTATTATATGTTTCATAGCATAGTTACAATTTTTATAGAATTCTTCATGAGTTTTTTTACGCCCCTTCCTTCTCACATTCTGATCTGGATGGGATAAAGCTTAATGTTCATAACTATTGGTGATGCTGTGGTAGTATTCGTTTTTTGAGGATTATAAAAAATTTATATGATTACAACGCCCTATAAAAGCATCTCCAATAGATAGGCTAACTAACCAAGATGTTAAAGTTCCATGTCAGCACTTTATACCTTAACTGCACCCTCATTTAGAGCATCTCCAATGGATAAGTTAACTAACCGACGGTTAATGTTAAGTTTTTATATAACATATAAAAATGTTGCTCCAATGGAGCTGTTAAAAGATCTAAATGTGAGTCTCATTTGTTAGGTGCTATCTTTCAAGCTAACTTAGCCAGTCAACATTTGAGCAACAACACCAACTAAATGGGGTGTAGTAAATGAGGGTGTAGTTGAGGTATAAATTGTTGACACGATACTTTAACCTCTTGGTTAGTTAATCTATCCATTGGAGATGCTCTTAGATGGTTGTTGTTGCTCCAATAGACTAGCTAAATAAACTAGCCAAAATAATAGTAGACCCCACCTCTCCACCCACTCAACCTCCCACAAATGGTCTTTTTTTGAATTCTTCAAATGTTGGCTGGCTAAAACACTAGCCACAGTTGGCTTGAAATAACACTTGACAGGTGAGGCCCACATTTAGCTCTCTTTTAATAGTTTCATTGGAGCAACATTTTTTCATGTTATGTAAAAACTTGACACTAACCGGTTAGTCAATCTATCAATTGGAAATGCTCTAAGCACCATGTCTATAGATCTACAATATCATCTAGTTTGTTGACATTTTGAACTTAATTGGTTTTCTTGTCCAACTACATGATTATTAAAAAAACCAAAATTTGTAGTGCATAACAGTTCACAACAGCATCCATATAATCTTATTTATGTGTTAGATAAACTATTAAAAGGACTTTTATAGTAAAACAAATAAAATAGCATACAATTTTGTTTTATCAGTGTGGCTTGAAAGAGGAAACGAGATATCACCTTTTCTTTGGATGTCCATTTAGTGGAAAGATTTGGGAGAAAGTGCGCATGGATCTTGGATCCCATTGCTCTTTCAATGATCTTGATGGCTTGTGGTGGTGGTTTCGGAAAAGACGCAATGGAGGTTATCGAAGCAACCTCACTAAATCCCAATGATTAGTTGTACATGCGGTAGGTTGGAGCATTTGGCTCACTCGGAATGAATGTGTTTCCCAGCAAAGGAGATTCTATTTGGAAAACACGTGGGCAGTTATCTCCTCACTCAGAGATTGGGTTGCTATTATTTTGGGAATTGATACGCTTTCAGCCATGATGGGGTAATCTTTGGTTTGGGAGGTGATTTCTCGGGGGGGGGGGGCGCATGTTATTGTTGGGTTTTCCCATCATTTTCCTATTCCTCCTCCTTTCTTCCTTCTATAATTTTGTAAGAAGATCCCTTGTTTCCTTCTTGATTCGGGGGATTCTCTTCTAATAAGTAATAAGATTCTCCTAATTTTGTTCTTCAAAAGTTAAATTTTTGTTTGATCAGTTCTATGTGAGCAGTAGAGAACTACAGTATACAAAACATCTTCAAGTGTAAAAATAACAAGCCTTTTTAATGTTTGTGATTTTACATCACAATTTAACTTGTCTGAAATTTCATAATGAATTGTGATAATATCACAAAATCTTACGATTTTATGTTAGAAATCCTTTTCACTTCATACTCTCTTGATTTCTGATATCTGATTTGTTTTGTGAAACTGGTGAAGATGTTTGAGTTTGTTGTCTGATTCCTTGATTTGATAATATCCAACAACTTAAGGCTTGAATAAAAGCTGCTTTTGATTCTACTTTCACAGTGGCTTTTTTAACATGATGGTATAAATACATGGTAATTTGATGAAATGGTTAGGGGTAAACTAGGAACAAAAAATGTAATTCCAACTTATAAAACAGATTGATTCGATTTTGAGAGCTTTCCAAATTATCTATTTTGATGGGACATTTACTCTATGTACCTGAAGATCCAACCGAAGAGGAACAAAAGCACATTTGGAAATGCATTTGGGGAAAGTAGCTCCATAAACGCTAAAGTAGCTCAAATTCCAAACACAAAAGTAGAGTTATTCCATCCCATTAAAATAGTCTGCATCTCCTTTGCTTATTAGAATGGAATACTGTATGTTTCAAAAGGGGATTAGCCTTTTGTACAGTTTTGTAAGCCTTGTGAGGTGGGTAACTGTTGGTGTTAATTCTTATGGCCTTCATGACTCAAAATCTTTTTCCTAGGCAATCACCATAAAAGATATTGTTAAGGATAACATGTCGATCCAAGCAAATGTCTTTGTCCTTTCATTTGTTATATCATACTGAAAGTTAATCACTTCTTAACATACCAAATTGATAATATAACCTTCCCCTAGTCATGTGGGGAAGAGCTAATAACCTGTCATTCTTGTTAATTTGCAATTATTTTTTGCAGAATCCATACTCGGTCAATCTACTTCTGGCTGGCTATGACAAGGACATCGGCCCGTCTCTCTACTACATCGACTACATCGCCACCCTGCACAAGATCGACAAGGGCGCGTTCGGCTACGGGTCCTATTTCTCCCTGTCGATGATGGACAGGCACTACCACAGTGGGATGTCTGTCGAAGAGGCAATCAATTTGGTAGATAAAATTATCATGGAAATCCGATCAAGGCTTGTGGTAGCACCCCCAAATTTTGTGATCAAGATTGTTGACAAGGATGGCGCGAGGGAGTATGCGTGGCGCAAGTCGATCAAGGATGTAGATGCTTCTCCTGCTGCAATGGCCTGAAACTTTCCTTCTTCTGAACAATATTTGGTACGTGATTTTCAGGAATCAAAATGTACTACTCCGTTATGGTATTGACTAAAAGTTTTAAACATTTCTTAATTTAGTTGCTCTGCCTTTTCTTTTGGTTTATATTTTCACCAGTCATCCTATTTGGCCAAGTATCTATATATGGTACATGTTGGTGAAAATTAATATTCTGCATTTTGAATGTCTTCTTGGCAATGATAGATTTGTTGAGCTTGGGTGGTTATGTAGTAGGGGCCTGGGGAGACATGGTCGTTCTCAATCTTTACAACATGAATCTCATGAATAGGCTGTGGAAGTTTTTCTATCTTGAGCTTGATCTTGAATCATGTTGTCTTTTTACCGTCTCAAATGCAGTATATACCACGTTAGCTACATTTACTCATTGTATTGAGGTATATATCTTATGAATATTTTTTTTACATTTTTTATAAATAATATCATTCAATTCATTATAGTATTTATTTCACTTAGGACTCAACCCTGTATATGATAAAAAAAAAAAAGGTGGTATGTGTTTTGAGCTATAAATAATATCAGTCTCTTGTACTTTTGTTTGGTAGTTTCCACTGTCTGTCTAGGCTTATTCCTCTAAAAGATTCCTCGATTTTAGGGACTATATTACAACTCATAACTTAATACACTAATATGATACAAAGAGACATGAAAGATGCTCTATGGATGTTTGCATACAGAATTTCATAAAACATTCAAAATAATGTCAGCAGGGTTACAGGGAATGCCGGAATGGCCTATTGGATCTAAATAAACACCAAAAAAATAAAAATAAATTTAAGTCTTCACCTCCCAATAATATAAGACTAGGCATAGGTCTCAGCCAATAAATTGAAATTTAATTTGTGGTCCAAAATTACACAAAGTGGTTGCCACCAAACTGAAGATCTTCAGAGAAAAGTGATGTCACCCACGCTTAGGGCTGCAACTCGGACGGGTTGGGTTCGGGTTGACCCCAATCGAAACCCAACCCGAATTCTAAACTACTCAATCTTAACCCAACCCAACCCGAATTGGACCAACCCGAACCCAACCCGAAATTAAATAAATCAACTCGACCTAACCCGAATTGGACTAACCTGACTCCAACCCAATTTTCAACCTGAATTGGACCAACTCGACCCAACCTGAATTTCTAACATGATGTGTAAATTAAATAAATCAATCCGACCCAACCCGTAAGATTAGTTAGGTTTACTTAAAATTTGGACTACCCATATTAGAAATTACAGAATGAACGGTTATGATTTTTTTTTAACTATTAGTTTACGGGTTCAGGTTGTGAGTGAGGCCAACCTGATTTGTGAGTCAACCTGAATTGGCCAACCCGAACCCGATTTGGTCAACCCAACCCATGTAAAAATCGGGTTCAATCAGTCGGGTTCGGGTTCGGGTTCAACCCGACCCAAGTTGCACCCTTACCCACGCTTCACGGATCTTCTTTAATCCGACGGTGGTCCCTTTCCTGATCCAACATTAATTTATGGCTGCGATTGATGGACCGTATCTTCATCTTTCTACGGGCCTTTGGACGTAGGTCAGCTTTTGAGTTTCCCTATTCCTACATAGTGCATCCAAACTAAAGACTCATCAATTGACCCGAAACCTGAAAACCCAACCTGCCCGGCCTTGACTTGTTTCTTGGTTGGGCCGGGCCCAGGTCTGATTCTAGGGTCAAGGCTCGTCCCACGAGCAAGCTCGAATTGGACCTGTTTGGGCTATAGCTCACAGACCTACAGGCTCGCCTGTGGGAGGTCCACGAACAGAGGGGTTGCCCCCCTTTTAAAAAGAGCGTTGATACACGCAATCCATTTTATAGCTCATTTTACAGTCTTATACGCTATGATAATATAATATATACTACACTATCATAGTGTATGGAGTTTTATCATAGTATATGACCTAAATTTCTTTTTCATTTTTTCACCATAAAAAAAATATGCTAATATATCTTAGTATATATTTCATTTCATATAACAATATGTACTTTAAAATGTGAGTGTATGATTTTTACAAAAAAAAGAAGAAAAGGGATGGACTGCAATTAGGACTGCAATGGGGCTGCATCTATCTTTTTCCTTTTAAAAAATAAGTGGGGACAAGAAAAGGGTAGGTGTCCTTTAAATAAAATATTATTATTATTTTTCTGGGCCCACAGGCCTGCCCGTGGGCCGAAACCCGGGCCCGGCATACCCGTTCAGGCCCTGGCCTGTCTTTTGGTATTGGGCCAGTTGGCTAGCCAGGCCCGCAGGCTTTCTTTTACATATTATTATGAAAAATGAGGATTAGTACATAATTTTTAAAAATAAAATAATTTTTTTAAATTTTCATGCACTGAATTAGTAGATTATAACATACACTACACTAGGACAGTATACAGTATACACTCTATTAATGCAATATATGTTGTGCTATGCAACCGAGGGATCTCTTCCACTCAATGAGACTGCAAAACGGCCACGCCCTTTCCAAAATTGTCGGAACCATTGCTTCATACAATCTCAGCAAAAAATGCAGCTTAAAATCAAATTATGATTTTCAAACTCACATCCAAACGCAACTGCAACTGCAACTGCAAGTCGGTCTCATTCGCACGCCAATCCCAGCTCAAACTGGTGTATTGTATGATCATCAACATCAGTTCTGCTTTAATCTTTTCTCATGGAATTAATGCAGCTCGACTGAGAATGGAACACAAACCACCACGTTTTAAATATGGGAATGTCTTGTTCTTCATTTTCTTCACAAAATGGATCAAAATGTGGACTATTTTATTTTTTATTTTTTTGAAAAACTTTAATTACTTTGTCCTCTTCCACCGACACAAAAGTATTTTGCATGTTGTTCAGTTGTAAAGTCACGCTCCTATTGATAAAGTTTGATGTGGAAGCGATGCACTCAAAATTATAAAGAATACATAAATAATAAATTGAATTTAGATATAGTTTGATCAGGAGATGTAACATCTATTTTGGATGTGAATGCACCAATGACAATTAAATTTAGCTTTGTGGTAAAATTTTCAAGCTAAATGGATATTCAAATTTTAAAGATATATTCAGTACCATTTGAAAAATATTTTGAATCATAGAAAAACTTCTGAGTATTTTGTGACGATGGTCACTTTTTTGTGTCTTTCACCCAAAAAAAAAAACTATTAATGACAATGTGATGAAGTGATCCAAGACAAAGAAAAGATTTTTTAAAAAATTTTATTGGTAAAATTTGAATTTTTGGAGATGATATTTATCTAATTAAATTTAAATTTTCTAAATAATATAAACATTGGACTGCACTAATTTTGAAAACACTAAAAAGCGGAATCGCCCCCAAACGCGCTACCAAACGGGTCGGATTCCGGCGGAATCAAAAGCTGGATTCCTTTTAATTTCTCTCTCGAAATCCGTGTTTTTTAAATCTCAAAAAGAACGTTTTTTTGTCAGAATCGATTTTTTGAATTGAAAAACAACTTTTTCTACCAAACATTAAATTCCTTCTAAATATTGATTCCTAAATTAAAAAAAAACATCCCAAAAAAGTCAAAGGTCTAAAATCATCTTAAAAAACAGCTTTATTCTAAAATCTACTTTTCAATATGTGTTTCCAAACGGACCCTTAAAATAAGTGATTTAGAGACTTAAAATAACTAATATACAAGTCATGTAAACGCCTAATTAGAGTCTTTGTTTAGAACAATGATAAAGTGATCATACTAACAACACAAATTCTTAAGGGCTGAATTAGTAAGGGGTTATCATAATTTTAGATGATAAAAAATATATCAATTTTGTTTTTATCCAAAATGGAGACAAGAAAAACATATAAATATTATTCTAGCTTTTAACCAAAAATATGAACTCTATTGTCATTTTAAAATCGGGAAACCTGTCCCCACTTCATCCCAGCCGATTTTTTTTTATAAATGAGAAGTTTTTTTTCCAACCAATTATATATTACCCTCCTTATCATTTTATCCCACCACTTCTTGTGTATTTGGGAAGAGATAAGCGGTGATATAAATGAATAAATGTGAGAATATACAAGGGAGAACGAATGACCATATTTGATTAAGATAAAGCAGATAATTGTCCTAATTTGAAAAAGAAAATGATGATTTTTTGCTCTACTTAAATGATATAATAACATTTATCCTCTCTTTTTATCATGATTGTGAAGTGAGTATGAACCAAATTTATGAATTTTTTCATCTTGTAAATTAAGATAAATTATTCTCAAAACTTTTTTCACTGTGAAACTAACCCTACAGAGTAAACTACATCCGAGACTCCTCCATCCCAACACTGCTATAGTTTTGGGAGATGTCCTTCTGTACAAAAAAAAATGAATGAATTTTCGTCTAACAATGATGAACATGTTAGACAGGCAAATCCTACTTTACTATGCACATCCTGGATCCATCATGTAAATGTAGTGCCAAAAAGACTTTCTTTAGTGCCTGGGATGCCACCCTCAAATGAACTGTTAAAACTCATGCCAATCTACAAAAAGGGAGAGGGGGATTATCATAACCAACCATATGGGCATTATATAAAGCTGACAGGGAGGGCTGCAGTCATCTTTTTCAAGTTACTGAAGTTTTTTTTTAATGAAGATAGATATTTGCTACCCGATTTTATTTTTGAAAATTCGAATTACAAACTCTGAATAGAGAGATAGTAGATAAATAAGAAACATAGAAAATTAAATGCAATAAGGTGTGGTCGGTACAAATGTTTTCCGGGTAGAAGAGTCATCTAACCCGTATTAGACCCACACCCTGACCTGACACTCACGTCGTCGTGTGCAACCTGCCATCGTGGAAGTGTACCTCACGATCCGCCGCGATGCATTTCCCCCACTCTCGCACTAGTGTGGTGTACGTCACCCACATATTCTCTTGGTAGACCCGTGCGCCTCTAAATAACTTCTCATTACGCGTGCACCAAATCGTCCATGCTCCCGCTGGTACGATAGACTGTGATATTGTAGCCATCACCGCCTCTTCCTGCCCCCGCTTCAACTCTGTCCCCGCCTACCACAACTCCTCCAAGAAAAGGAAGGATGTAGACATGCCAGTGTGTGTCCCTATGACCAGCCAAAAACGCCTCACCGTCGCGCACTAGCAAAATAGATGCTGGACGGTCTCTGGTGCGCTCTCGCATATTACGCATGTCGTCGACTCGCTAGTTGCCCATCGAGCCCTCATGACCTTAGTGAGGAGCAGCTCTTTATTTCGCAACCACGCAAATACCTTTATTTTGAGAGGTATCTTCGTGCGCCAAATTTGATGGTACCCGACCTCGGGCAAATCTGCTGTGGACCTGCCATGGACAAGTACCACCACCTGCCATGGCCATTTTACTGAAGTTGGAAGTGAAAATAAAGACCGGCAAAACCATCTCAAGTTGAAAACCAAACTACTGCAAGCTTTCTTCTTCATAGGACATTTGGAAGAAGAGGAACTTCAGATTTTTCCACAGAAAATGTAGGTCTAAAACTAGTGTTGTTACAATACTCAGCCCATTTTAAAGTCTCAGGTACCTTGTTAGCCACATGCATTCACTGTAATGAGATATATATTTTTTTATATACATTCTATAAATAAATCCATACAACTCATTGAAGTATATATTTTAATTTTTTATAAAAGTATATATCTCATCTAATGAAGTATATATTTTTTTTTTAAAAATGCAGACTAGATTAGGTTTTGGAAACGGGATTGAGTCTAACATTTTACCTAAAACTATGGTTATGAGATGTATATTTTGTCTGATGTTAGTGTGCTCTTGAATCCGTCCATCTGAGATTATTTGATTCCTGAAGTTACCATTGTGGCTGATAGATTTGAAGGTAATATAGATTCTGATTCATTAGAAATTTTTTATCTTATTTCTTTTTCGAAACTACATTTTTTCTTTTAAAATAGAATAAAAACTAAAATATGATATACATAATCCACAAAATCCAAATAAAATTAATAGGGTTCATATGATCCACAAAATCCTAATTATCTATTGGTCTTTTTTCCCTTGAAGAAGGGGCAAAATAATCCCAACAAGGATTTGATTCATATATTCCTAACAATGAAGAATCAAATAAATAAATAAATAAGAAAAAAATAACCAAAATATTCTTAAAAAAATTTGCCTCAGTATTCATATGATCCACGCATCTTTAAATTTATTTTTTTTCTTTTCAGAATTGGTGCTAACCAGCTAACCAAAGCTGGGTTCATAGACAAAATCTTAATTATTTATTAGGTTTTTTTTCATTCATGAATTTTTTTTTTTAAAAAAAAGACACATTAACAAAGCAGGGATAGAGTTTTGACTCCCAAAGAAATAGTGTGACCCACCTCCTCATTTTTGTCATTTTAATATATATATTTTTGTATCCATTCGAATGTCTTGATTTTGAAGGAAGAAAAAATTGTCATTTTAATATATATTTTTTGTATCCATAAGAATGTCTTCCTTTAAATAGCAAGGGTGGAGTGTCCATTTAAATATGGAAAGAAAATAGGAAAAAAAAATTCCCTTAAATATTGAGAAGTATTTTAGGGAGAAAATTGGAATTGCTGTCAGGCATCTCTAACAGTAAAATCCATGGAAGGGTGTGGAGATCAAATATTAAGGGCTCTAGAAGCCTGAATAATTTGTTCTGTCGGGAGAGAAGGAAACATGGGTGCAGACTTACCAGCCAGACTTAAAAGAATATCAATGGGTCACACTGAAATAAATGCAGCAGCATAAGTACATCCTCAGTCGAGAGAATGATTGGTGCAGGATTTAAAGCATCATGAATGTGATTACCAACTAGTTAGATAAAATGTGTTTTACCACTTCATTGTCATAACAGTCATTGCAGAAAGCAGTTTTCTGGAACAGCAAAAGATATACAAAAGATAAAATGGGTTTGATAATTTAATAATTTAAAATTAACATATCCCTAAATCCTCCCTAATGAATCAAAAAGTATATGGGAGGAGCTCCTGCGAGTTGTTTTATTGTTTTCCTTTTATTTGAAAAGTAATGTTACATGCCTGAAAAAATCTCACTAGCATGATGTAGGTCCTATAATTTTTAGACATAATAAACAAAAGTGAGCGACCAAAGGTGATGAGAAGAAAGCTGACAAATTATATTATCTGAGACTAAGGTGTATTTGGAAACACAGTTTGAAAAATAGTTTTATATACGTTTATTTAAAATGTAACAATGAAGACTGTTTTTTAATTAATCAATTAATCATATTTTTTTGCAGAAAACATAAGGTGCTTTTCTTGGAATGAACATAGTTTTTGAGGTATCTTTTTTTTTATGTGATGATAAGGGTAGATTTTCAATTAAGTTTGCTTGTTTGGTTATCTGTTTGAGACTTTTAACTTTTAAAGAAGATAAAAACAACCTCAATCGGGCTGCCAAATACACCCTAAGATGGTTCCAGCAATAGATAAAAAAATCCCTACAACAAATCAACTTAAAATATATATATATATCAAAGTTTTACAAACTTGTTTAGTAAATGAAAAATATTATACTCAATTAATTTTATAATGCAAAATGTATTGCCCATGTTTTGATTTATTTCAAAATCATATACCTTATTTAATAATGAATGTATATATATATATACAGGGGCGATTACATGCGGCGAACGGCAAGTGCGGCGGCGACGTGGGCCGTTCGATCGCGGGTTCATCGCATCCAACGGTCGACGTGAATCGCACCCGACCGTTCGATGCGATGGACCCGTGATCGACGGCCCACGATCGACGCCGCACCTGCCGTTCGCCGCATGTAATCGGTCCCCTATATATATATATATATAGAGGGGTGATTGTGTGCGACGGAACGACGGGTGTGGCAGCGACGTGGGCCGTCGATCACGGGTCCATCGCATCAGACGGTCGGGTGCGATTCACGTCGACCGTTGGATGCGATGGACCCGCGATCAAACGGCCCACGTCGCTGCCGCACGGTCGTTCTGTCGCACCTAATCGCTCGACTATATATATATATATTGTAATGAATTGAATGATATCATTTATAAAAAAATGTAATTTTTTTAATAATTCAGTTATATTAAATGAAAAAGCTAATGAGTTATACGAGATTGCATTTGAGATTCATATAAAACACACGGTGTTGGTGTAGCAATGTAACATCACTCTCAAAAAATATTTCATTTGAAATGATGAACCCCCGTATCTTGTCATATCTATCACGAAAGCGTGACAATGCCCACACAATCCGCAAGATGCAAGAAAGATTTGGCTATCAAAAGTCGGAATTAGAAGTCTGAAGTTCATATCTATCACACGACTTAACCCTACTTAACCATCATAAAAAAAAAAAACCTTAACCATCCTTAACTTATGGATGAACAAGTTTTAGTAGTTTTCTGTCTAGGCTGTCAAGCGAACAACACTTTAGGTCACATTTGAAAATGAGTTTAGATAGCTTTTGAATTTGTAGGAAATCATATTTCTCAAACCCGTTTTCAAACAGAAAAAACTGGAATAAAATCTGATAATAGATTTATTTGAAAAGTACCAAAAACTTGAGTTTTTTAGAAAGCGATACAACTTTATGCAAAATCAATTTTAAACTCAGTTTTTGCCTTAATTAATTTGGCAATTGTGCAATTAAGCGCAGCCTAAAAAGAAGAAACGTCTTGTCCACATGGTAAATTTTTTCTTAAATAATCTCCCCTTACGGGATCATTTGAATATAGACATAAGTTATTATGGGTTTCTGATTATTATAGGAATATATTACTATACCAGTAGAATAAATGATTTTCTGTTTGGGTTTTTAATTATTCTAATTGTGAAATGTTATAATAATTTTTTTTTGTTTATTTGGTTAACCATCAATAAATTATGGATAAAATTTAATTAAACTGTAAATAATGATTTATAAAAAGTAAAAAAAATGATTTCACTTATGAATCCCCATTTATAAAAGGCGATGACAATTGATTTGACAGTGAGATTCCTTTATATCAGTGGAATGGATTAGATGGGATAACACAATTCCATGGGGGACTTGAAATACAATACCAGCTTATCTCCACCTATTCTGGCATAGCTATACCCACTTATTCCTTGGACTTATTTTCTCATATTCCTTCTCTATTCTGCTACCAAAACGGGGGTTAGGGTTGAATGAAATACACATGTTTTTCTATTCTCCTTTTTTCTTCTTGTCACATAACTCATTTATTAATGTTTTAAAAATCAAACATTTCATTTCAAAAAAAAAAAAAGTGATCAAATTGAGGGTCATTGGTTTATCCATCGAGTTAACCAAAATCATTCTGTGATGTAATTATGGCATAATAAATGTAATAGTTATATTATTAATAATTTAAAATTACAAAAAATAGGAAGCTTTCTCGAAATTTTTCACAATTATCAAGTTTTTAATCTTATTATTTTTAAATCTCTATTTAACATCACAATTGAAAAAATCGCAATTGCATAAAAATATGATTTGATTTATAATTAAAGTTTTAAAATGAATAAAACTGTATCAATTAAGAGTGCATTTTTATATGACATTCTAGTTAAATGTCATCTAATAAGTGAATATAACTAATTTTTTAAAGATGAGACACCTAATATAGAAACTTCAATATTTTCCCACTCTTTGAAATACAATAACCAGGCAAATTGCAATTCCTAAATCCTTATCAAAATTTTAATGATGAATTAATTAAATTTTAAATCTTTTAAAAACTCCAACCAATCAAACTTTAGAAACTTTTTTGTTAAGTTATTTTTATTAACATTGATATTACACATCTAAAAAATGGTCGGTTCATCTAACACGACACCGGTTTTCAAAACCGGGCACCAATCCATGCATGACGTGTCATAATTATTAATATTTATTAATGAACCCATCTTTGGATAGCCGAATTGGTGGAGAATAGGGTGGAATAAAATGAATATGCCAAATCTATTTGTTTGTAAAGAATAAATGTGTATATTTATGTCCGGATATGTGAAAATAAACTAGTATTGATATTTCGCTCTCTAATATAGTGTTATTCCACCCAATTTATTCTGTTGATATAAAAAAAAGTCATATTTTAAACATTACCTCTAACAAATCAGGGGCCTACATATCACATAATTTATTTTACTTTCTATAATTCTTTATTTACATCTTATTCATATTCTAATAAAAATTTATTATTTTTTTAATGAAAATAACTAAAAATATAATCAAACAGAAAATGACACATTTATTCATTATCTATATTTAAATAATTATATATTTTAAAATAGTGTGTCCTTACCCAAACAAGGGTTAAACACATCTTTTTAAATAAACGATATATGTAATTAACGAATATTCTCGATTATGTCCCACATCATGAGAATGAGAGATATATTTTTAAAATGTGGGGTATGAGATCTTATTATAAAAAACAAAGATGAATATATGGGAATGCATTGACTATTAACTTAAATAATTATATATATATAGATTAGAATCCCATCTGAAGGAATTGCATGCGATGGGGATGCATTTTTGGATGCTTCGAAAAGCATAACATAGTCATGCTCTTGTCGTGCTTTAATAATTATAACATAAAAAACATAAAAATCAACCGACACCAACCATACACATTCTACGCTGCCTAATATAATAGGCCACATAAGTCACTCTTTTTAATTTAATCAAGTCAGTTGAGTCTTGTCAAATTAAAAAATTAAAAATGGATAAAAAATAGTGGGTTTTGATAAGAGAGATTTTACACGATTCCTGCATGATGGAATAAGAAACTTACAAGGCTAACTGTTAGGCTCCGTTTGGTAACGAGGTTTGAGTGGGTTCCGTTTTTTGAAAAGTTAAAATCTCAAAATCGTACAGCTAAACGGGTCGGATTCCGGCGGAATCAAAAGTTGGATTCCTTTTAATTTCTCTCTCGAAATCCGTGTTTTTAAAATCTAAAAAAGAACGTTTTTTTTATCAGAATCGATTTTTTGAATTGAAAAACAACTTTTTCTACTAAACATTAACCCCCCGTTTGTGTAACGGAATATGAATGGATAAGAAAAATAGTTGTTTGTTTGAAGGGTATAACTTGGTATTACTAAGCCAGTTTAAACGAGTATAAGAGAGTATAACAATTCTAAGCAACCCCTAGGATAAACTATACTCACCTTATCTATTCCCATGGGCCCACATGTCAAATCAATTTTTTACACCTCATCACATCAAATCACCTATCAACACCTCTTATACATCAAATGTCAAATCAACTTTTTTACACTTTATTTATATTTTATTCTTTATCAAACAAACAACTCAACCTTTATTCTTACGTTTTTCAATTTGAATAAAAAAAATACAACCAAACAGAAAATCTTTTATTCTTGTATAGATTTGTTATCTATACTGGCATAGTTATCTATCCAGAATAACTCAATTCCGCTATCCAAACGGGGGGTAAACTCCTTCCAAATATTGATTCCTGAATTAAAAAAAAACATCTTAAAAAAGTCAAAATCTAAAATCATCTTAAAAAGCAGCTTTATTTCAAAATCTACTTTTCAATCTGTGTTTTCAAACGGAACCTTAGTCTATCTGTATATTAAATGGATTGGATTCTTACATGTGTTTTTAGGCAGTGTGGAATGACTGTGTTTTTAAAACATGCTATATGAATTTCAGTCAATCATTAATATTAAAAGTATTCTAGATTATTCCATTCAAAGAACATGTGGGTCGACTGTCAAATCAGTTATCATTATCTTTTATAAATCACATGTCCAATTAAACACAAAAACATTCATATCAATATAGCTGTATACTTCAAAAACATGAACAATCTTATTCTTATTCTGACACACTCTCCATTTTACTATAACAAACAAGTCTCTGAAATCGTTCGTTCGTTCGTTCGTTCGTTCGTACATCAGACTCTAAAAAATCTCTCCAACCCTCACGCAACCCATATCCCCAATTTATTCCCTTTTCACTATCCATCCAAACAACGTACAAAAGCTCAAATACACCCCCCCAAAAAAAAAAGCGGACTCATGAACCCCCAGAAGTAAAGCTAGATTCCCGTGCCACGTGTCACCCCCAAAAAACGGCAACTTCCGCTGACGTCATCATCACGTGCGCACATTCCTTGCCGACCATCGAAGCTTCTCCCCCCTTCAACACTTCGAAATCCCACTCTCACAGACTCTTCAAACAAAATTACATAACAAAACTATGAATCCGACAACCACAACCGTTGGTGGTCTTTTTTTCATCCTCCTCTTGACCACCAAATCAACGGCCGAGATCCGTCGGATCCTTCACCAGCCCCTCTTCCCCATCGAGTGGACCCCTCCTCCTCCACCGTCTGAGCCTCCCCCAGCCGTCGATCCCCCTTTCTTCACCCCCGATATCCCCACCCCCACCACCACAACCACCACCCCAACCGCCTTTCCCGCCAATGTCTCCTCCCCGACCCCCCGCCACGTCAGCAATTCGCGAACCGTCGCCATCGCCGTCTCCGCCTCCATCGCCTCCCTCCTCGCCCTCATCGCCGTCGCCTTCTTCGAACACCGCCGCCGTCGCCGTCGCCGCCTCCGCCGCTCCTCCGAGGAGTCCGTCAAGCTCTTCTCCGATCGCGCCGTCGCCCCGCCTCCGCCGCCTCCGGCTGCGGCCCTGTACCTCGGCACGGTCGACCCCTCCTCCTCCGCCGGGGGATCGAACAGCGGTGGCTCTCCCTACCGGAAGCTTTCGGCGCGTCGGCCGTCCCCCGAGCTCCGGCCGCTCCCGCCGCTGATCGGGCCGCGACGGTCGGCGCCGGAGCCGGAGGGGGAGCCGTCCGATGAGGAGACGACCACGACGTTCTACTCCGTGGACTGCTCGGCGGCGGGGACCGCCGCCACGGAGAGTCCCGGCACGCCGGGATCCCGCCGGAGGTCGCTCAGGAGCTTCGCTTCGACGCCGATCTCGAGCAGGGCGTCTCCAAGAGCCAATCTTTCGAGCTGCTTCTCCGGCGTCTTCCAGGCCATCACCGTCGCTTCATCGCCGCCACTACCACCACCTCCGCCTCCTCCGCCACCTCCACCCCCTCCCAGACGAGCTCCTCCGCCGCCGCCTCCACCACCACCGCCAATTGAGAAAGTGAAACCAAAAGCAGAGACAATGGTCCTTCGAGCGCCGACCGCGCCGTTCTTGCAATCAAGACTGCCGATCCCGTCAAGGCCCGTTGAAAAGGCGGAACCTTGCATAAATGGGAGATCTTTTGAGCCGCAGCACGATTCGGCGGAGGAAAACCAAGGTCGGCCGAGGCTGAAGCCGCTACATTGGGACAAGGTGCGGACGAGTTCGGACCGGGCGATGGTTTGGGACCAGATGAAGTCGAGCTCATTCCAGTAAGGCTTCTTGAATTGGGGTTTCGAAATTTGATTTTTGTGTTTTTGGTGAATTGTGGGAGTTTTGTGTGATTGGGTGTTTTGGATTTTATTGTGTAGATTGAATGAGGATATGATTGAGACTCTGTTTGGTTGCAATTCGAGCAACCAAGGGGAGGCGGCGATGGCACCGCCTAAAGAGGTGGTTAGTAGGAGGGCTGTGTTTCCTCCATTTAGGCAGCAGGAGAACAGGGTGTTGGATCCGAAGAAGGCGCAGAATATTGCGATACTGTTGAGGGCGTTGAACGTGACGAGGGAGGAGGTCACTGAGGCTCTCTTGGATGGTATGTGCTTTTTTATGGAAAGCTTTTTTATTATAGTTGAACATGTCAGACATTGTATGTATGTGTGATGCTGCATTACTTACTAGAAGATAATGAATCCTTTTTTTTTTTGATTGGTAAGATAATGAATCCTCTGTAACAACAGAATGATTTTACCATGGTAGATAACTGATCAAGGATTCAAAAGTAAAGCAAATATTACTTTCAGATCTTACTATATGCGTAAAGATTTTGTTACATGATGTGCAATAATTTCTCCTTAGGTGAAAGCATTTAGATGCAGGAGAACTTCAGAAACTCATTATTGTCTCTTCACCGAAAATACCAAATCTTATATTTCACAAATTGTCTTGTACTTCTTGATAATGTGCAAAGATCCATTACCTTCCATTGGAAGTTTGATATCCGAAAGGTAAATATAAATTCAGTAGGAAAATATGTGTCATCTTCTTCTCAGTGAGATCCGCTGCAAAATATCAAGTGATGCTGAATTACAGTAGCATGAAGGTATGAAAATGCTTATCATCTATATGTTCCATAGCTATTAATTAGCTTTCCTTGGCAAAGCTATAAGAGTCATCTATTTACTGTAATCCGACTTAAGAAGGAATTGAGGTTTAATCCTGTAAAATAAACAAAGTCACATGTAGGTGAGAAATGAGTAGTGTTACTTGTATTGACACTGATTAAATCCCTCACCATTACGACCCTTGACACTGCCAGGTTATGGTTCTTCGATGAAATTCTCATTGAAAACATTTGATTCATCGGAACCTCAAATACAACATATATATTTATTATGTCATTACATACATTAATCAATAACCCTGCATATGATACAAATCCTGTGTCAACTTCCACCAAATCCACAAAATTATTCATAAGAAGCTTTCCTTAGCCTTGTAATATATTCTACTAACAAATTTTGAAGCCATGTATAACAGATTTTCATGAAAGCAACATATGAACAGTTTATCCTTCACAGTACAATATGAAGATTGATGATCCATTGTGGATTCTTTTGCATGTGTTGAGATTTAAGTAACATTTCATAATCCAGTAAAGAAATAAATCATCATATTCATTAATATGTTGCCAGATTAACATATGAAATAACTGGACAAATACTCAGCTAATTGAATTTTACTTTATATGCCCATATATGTTTACATTTTGTTTTTTGATGTAATTAGTAGACAATTGCTACCCCGATTTCATAAATAAAACGAGATTACAACATCCGATAAGGACAGTAAATAACAGGATAAACTTGCATCATATCTGTTTATGTTGCAGTATCTAATCCATCAGTCCTTATTAAAAGAAATAAATAAAAAATCCTCTCAAAACCATCATATCAGTTGATATAATTTTGGAAATTTGTGTGCTCTGCTGTTACAGGTAATCCTGAAGGTTTGGGCACTGACCTTCTAGAAACTCTGATAAAGATGGCCCCAACAAAAGAGGAAGAGCTCAAACTGAGGGACTACAAGGGTGACATCACAAAACTGGGGTCCGCCGAACGATTCTTGAAAGCACTTTTGGACATACCATTCGCATTCAAAAGGGTTGATGCGATGTTATATAGAGTGAATTTTGACTCAGAAGTAAAGTATCTCCGCAAGTCATTCGAATCTCTAGAGGTATGTCTCAACCAGACGAACCTCCTTGAAGCAGTCATGCTGACAACATTTTCATTTCTTACCATGATTGTTGGTTCTGTATTACTGAAACTACATAAATATCTATGTCAATGATGAAGGCAGCGTGCGAGGAATTAAAGAACAGTCGGCTATTCTTGAAGCTACTGACAGCAGTTCTAAGAGCTGGGAACCGGATGAATGTCGGCACAAACCGTGGCCAAGCCAAAGCCTTTAAGCTAGACACACTCCTCAAGCTAGTAGACGTGAAAGGCGTTGATGGGAAGACAACACTTCTCCATTTTGTGGTCCAGGAAATCATCCGTTCTGAGGGTTCAGGCGTTTCTGCTTCATCAGAAAATCCTCCCAACAATGGAACCATTCCACTGAAGGACAATGATTTCAAGAAGCAAGGATTGAAGGTCGTGTCCGGGCTCAGTCAAGAGCTTTCAAATGTTAAGAAGGCTGCAGGGATGGACTCAGACGTGCTGAGTGGCTACGTTTTGAAGCTAGAAATGGGCCTCAACAAGATCAAACTGATGCTGAATCAGGAGCGGACGAACACATCCGATGGGATGTTTTTTGATTCAATGAATTCATTTGTCCTAGAGTCTGAGCAGGAGATACTGAAAGTGAAGGCTGAGGAGAGGGTGGCGCTGAGTAGAGTCAAGGAGATCACCGAGTACTTCCATGGCGACGCGGGGAAGGAGGAGAAGCACCCTTTCAGGATATTTTTGATAGTGAGGGACTTTTTGTCTGTGTTGGATCAGGTTTGCAAGGAAGTTGGGAGGTTACAGGACCATATTATGGTGGGCGCTGCGAGTTCGTTCAGGATGTCTGCGTATTCATCGATGCCTCCCCTCAATAGATCCAATTCAAGTTCGGATGACGATAGCTTATCACCGTGAGAGGTTTCATCTCATATATGGGTTATCAAAACTATTCTTTTTCCAGGCAGAGAGCACATTGTGATCCAGAAGCAGGTAACACAAATTGAATCTGCCTATACAAGGAGGTTGTACATTGTCTCTAGCTCAGATAAGATGAGAAAAACATTGAAGAAATCCTTACTATTTTTTCATATATTTTTTCATATAAATGGAGATATTTCAAATATCTTGTATTAATAAGCATAAACAGTTCACTATAGGGGCAGGCTGAGGGATTCTTTTTGTATTTATATGAGCTTATATTATTTAAAAGTTTGAGATCATATCAAGGTAGTAAAATTCTTCACAGATCCAAAACGGTAGTGTTGGTATGGTAGCACTGCGACATGAAGATTTTTCAAGAGATCATACATCTTAATATTTACTCTACCTGAACAGGCTAAACTTTAAGTTCCGATAAGGTCTTTGGAGTTCTGAAGAGATCTGGTGATTAGTACGCATTGGTATAATCGTCTCCCGGCCAGCTAATTATTAAATTTGATCATTGAAAATCTGAATTTCTCCACGGGCGTGTCTATCCCAACCAAGCATTTTTCTTATCCCACCAATAAAAAAAACGGTGTTTTGTTGTTCCCACCAATCCAGTTCGACCGAAATCGGTCGTCATTTCAGGTTTTGGGCGACCGTAATTGATCGTCATTTCAGGTTTTGGGCGACCGTTATTGGTTGAACCGGGTTTAGAACTATATCTACTTATTCTTTGTAAACAAATAAATTTTTGAGTTTATCCATTTATTCTACATTTATTCTTTAATCCAAACAACAGCTAAGGGATTGAAAAAAATGTAAGTATGTATACTTTCAATTAATTCAAATTTTTATAGAAAAATATCTTATTAGACAAATATATATCATTTTTAAGCTTCGTTTGAATTCGTAGTTAAGATGATTCTTTGTTTGAAAATAAAAAATCTACCAGTTGATCCAAACACATTTTATATTTGGCTTTTGAAATTTGTCTGTAACTTATGTAAAAAAAATTGTTCTTATATTCTGCATTTAAGAATAATGATTTATTCTCCCTATATTGCAACTCAGACTTGGAGTGATATGAATGATTCAAGGAGGATACATGTCGTGAGATTATGTTTTCAAGAAAAAAAATTATAAACTTTATTACAAATTCTGTTCGACCAGGTTCGGTCGTCCAAAACCTGAAATGACGACCAAATTCAGTCGTCCAAAACCTAAAATGACGATCAAATCCGGTCGTCCAAAACCTGGAATGGCGACCAAATTTGATTGAACTGACCAGATCGGTGGGGATAACAAAACACTGATTTTTTTTTAACTGATTGATGGGGTAAGAAAAATGGTGGGTGGGACTAGACGGGCCCTTTCTCCACTGCTGGCAGTCCCTTTTCCTTTCCCTTTTTGGTTTAAGCATTCAGAGAAAAGAGAGCAATATGTGATTCTTTGACTCTGATTTACAAGGGTTACAGAGGTTACACTGCTGTACTTGGGGGGGGGGGGGAGATTTCCACCCATGAGTGTAGTTGATAAAACTAGTTTATAAAACTTTTTGCAAAAAATGTTCATATTGTATTGATGGGATTTGTATTAGTATTTCTTTGGATGGATGATACATGTCCATTAAAGTACATTGATGAAATTTTCATAAGTGGATTTTTAATGAATGAATGATTTTTAATTGTTTGATAGATATGTGTCATCCATCAAAACATACTAATTGGATCTCTTCAGTACCAATATGAAAATTTCATGTTAATCTCTTTTTGTTTGGATTTTGATATGGTGTTAAATTAACAATTCAATGGTAGAAATAACATATGATTCTCCAATGGACCTGGTTCCAAAACCCAGAATCTCCATATCTCTATCTATATAGAGAGAATTTCATGCGCAGATAGATACCCATCTAACAAGTGAGTTGGCCGACCACAATATAGGTGCTATTTGCTTTGGAAATCTTGATTGGTGTTATTTGCTTTGAAAGTCCAATTCAGAAGATACTAATTTCAGGCGATTGGCACTGGAACTGGTTTAACACAAGTTAACAACCATTTTTTGGATTCCAAAATTAATGAAAAATGTACTCTCAACTGAGATTTTGATCTTTCCCCCCATTCAATCAAAAATCGGGAGGATTCTCTAAAATGATTTTTTAAAAAAATATTAATTACTAAAATAATACTGATTAAAAATTTATCAAACTGATTACTCTGAATATTTAAACGCATGCCACATGATATTTTTATTTTTTTAAATCTATAAACACTTGAGAATGTCTTTTTTGTTCAGCTTAATAAAAGTGCCATTGTTGGGGTTTAGTAAAAAATTCAGATGCCAAATTTAAAAAAAAAAAAAAAATTATTTCGACTGGCACTGTGTGACCCGTTAAAATAACTAATTTGATACGTTTTCTATTAAATTATATTCTTCACTAATATTATTTGAAAAATTAGTCCCTAAATCACATCACCATTCACCATAAATATTTACAAATTATTTGAAATTTCATATTAATGTTTACATATAAAGATTTCTGTGCGCCTGCAATCTGTAAAATTACCTTTGAGAATCTATCAAAAGCTGCTAAAGAGACCTTACATATCAGACAACACAAAGTCAAATAGCAATGCTTATTAATTTCATTGTAATAAAATTATACAACAGAATTGTATTGAACAACATATGTTGTAAAAATATCATCCAAATGACACTCAGCACGCCTTAAAAAACAGTGTTGCCTCATAATTTCACGAAAAATTAAGGAACAGACATCCTAAAGAATTCAATCCTCTCAAGCCGTCATTGACGCGGTGTGACAGCTTTCCAGGCCTCACAAGATTCAAAGTCCCAATCAAGCATCTTCATGAGTGACGGCGAAATGCCCGTGCTGTCGGTCCTGCATACAAGCAGCATTTCATCTGTTACTATGTCCCCATGAATATCAAGAAATAATTGAAGAGCGTTTAATAAAGAAGACATCTTTAGTAACGGTCTTGTTGTTCTTGTAACATATGTGGTTGCCCATTCAGAAATATTTTCACTGTCGACTCTAACAAGAGGTCATACCCTTCTCATATCTAGTTTATTGAGTTGGGGTTAATTGTAGGCCCAGACCCAGTATGTCAAAGGGGTAAATGGTGGGTTAAGGGAATAAGTGGGGCAATAAGTGGTTGAAGAACAACTTATCCCTTTTGTTATAGGGAAAAAAATTGGGATAAACTGCCGATGATAGTCCCAATATTAAAATGAAAAGTGCAAATAAAGGCAGAATAAAGGCAAGATCGATGGACTTTTTATCCCCAAAAATTAGAATAGCTTATAACCAAAAATCTTATCCCTTGCTAAACTAAACCTTAGGATTCTCATGGATATGATAGCTAAAAAAGCATAAAATCAAGATGCACAAACATGTTATTTAGATTATGAAACAAACCAAACAAAACCACATGGTAGACAAAAGCAGAGGAGCACCTGAGCCAACATGCGGCTTTTATTCAGCACCTGAGTCCTCGTTTTATTGAGTGCGGAATTTGGGGACCTGAAAATCCTCTGAAGATGAAAAGAAAATCATGTTCGCGCAGATAAATAAAGTAACTGCTGTAAAACTACAAAATGCACAATGCATTTTAGGACTGAAAGCTACAACACCGAATGATTAAATCAAGAGCAAATTTTTTATGAAAAGATAGCTCTACAGAGGAAATATGGGATTGAAGAACTAATACAAATATATATATATGTACAGCCGCTCTAGAATGGATGCGTATTGGCAGGGCTCAGCTTTGACCAATGTGTTGGATGTTCAACTTCAGTGTTGTACAGCTTTTTGATAAATTCATGTTAAAGTTGCCAAAGACATGAGACCGAACGATGTACCATCCGATATGACTCATCAAACTAGTTCATCAAACACCCAAAGAGGGTGACTTTCTTTAGACAAAATCAAATTACCAGCTGGTCCTCTTTGTGTTCAATTAACACATTCTCCATATTCAGACTTTAAATAAATGATGGCTCCCATCATCTTCCAGGTGTACTCATCAACTCCGAACATGAATAAGTTCAGAGTTTCAAGCATCCTACAGAATCCATCTTCCATGCCAAATTATAAGGAAGCCTACAAATGGATCCTAGGTTATAGATTAAATCTCAAGAGTGGTGTAGACGAGCTTAATTCATTCCCATGTTCTAAAGCATATATAGGTGGGAAGATGAAAGGCATACAGCCAGCTCATTGTTCTCAAAATAAACACCATGCAACAGTCAACTAGCCGCCCAATCCAAGGTCACAAATCTTTAGTCAAAGCTGAGCACAAGCATACAATATTCTGAAGTAAATGCAAACTCAGGGCAAGGCTAGCCACAAAAAAAAACACAACATATTCCAGGTATTAGATTGCCCAACAAGAAGACAAAAAAGTGTACTAAAGTGAGTCAATGACAAGTTGGAATATGTACCCCCAAAATATAATATTTTAAATATTAAAAACAATTGTAATATTTACAGAAATCAAACTACATCATGGCACAAACTCACCTTTTCCTTGACTGACAATTGTTGTTTTCCCTTTGGTGTAAAGTCAAAAACATCATGAAGCAGTTCATTTTCCTGTTTAGAGCAAACACAAGCATAAATAACCCTGACAAGAACCAGAGAACAGCCCGTTTTTATGGCAAAGAAAATGACAGACAGAAGCTTCAAACAGTAAATGAACCTGCATATGCTTGTTGAAACCGACCCCAAGAAATCTCTTCAGATAGTTCATCTGTTGAATGAAAATGAAAATGAGTAACATTCCATAAACCAAAGGAAATGAACATGATAACAATGCAAGTAAATCATACCTGTATCACCTGTGCCCAGGTCGACAGTGTCAATACTTCGCCACAAATCTTTATTGATGTTTCAGGACAAACACCATGCTGGACAATTACAATGGTTTAAGAACACAAGCATCTTGCATGTCTCATGAATACATTTCATATCTTAAAAACATGAAATGTACCTCTATAAAGACCACAAAAAATGAAACATACCTCTATAAAGTCCACAACATTGTGGAACAAATCCCGCTGATCATTAAGATCCTTCTTGGCTGTACCTTTGCCTCCAGCCTCCGCGGAAAGATCCCTTGCTCGGTTCAATATTTTCCCCTTCAGCGCTTCTACATGTCCAAATCCGCCTATATTGTTTCCATTATTTCCTTCCACTAACGAGCCAGTGAGCTCCTTAGAAAATTTATCAAGTCTTCCGGTCTCAAAAATCAAAGCAATCGCTTCACCAGCAGCAATACGGACTGAACGATCATCCTTGTCCAAAAGGAGTGTAAGAAAAGATATTGATCTGCATTAATTTTACAACCATATACAGTTTATTATAAAAAAGTTGTACACATAATAGATCCAAAAGTGATTGAGGTGGAATCACACTCACTCCTGCCAATTATTAGAGCTAATCCTCCATCCATCGAAAACTGTTAAAAGAAAAGACCAGGCAGATACGGCTGCCACTAATACAGGGGGTGGTAGTTTGTTTGCACCTGACACCTGAGGAAGAAAAATGAAATATACAAATTATTGCAGGGGAGGCCCAAGAGAGAAGTTTCACAGTGTCACTCCTAAAAGCTTAATACATCAGGCTGGTGTTCAATATCACATACAGAACATACAGAAATATATCACATTAACACATCTAACTTACATTCAAGCCTGATTTTGGATGCATAAAGTCCCATATGATTTTCATCACTTTATCTGTTGCTTCAGCATCAGTTGCACCAATGAAGGTGATGATAGCTAAACATTCGAGCACCTAAAATTTTTAAGCAGCACATGATTCATCAACAATTCAAGGAAAGTTTATAAATTAAATGAGCAGATTTCCCAGAGCATGAAGATCTAACATTAAGTTATCATTACGTACAGCAAGCTTTCTTAGAGGCGTCAGATCCAACTTTAAGGGCTTGAGTAAGGTGAAGAACTGACTCCACCATTAACTCTTGAGATTCAACTCCAGCACCAATGGTGAGTGCCAACAAGCCTACATACGACAATACAACAAGTGAAATAAACATTTGCCCACATAAGAAGAGATATATGCACAGTTGTGATAGTCAGAATTCCAACCAATGGCACGGGCAGCTTTTTTCGCCTCCAGGGCAGAGCCACGCTTGATCGAGTTAATATATTGATTCAAAAGTGTAATATACCTGCAAAAAATAAACAAAAAATTACCTGTGAGCAGCTACAAGGTGCCATAAATGAAACTGTAATTGTTTTTAATTTGCTAGGTAAATGTTGGGACATTAAGAAATAAGAACCTTGGTAGGTAAATGTTGGGACATTGGGAAACTGCAATTTTGCTGACAGGAACTTAGTCATTAAGAAAGTTGGTTCAAAAGAATCAATTTGCATAAAATCAATTTAAAATATAGAGCAGTTTCATATTTTTAAAAAATCTAATCAGATAGAGAATGGATATATTGGTGACTTAAGCACCTGTTGGACAAATTTAAAAATACTGACTAATACATATTTTAAATTAACCATTAGAAAGATGATCAAGCAGCCAGTGCCCAGTACTTGTGCATCCAGATAGGAACTTCAACAAGATGGTCGAGTGTATAATTATGACTTACTTGTTTGACACATATCCAACAAGTACATTGCTTTCAAAGGCGGAGACAAGTCCCGATAAGGCATTCTCTCTTGTTGATGACCTTAAAAAAAATGCAACGACCTTGGTGAGATCCAGCTAGAAACTTCAATATAAGAAAAATCATCAACAAACTCATGAAATAAGTTATAATATTGGAGAAAAAAATACAGTGCACATCCATAGGCAACATGAAAAAGGAAAATAAAAAAGATATGGCACACATTGATCAGGTAGGTAGGTCATACATTCATCATCCCTAAATTTGATTACAAGACATAAGAAATTCTATGAATTGATAGAACATAGATAAAGGGGTAGGACAATGGATGGTTCAAGACCATATGCTGAAATGTTCAGCAAGATGAAAATTTCTCATGCATATGTATATAATTATAAACATATGAATTATTCTGTCATCACAACAACAATTCCTCACACACATTGATCATATTGTGACTCAACCCACCGCGCAACAATAAATGTGCATCTAAACTTGAATATAATTGAATCCTGAGTTGGCTGGAGATTGAATATGTTGGAGTTGCAATTTCAGGAAATAGGGATGGGTAACTGACCTAACCCAACCCATTGTGGAATAAATGAACATGAGTTTCATTTAGACAGGTTCCGAGTGGGTTTGGTTTTGACAAACAAAACCCAACATGGGTCCAGGTTAAAACAGCAAAACTTGACTGACACGAACCATTTTTGTTCATCTTTTTTACTTCAACTCTCCTGATTAAACCCCCAATTTATTTATTTTCAACCCTCCAGATTACCACTTAAGATTTCGGATCAGATTGGGGACAAGTTTTGTAGTTTTGTAGATTCGGGTCAGATGGGTTATTACTTATTAGATATAAAACCCAAGCCAGGTAAACCCAACCTTTAATCAGGAATTAGTGAGCATTTACGTGGGGAATGAAAATGAGGGAATGGCGGATACTCAGCTCTAATCCTACTCAAATCCAATTCTTAGATTGAAATACAAACAGGTAAATTGGGTGATTATGGAAATAGCAATACCAATTTAACTCCCTATACCCAAAACACACCGATACACACCCTGATTACATTCACAAGAACCCAAAGCAACAACCATCATCACCAGCAAGTATCAACATCAATCATCAATTCACAAAAGATTCAAATATTTGATTCTTCCATAAGAGGATGCTCTATAATGTACATAAACACGCACATACACAAACGTGATTCTCATTACTTCACTTCTCTATCATATACTATCATGTATTCATCTTCCGCTATTCTACCAATACAATGAATTTTAAACCAACAAAATTAAATTGCCGACAATTGAAAACCCACATTTCACATAAATCACAAATCACTGCCCATGACAGAAAAAAATTCAACCAACACTAATCACAACCCAGTACCTCTTCTCATAGAGGTTGTCCAACAATCCATCCAAGTCATCAAAACGTGACCTGACCCTGTCAACTGTGATCACAGTGGACTGCTCCGACACCGTAGATGTCGAGCTCAGGCTATCATCATCGCTGTCGAAGAAGGCTGCAACTTCTCTACCCGGCTTATGACGACCTTCACATCGTAACCCACAAAACAACAAAAAACACAAATGTTAAGGAATCAATCCAAATCAGTCACAATAAAAAAAAACAATTACTAAAATTAAATTCCATTCAAGAACCCCCATGAAACAACTTTTACTCATGCAATTCCATTAAAAAAAACAAATCAATCAAAATCAAAACAAAATAAAAGGCCAACCAGACACCCAAACAAATATTGAATTCCCCTGAAAAAAAAATCAAAGGGGAAAACGCCTTTTAAGGATTTTTTCAATTCAATAATAAATCAATCACAACAAAATCAATCAATCCAAAAACACCTTTTACTCAGTCAATTCAAAACAGATCAATCGAAACAAAAAAGAAGTCAATTAAAAAAACCCAAATAAACGTCAAATTCCCTTAAAAAAACAAAGCAGAAAAACGTCTTTTAAAGATTCTCTCAGTTGAACAACATCTCAATCACAATAAAATCAATCAAAAACCAAACAAAGATCGAATCCCCTACAAAAAGAAATCCAACCACAATGAAAATCAATCAAGAACCCTAAAAAAAGATGGTGATCTGTGCTTACCCTTCCCCATTGAGGCGTGTAAATACGTACTACAAACAGTCCTTCCTTCCAATAAAAAACGCTAAGAGCAAAACCAGCTACGTTGATTACGAAAAGAGATTTCGGAGCTACAGAGGGCGACGTCCAAAGAAGAAGAAGAGGGGTTCAAGAAGGGTATACAAAACGAAAGAATCGATGGAGAAGTGATCAGATCCGAAAAATCCATATAGAGATCGAGAGGCAGAGAGAGATCGGAAGAGAAAACGAGGGTTCGATCGAAATTGTGGAGGCTGCGGAGGAGGCGATAAAATGGAAACCCTAGACTTGTCTTTATTCATAAGTGAAAAATCCATACAACCCCTGAAATCTGACTGAAATCTATAGAACCCCCTACTTTTCTTAAAATTCATATAACCCATTAAAAACCTAATAAATCCAAAAAACCCCTTGCATATTTTTCACATTTTTAATACATTTTAGGATTTTTTTAGTATACTGTAATTTTTATTAGAGTTAATCAAATATAATATTCATCATCATCTATTAACGTAAATTTTATTTAGTGGGTTATTTGGATTTACTAGGTATTTTTAGGGGTTATAAGAATTTTAAGAAACGTCAGGGAGTTATATGGATTTCAATCAGTTTAAGGGGGTTATATGGATTTTTCCCTATTCATAAATGAAAGGAAGTTGGGACAAGTTGTGTCGGATGTGGTCACCTTACTTCTTTCTGACGTTGAGACGTGGGCCACGTGTTTCGTTGTTTGGGTGATGGACGGTTAAAGATCGGTTTTGGGGTTGGTGTAGAGTGAGAGTGGTTTATGGTGGAGATGTTTGGTAATTAGAAAGAAAGAAGCAACACTTCTGTGGTCTTTGGATGATTTTTTTTCGTTTTTGAGAAATATAAATGTAATATCCTGCAGAATATTCTTTATTCCTGCCTTGCATCTGCAGAATACAGGGCCTTGTCTCAAATTCTCAATCGTTTCTAATATTTATACATTCAAATAGGGTTAGTTTGGATAAAATGTAGATAAAATATTTATCAAAATTGTTTTTAATATTTATCAAAATTTAGATAAAATACGGGGATAAATGTTATCCTAGCCTTTATGTCTAGTTTGATAAATGGATAAATATTTATAATAAGTTTGCTTAATTTATAAGGATAAAAAGACTTTTATTTTTATCCATATTTATATTTGTTAATACATTTTGTCATCTTCATTTTTCGTATTCTTATTCTTAACTTTACATTTGGATCACATGATTAAAATATGAGATAACTTTTTTAAAAATTAAAAATATCAAATCTATCATTTTTATTAAAGGGCTATTAATATTGTTAGTTTTGATTTTATGAAATTTTTATTTTTATTTTTTTAGAATGACAGTCATATATATTGTCTATGTTTTACAAAATAAGTTAAAAAATATAATAAAGTATATTCCATACTGATTTATTTATATATATATTATTTTTTATAATAGTATATACTTCGTTAGGCGAATATATGCATTAAAAAAAAATTGGAAACTAAAGAAACGGCAATACATATAGACATATAGCATGTCCATTTAAGGTAACGCTTTGACAACGAGTTTGAAAAACAATTTTTATTTAATGATGCATTTATCCACTGATTCGCCTAGTTACTGCGCTCATAAATGGAACATTTCAATCCTCTCCAAAAATAAAATGTGATCAATTTTTAATCAATATTAGATTTCATAGTTTATCATTAATCCATTTCATTGCACTCTTTAAGGTGAGTTTAGCCATCATTCTCATTCTCTTTCTAATAGAGCATTATGAAAAAAAATGTTTGGATTTCTTATTTCATGTGATAAATTCTATGTGAGGCAAAAAAAATTTCATTCTTCGTTCCCACTCTTCACAATCGAAGAAGATAAAATCCTCTATCTAAATATCAATTAATCCTTAATTTATATCAAATATACATTTATATCAACGATAAATTCTAGGACAATAATAAATAATGTTGTAAAAAGCAGTAAGTGCTAGTCGGGAGGTTGAGAATGGATTATGAAATAATCGGCTAGGAGGGGATTGAGGGGATTAATGAAAGATTAATCAGTCATTTTTTATAATAATAAATATAATACATATAGCTAAAAAAATTAATTAATTAATATATAACATATAATGTAACTTAATAGCTTATTAGTCAACTAGGAATTTAATCGAAAAATGGCTAGACACTGAGTGTTGTGGGTTGGGCCACCTAATTACACACGCTAATTATGGTAAGCATTTTTTGTTATCATATTTATTTGCAACGTTTAAAATTCAAATTCAAACATTGCGAGCCATTGTGAAAAATAAAATGTTTCAAATTATTTTTTTCCGTGTAACCCATACTCATACCCGTAACTGTATCTGTGTCCGAATATGAGATACGCAAAAGCAAATGCAATTCACAAGCCTCAGCCCTAAGCTTGAGTCCCTATCCAAGATCAACACGCGGCATATTTAAAGACTGTTTCATCGCATTCTTTAATCAATGTGAAACTATAATTTGAAAAGAAATTAAACATCCCATTAAATTTTTAACTATATTTGAAAACTAATTAATACATTTTTTAAGAAATGTATTAATTTTTCAACAAGTTTGACATTCATTCTCATTTTCTTTTTGTTAAAACACCTAAGAAAATTTTGTTTTAAATCCTTTATTTCTATGTTCATTCCTCGATTTTATAGGAAATTTTTTTCA
Organism: Acorus calamus; assembly: GCA_030737845.1. Lineage (NCBI taxonomy): Eukaryota > Viridiplantae > Streptophyta > Magnoliopsida > Acorales > Acoraceae > Acorus > Acorus calamus. Next base: position 3,097,847 of record CM060859.1, on the reverse strand, counting down.
TCCATAAAATCTATTAGAATTAAAAGTCCTGATAAAATAATACGTTTATATTTAGAGAGAGTGTACAAGTGGCCGGGGGAGCGTTTTTGGGGTGTAGATTGGGGACTGTGTATCTACCCTCTGTACTCATTTTGATCTGTATATGGAATGAGTAATGTTACACTCAATATTTTTTTCAATCTCAATTTTAATTATATATACCTCCATAGCACTGTATGCTCCTAATAATAAGAAATATAATTTGTTAAAAAAAATTTACAATTTTTATAAATGGATCAATGAAATACAGTGGATTATGCAATTCATTTTTTTCATAAAAGCACATGAGACGGGGAAAAAAACCAGTAAACATTTTCCTGTGGAATTTATTTGTGGGCCCATAATGTTCCTTGATTGAAAGGCCCATTTCACATGGGCCTAGCAAAACCACTACAAGGCAAATTACCTCTACTACGGCCTGCACACACCCGTCCCTGATGAATGATACGAGTATATGACTAAGAAAATGTTAGACGCAGGTTTTTTTTTTTTTTAATACAATCCAAAACTCAGATCGCACTTGTTTTTATTTATTTTTTAAATAATAAACATCGTCTAGTAAGATATATATTTTGATAAAAAGTGTATATCGTTTTATTTTGAGTTGAATAAACTCATTTTTAATAAGTGTAAGAAAAAATTGAATAAGGTATATATATTGTTTAATGATGTATATGTATCACTGAATTTTTAGCGAGATATATATGACTGCATTTTGACTGTAAAATGAACTAGGTAAGGTGCCCAATGTTAAAATGTGAAAAAAATAATTTAGGGGTAATTTTTTTTATGGTCTCTAATGTGTTTTAAAATTTAGACATTATACTTATTTAATAGGCTCAGGAGTTGTCACAACAGGATTGCTTTTTAAAATGAAATGCAAAAAAAAAGAGCTAGTTTTGGATCTTGTGTACTCTTGAGCTACTGAAGATCATTAATGTGATGTGTTAGTTACAGAAGACATGAAATAGCTTAGTCAAGGCAAATGATAATTCTAAGGCATACATAATTCACTTAATCATACCCACCATATTCTCAAAAGCTTAACATTAATGCACTACATAAGATCTCTGGGCTACTGAAGATCATTAATGTGATGTGTTAGTTACAGAAGACATGAAATAGCTTAGTCAAGGTAAATTATAATTATAAGGCACACACAATTCACTTAATCATTCCCACCGTATTCTTCAAAAGCTCACATTAATGCACTACATAGGATCTCTGGGCTACTGAAGATCATTAATGTGATGTGTTAGTCACAGAAGACATGAAATAGCTTAGTCAAGGTAAATGATAATTATAAGGCATACATAATTCACTTAATCATACACACCATATTTTTCAAAAGATGAAGCAAAACGGGTAGCCGACGTGTTCCTCGAGCAATGAACTCTGAAAAGGTCAACTTTTGAGTTTTTCAATAATTACAGAAAAATCAATCATAGAAATCAAGCGCCCCAAACTCGGAATCGTCTGAAATTTTTTCTGGAGCTAGATATCGAAGATATCTTCCAAAAGTTGTCGTTGCGCCACAACGCGCGCTTATTTTTTCATTTTTCCTATTTTCTTGCCCTCAAAATAGTGTTTTTATAATTTTTAGTAACTTTTAAATTTTGAATATCTTTATTATAATAACTCAATTTAATCTATATCAATTCCAATGATGATCTAGGATCCTTAGATTTATTTGCAACAAACTTTCGTTTTTACTATTTTAGTAATCTTTAATTAGTATAAAAGGAAAGCTTGTAATATAAGTTTTCAGTTTTTAATTAATATATTTTTTAGTTTTATTTCTTGTTTGATAATTGTAGTTTGCTTAAGGATCTCAACACTTATTGGATCATTGCTTAGTTTTTCACTGCATTAAAAGCTCACATTAATGCACTAGATAAGATCTCAATTTATTCAGGCCTGGTTACAAAAAGTTAAAATAGAAAGACTTTGTAATTCGTATAGTCTAACATGGTTGGTTACATCTGCTATTGTCAGTATTTCAGTATCCTTTGTTGTCCCTCACTTTTAAAGGACAGGAAAAGAAATACTTGTTAGTCGAACAAATCCTACAATGTTTCCGTAGACTTAGGTACTGCATGAATTTCTGTATGAATTTCTGCATGAAAAGCATATAGATTTCTTTTGAAAAGAAGGATTCATGTATCAGTAGGATTTACATTATACCCAGGTTAAAATTATAGCTGTTACAGCTATATCACATTTGAACGCTCATAATTGAATCAACAGCTTCATTTTTGTGGTAAATTTTCAGAATTTTTTTTTTGAGATTGCAATTAGATTTAATTTTTTGGATGACTTTTTTAAGCATACGTCTACTCTGATCGAAAAAAAAAATAGAACAATTTGGCTACCATTGAAATGTCTGCAAATTCAGGTGTGATGTTTGTTTTATTTGATGTTTTTCAATATGTTGTTTGATATTAAATATGACAGCTTTTGATCTGGCTTTTGTTTATAATTTTTTCTTTGAATCTGGCGTTCGATGTTAAATATGTTTTTGGAGGATTTTTATAGTGTTTTGATGTTATATTGGCATATAGTTGTGTTATATTTTCAAATTAACATGAACATTTATGCATTATATTTTGTAAGCCAGTTACATTTTTTAAATATAATTGATATTTACATGCCTTAAATAATAAATGTCAGTTAACTGAACTATTTGTGTAGTATATTTTAAAACTAAGTTACATTTATAAAGTGTAACTGACTTTTTATTTATCTAATCTTAGTGTTTCGTTAAAAGTCAGTTACATTCATCAAAAAGTCGATATAAAGGTAAAAAAGGTGAAATCCAGATAATGATTGAAAAGGTAGTTGAACCACCTCTCATATGATAGAGAGCGATGAAAGGAATCTAGTAATGGTGACGCCATTCGTCGAAGATGAGCAGGTCGGCCTAAATGATTTTTTTTTATAAGTTTCTGATTAAAAAAAAAAAAACGATTAGATTTTTTTGGGATATGTTTAGGGAAGAGAAATCGTATACAAAAATAGAAGGGTTTGACATGTGAATCTGTGATTTAAATAGGGGTAATTTTGTACTTTGTTTTTTGCTCTTTTATTAAAGTCAACTAGGTCGCCAATAAAAATTTGATACCTCATGGGGCCTATGAGTGGAGCTTATATTATGGAGCCTGTGTAGCAGAGCTCAGTCTAGCATTAGACCTGGTTAGCGCTGGCAGGTTTTTTATTTTAAAAAAAAAACTAAAAAACTAAAAATAAAAAACAAAAAATCGATGACAGGATCCAATGCTAAAATTTGTAAATATTCAATTTGGAGTACTATTTTTGCAAATATTCAAAACCATGTGGCTATATTTTTCCAAATTACCCTTCAAAAAAATATGTACCTCACTAAAATTATTATTATTTTAATAAATGAATTGATATAATTAATTAGAGTATGTATATATTTTATTTATATATATATATAAAAGTATACTATTTTTAAAAAAATAAAAAGGTGTGCATCCTGCCAACATGGTTGTAAATGAAGTTTTTAAAACACTATCCATACTTAGGAGGCCATATATGAAAATTGAAGTTAGAAGGATTTAGGAGAATCAAGATGGAGTTACGTGATGGGACCGGATCCTCTACAATTCTTTGGATTGCAAGAATCTTGCTATATTTTTAACCAATGCATGCCACCTGTCATGTAAAAAAATCAAGGGTGGGATTTGAGTTGTCCGGTGGACCTCCCACCATGCCCTTTTTTTCATCTACGTGGAGTCGTGGACCCAAAGACCCAATTTGGGTTTGTTTTTTTTTTTTCACTTAAAAATGATCTTAATATTTTGAGGTTTCTTCGTAGGAAAGCTACAATAATATTCATAAATCTAATACGTTCACTTTAAATATGTTCTTTATATTTTGAGGTTTTTTTCACTTTAAACATGTCTTTCATATTTTGAGGTTGTGAAATGAGTAAAATCATTTACATTATATTAAATAAAATAAGTTATCTGTTTCATATTTTTTTCCACTTAAATTTGATATAATGTAAAGGATGTAACTCATTTCACAACCTCAAAATATGAAAGACATGTTTAAAGTGAAAAACAAACCTCTAAATATGAAGAACATATTTAAAGTGAACGGATTAGATTCATGAATATAATTGTAGCTTTCCTATGAGGAAACCTCAAAATATTAAGATCATATTTAAGTGAAAAAAAAAAACAAATAGTAAAGAGGATGGTGGGAGGTCCACCAGATAACTCAAATCTCACCCTTGATTTTTTTACATGACACGTGGCATGCATTGGTTAAAAGTATAGCAAGATCCTTGCAATCCAAAGAATTGCAGAGGATCCGGTCCCGTTACGTGATAATGTGTTATTCATAACAGAATTTTATAGGGCAAATAGTCATCATACTTTATTCGTCTTAATGTAGGCTTCATTTGAAACCAATTGTCAAACATATATTGCCTTTGCAAAATCTGTTTTTAGATAAACCGATCACAACAAGTATTTTTGAACTTCAGCATTTGTTTTTAGATTTTCAATTTTATATTTTAAAAATCAACAAAATAAATTTTATGAAAAGCCTAGTTGAATTTTTCAAAATCGATTATTTATTCAATTTAGAGTATAAATAGTTTTTTGAAAGATGATTTCAAATGGGGCCTAAGTTATAGCTATAAATGAGATGTCAAAACTGCTACCCAAAGGATCATTGGATGGAAACATGGAAACGTAGGCATTTTACATGGTGGCCTCGACAGCAACATAGGGTGGTCATACCATTTGTAAGAGAAAGATGTTATTACATGCAATCTTTATATTCATACGTGCAGTCTCATAACCCCCAACAAAGTTATATGACATGTTGCATGAATCATGTAGTGATGTTTCGTTAAATTTTATATATATATATATATATATATATATATATATATATATATATATATATATATATATACTTTAGATAAATTGAAACATGTATGGGAGAAGGCACACATACTGTTCATAACATTATTGTAAAAAAATATCCGTTTTTCTTTTTAACTTTTATCCAATGTTTTAAAACATGATCTGACTCGGCCGGTTGAATTTTCAGCATGTCTGAATTCTGGTCACACTCATGAGTCATAACCCTATAAAAAAAACTGATAAAAACTAATCAATCTATTGGTTGAAACTGATTAAATCAATTAATTTTTTAGTCACATAAATTGTGATTAATTAATTGTTAAAACTTTAAATTGAATAAAAAGTGAGTTAAATAACATCTTTAAAAGTATTAATATTTAACACTGAATAATTATGCACATGTTTTTAAAGTATTTTACAATTTTTTTTATAAATTTGTGTATTCGATAATAATATTTAATATGTTTGTTATATCATCGTAAGGTCATAATTGAAATTTGATTCATCCAACGATTAAACCACTGACCCTTAATAGGTCCATTATTCCTTTTCAATGAACTGTTCCAACAGATAATATAATCCGTTTCATTACACAATATATATATACACTTTTTTTTTTTTTTTTGAAAAGGTAGACATTGCTACCAGCACTTTTATAGATAAAAGGTGGTTACAACTCTGAACTGGGGGTGAGGGGAATTAGAGTAATAAAGAACAAGAACATAAAGCTTGACTCGTGTCCCTCCTCTCGGCCCCAGTAAATGGGATATGTACTAGGTCCGAGGGCAGTCACTAGCTAGCCCAAATATAAAAGAACCCCTCGCTATTACTCTGTAATAATTATCCTCCCTCCAGTAAAGGTAACACCTTGAACCCCTACTATTCCCCTCCCCCATTGTGAGATCAACGACGCCGTTGACTCCCACAAATTCTCCACGTACACTCGGGAGCCTTTGAAGATGGCCACATTTCTAGCCCGCCATATCGACCATGCCCCCGCCACGATGATCAAACGGAGAACGTTGTTGGCCGCCTTTGAGGCTGTTGCGGACGTAAGAGAGTCCCTCGCTACCCACAACTCATCAACAGAGCTTGCATGCATGCACAACGACGTCTCTTGTTCCACGATCTGCCAAAAATCTTTCACCACCCTGCATGCGCAAAACAGATGCACCACTGTCTCCGGGTCTGCTCCGCACAGTGCACAAGTGACCGACTCCGCTGGGCACCATTTAGCCCGATAGACCTTTGTAAGCAGCCTCTCCTTCGCCAGTAGCCACCAGAACACCTTAATTTTTAATGGTGACTTGATTTTCCACATGCCCGTGAGCCGCTCCCCCGATCTAGCATTCCCCTCTGGCATGCCTCGCCACTGCCTATAGCAGTCCTTCACCGTGAAGCCATGCGCGTCGTTCGAGACCCAACACAGCACGTCCGGATCAGGGCCAAACACCCCCACCCATGATGCTAACCTCTCCGAAAGCACTGCGAATTGACTCGCCTCCGAATCCGTCAAGCGGTTGCGACGCAGCTGCACTTGCCACCCCCGCGCCTCCCCCTCATCGCCCCACAAATCGCGGACCGACCCCTCACCCCGGGCAGCAATGGCGAAAATTTCTGGGACTTCCTCTCGAAGGGGAACCGGGCTACACCATCGATCCTGCCAGAAATGGACCCGTCTCCCATTCCTGACCTTCCACTTCAACGATTGCGCAAACTCCGCTGTAAGGCTGAACATCCCCTTGCACAGCGCAGACATTCTATTTGAGACAGACGGCCATCGACCTTCCCCTATCCCCCCTCCACCATATCGATCCACACATATTTGCACCCACGGTTTCCTTTCCTCATTCAACCATCTCCATAACCATCTAGCCAACAATGCCTTATTCATGGTTTTAAGGTCCAGGACTCCAAGCCCCCCATCCCGCTTGCTACGGCAAACCGATCCCCAATCCACGAGGTGAGGCCTCCTTGGACTCGTCGCGCCCCCCTGCCAGAAGAAACGCCTTCGTATCACCTCCAGCTTCTCCACTACTCCTACAGGAACGCGGAACACCGAGAGATAGAATAGTGGCAAATTGGATAGCACTGACTGGAGAAGAATTAGCTTTCCGCCAGTGCTTAACAGTCTACCCTTCCACCCGGCCAGTCGATGCTGCATGCGCTCAATCAACGGTGTCCAGTCCCCTTTCGTGAGCCTGTTCTTCACCAGCGGCAACCCCAGCAGTCTCGACGGCAAGGCATGTAGCTCACATCCCACCACCCTGGCCAACCGTTCAGCTAAGTCTTGTGGAGTGTGCACCGTAAATAACGAACATTTATTCCAATTTAAGCTAAGTCCAGAAACTAGCTCAAAGCACTTAGTGATGAACCTTGCCCCCTGTGCCGCAGCTACCGTAGCCTCGCATAGCATCAACGTGTCGTCGGCATACTGTACCAATGATACAGCACGCCCTCCTGGTGAGGCCACCAGCCCACCAAACCACCCGTCCACCCTTGCCGCTTTACACATGCGACTTAGAACGTTAGCTGTGATCACAAAGAGAATTGGGGACAAGGGATCTCCCTGCCGAAGCCCTCGATTCAACGGAAAGAACCCACACGACGAGCCATTAAGACCAACCGACCCGTGCGCCGTGTCTGTACATTGCTTCACCATCCTTATCCAGTGTTCACCAAAACCATGCTGCCCCAACACCTCAAAAAGGAAATCCCGATTGACTGTGTCATAAGCTCTCGCAAAATCTAGTTTGAGAACCATACCACTTCTCTTATCCTTATATAGAGACGAGATAATTTCCTGTGCAACAATGAAACCTTCTTGAAGCATGCGGCCCGGGAGGAACGCGGACTGTGAATCCTCTATCACGTTAGCACACGGTCCTTTCATGCGAGCTGCTAACACCTTGGAAATGATCATAAAGCACGAATTCACCAAACATATGGGCCGATAATCATCGACCATTTGTGCCCCGTCCTTCTTCGGGACTAGCGTGAAAACTGATTTATTTAAACACCCCACCCCCTGCACTCCGTTAAATAAGTCCGCAAAGATTTGCATGATGTCCGCGCGCAGAATAGGCCAAAATGCTTGATAGAACCGCATGTTGAACCCATCCGGTCCTGGGGCCTTGTCCCCCTCCGTAGCAAATATAGCACTCCGCACCTCCATCTCGCTGAAAGGGGCATTCAGAGACCCCAACTCATCCTCTGTTACCTTTGGTAGCTCCTCGTCCCTCCACGCTGGCCGCCACCCACGGTATTTGCTGAATCTCCTCTTAAAGTGGCGAACTAACTGAGCTTGCATGTCAGACGTCGAGGTCCAAGTAGATCCGTCGATTTGTATGGAGCTAATGTGGTTTACGCGCCTCCGCTGACTCGCCATTTTATGGAAAAAACTAGTATTATTGTCTCCCGCCTTGAGCCACAGAGCCTTCGATTTTTGCCTCCATTCCACCTCCTCCATCTTCAATATGTCCGCCAAGTTTAATCTAGCAGTGGCCCGCCCCCCCCGCTCCAGATCAGTCAGCGCGCGTCCCTCCTCTATCACGTCCACCTCTTGAATGAGGTGTGAGAGGCACCGCTTCTTGTCCTCTCTCGCACTCCTTGCGCCACGGCACCACATCTTTAGCCTCGCCTTAAGACGCCGAAGCTTGTGCGCTAGTCTCTTGGCCCCCTGAAGGCCACCTGCATCTGCCTCCCACGACTCCCGCACCACCTGATCGAATCCCTCTACCTGCAACCACCATGATTCAAACTGGAAATGGGGGCGACTCACCACCGCGTTGTTTCCTTCCACCAGTAGCGGAATATGATCAGAGACCGTTCGTGGTAGCCCCTTCACTGAGCAGTATGGGTTGGCCGACTCCCACCCTTCATCGATGAGCACCCTGTCCAGCTTCGCCAGCGATGGAGGATCTCTCATATTGCTCCACGTGTATGCATGGTTAGCAATTGGGATGTCGAGTAGTCCTTCCTCGTCGATCCATCCTGAAAACTGTGCCATAGCTGTAGTGATCCCTCCCTCTCTGTTTCGGTCTCTTTCAAACCGTGTCACGTTGAAGTCACCCATAACTGCCCATGGGGCTGCCCAGTCAGCGCGAATTTCAGCTAATTCCGCCCATAATACATCCCGCAGGACATCCTCATGTGGCCCATAGACGCTTGAGCAGATCCACCGCCATCCTGTATGACGGTTTTCCAACATTACCGACAGGGAGAATTGCCCAACCGCTTGTGCGCACTCCCGCCACAAACGCCTGTCCCAGCAAATCAGAATCCCCCCAGCCGCCCCTGTTGACGCCTTGAAAGCCCACTCCTCTAACACTCCCCCTCCAAGCTCCCTCATCACCGCTGGAGTAATCTCCTCCATCTTTGTTTCTTGAATGCAACAAACATCCAACTTATACTCCGTCACGATATCCCTCACTGCCTTCCGCTTCATAGGGTCATTGAGACCCCGGATGTTCCAAGAGAGGCAACTAAACATAATCACACCAAACATACCACCCTCCGCACCTACCTCACACATCACCCTGTGGCCACTACCTCCCCTTCCCATCCTCCGTCGCGGATCGTTCCGATGGAGCTCTCGCCTCCAGCGATTTTGTGACACCGTCCTCCCTCGGGGGGGCTCCCTCCAGTTCAGAAAATGCTCCACAAGGCCCAAAAGAGCCTCGAACAAAACGCACAAAACATGCAGGATCCGTCGGCGTTTCCATGCGAACCCCCACTACGTACGCCCGACTATTTGTAACTTCCATCGGGCCCACTCCTCCTGTTGGGCGTAGCGGAACCGAGCGAGTCGCATTCACACTCGTACCCCCTATCAAAGGAAGGGACGGACCTCCCTGATCCACTTCAAAGCTACCTGGCCGCGTCGGTCCGGCCCCCAGTAGCGAAGGTTGTAAACTTCCGAACTGTGGTCCCCCAAAACCTGGGCATGTATTGACCCCTCATAGATGGGCCGATATAGGTCCCTTCCAGTTCTTGGGTCCTTGCCATACCATGTCCAAGCCCACTCTGGGCCCACCGAACTAGGCCCAAACGGTATCGACCCCCAAGATCCGGAAGTCGACCCGTCTACGCCTACCTGCTCTGCCTGTGCCATCTGTACCACCATCTGCGCCTCCCCTGGTTTGAAAACAAGGGAGTCCACACTCACTGGGACTGACGAGACCCCCTGTCCCTTCCTTGCGCTTTCGGCGGACTGAGCTTCACCGTCTCCACTGCTCGATGGTATCACCTTTTTCCCTCGGTCTACGAGCCGACCGGTATTACACGACTCTAGGGATGGCGGTTTACTGCACTCTGGAAAGTCAGTCACCTTTCTTTCCACTTCGCGCCGAGGTTGACCCGAAGCCGGCTTGGATGTGACTTTACGACAAGTCTCCGTACGGTCCTCTGCATTTCGCCTACTCCGTGTATCGCCACCTTCTTCCTCCGCCCCTCTCGTCGCCGTCCCACCGGACGACCCCACTGGCCTCCACACCTTTCCCCTCGCCCGAGCAGCAGTATTCTGTGTCACCGGTTTCGCCCCTTCCACCACCACTGAAACCAAGAAAGCCTCCGCTCCCCGTTCGACCACCACTGCGGTCGGGATACAAGGACGCCTTGCCGCATAGAGAACCACCGTCAACTCCAGCAGACCCCTAGCACCTATGGACACCTCTTCCCTCTCAACCACCTCACCATATTTCTCGAGGATGGCCGAAAGGAAGTCCTCCCCCTGCCAATGTAAGGGAAGTCCAACCACTCGAACCAGCCACGCCTCCCGTGGTACCGGCACGGCTCCGAACCTAGATGACCACTCCACCATGGACAGTCGCCCTCCTCTACTGTGAAGCTGGCCACACCGCGCCATAGTCTCGCGCAAGGATCTACCTTCCACCCAAATGAGAAACACTCCTCCGTGGATCTCCTGCTCCAGTTTCCACCCCTGACTCCCCCATTTCTCTTGAACAGCCGCTTGGACATCCGGCCATTTAGGGGCCCATCCACACCCTTCAATCAAGATGCAGCATCGAAGCCGAGCCTCCGTCTTCCTCGAGATGGTCCCTGCCAAACGGATGACCGGCACCGCCTCCTGGGTAGGACCCCTCACCCCCGCTCGAGTGCTCCTCCTCGGGCAAGAGACCGCCTTGTGACCCGTTCCCTTGCATAGCCGGCACAGCACCGGCTCCCTGCATTCGTTTTTCCAATGCCCTTGACTGAAACACCGGAAACACCGGGACTGAGAGCCCGCTCCTCTGTTCGCACCGTGACTCGAACCTCTCCCTGAGTGTGCACCTCCGCTTCTTCGCCTCTTCCGGACTCGCCAACCCTCCTCAGTCGAGCTAGCCTCAGACCACCTCCCCATCGGCAGAGCTAGCCTCAGACCACCTCAGGATGTTCACCAAGCTTATTCAAACAAACTTACAAACTTTTGTTGTCTGTCAGTGAATTCACATTGTATATATATACACATTGTATCCAACAAAATCAATGAATTCAGTATCTCTACAATCTCTTACCAATATTAGCCCATGCCAGCTAAACATGCCACTCTCAGGCCAAACCATCACATCCTCAATGAGAGATTGATAGAGAGAGAGAGAGACTGTGTAACCGATGAGAGAGATTGAGAAAAAAACGTTGCCAAAATCAACTGCCATAATCTCTGCCCCCGCTTAATCTGATGCCCAGTCTCTCTCTGAAAAACCATAACAAACCAAACACATCAACACAGTCTCTAAAAAGCAAAGCTTTTTATTGTTGTTGTTGTTGTTGAAGAAGAAGAAGAAGAAGAAAAAGAAGAGAAGACCCATCAGGATGGACGGTTCAGATTTCTCGACCTGCCTCTCCAGCCTCCTCTGTGAAGAAGACGGAGCCTGTTTGGACGACTACGACGACGAAGGAACAGAAGAGATTGGTCTCTCCGAATCCGAAGACGAGTACATTGGGTCTCTCGTGGTCAGGGAGTCCAGTTTCCAGAGCAGGTCCTCCGAGGACTCCTCTTCCACCGAGGACTGGCTCAGGCGCGCTCGTGGTGACGCCGTCCGATGGATTCTCAAAGTGGGTCTTTTGATTTCTTTCAAAGTTCGAATTTTTATTGATAGATTTCTGTGACCCATATTGGATTTTTGTGTCTTTGAAGCAGACCAAAGTGTTTCTCGGATTCGGTTTCCATACTGCGTATCTCTCCATCACTTACCTTGATCGGTTCCTCCTCCGGAGGTCACTCGATGTAAGTCTGTTATGCAAATGTGGCTCCTTTTTAGAGGTTTTTTTTTATTGGATTCTTATTTGGGTCATTGAAGGTTGTCTCAGGAGGGGAAGTTGTGGGCGATTCGGCTTCTATCGGTGGCTTGTCTGTCTCTGGCGGCGAAGATGGAGGAACAGAGAGTGACTTCCCTATCGGAGTACTGGATGGAGGGGGACTACTGTTTTGAAGTATCAATGATTCGACGAATGGAGCTTTTGGTCCTCAACACATTGGGGTGGCGGATGAGGTCCGTCACCCCGTTCGATTACCTCGCTTACTTCGCTTCCAAGTTCGGCTGCAAAGCCAAGGCCTTGCTGTGTAAAGAAGCGGCAGAGCTCTTATTAATCACTATCGAAGGTGAGTCTGTTCGGATGTTTATGTGGGTGTTGGTTGTTTAAGTTACTAATGTTGTGTTTGATTCAATTCAGATATGAATTTGATGGATTATCGTCCATCTGCGATAGCTGCGGCCGCCATTTTAGCTGCTTCGGATGAGAAGTTGACCGAAAAATTGCTGGAGTTAAAGATGGGTGCAATACCATCCATTGGTTCTATAGAGATTGTGAGTGATCTGATAATCTGTTCTGTTTTTCTCTCAATGCATTTGATTGGTTATGTTGGGTGATACGGAGATAAGGTTGTTTGTTGTTTGAATGGTGTGGAATTGTGATGGTTTTTTTGGATTTCTGTGTGTCAGGAACATGTGATTTCCTGCTATAACACAATGCAGGAGCTCTACATGAGGAAGAACAAGATGCCAAAGGCATTGATTTCCTCGGACTCGTCTTCACCAACTTGCACGAGCAATAACAGCTCCATTGATGCTGCCTCTCTTACCACCAAGAGGAGGTTAGAATCCAATGGTCATGATTGCGAATTTCGCATTAGCAAGAAGACCAGATTGGATTAAATTGGGTTTAAGAGAACTCCTGTTTTTTTTTTGTTAGTTCTCTGGATATGGTTTAGTAGGGGTAGTTAAAGAGTCTTTGATTGGGTTTTTGAGGGTTGTTTATAGAACTATTAAAAAAAACAACAAGGGTAGGACTTTAGTCTAAAGTGCAAAAGCTGACTTTGGAGTCTCAAAGGCTGAGGGAGGAAAACTGAGAGCCTGGTGTGAGCAATTGAAGTCTGTCTGTGGATACTTGAATACTATTCTTCCAGGTTTAGACCATTGGGTCCAGAGTGTCTCTGTCATTCATTCATGACTACTTAATATTGAACCCCATCCCTTCTTCTTCATTTTTTTTTGGGCCTTCTGTTGAAGTATTGATGTTGGGTGTTGTCAGTCCAATTGAGCCAGCCTTTCCTTTTATTATTTATTGCTTCAGATGTGTTTGAAAAGACTGAAAGCTGTTGTGATGGGTATGTGTGTGCTGGTGTTGTATGGTGCATGTGTCTGTGATGCTGGCCAGCTAAAAGTTTTTTTTGTCAAAAGGTGAATTGAATTGGATTGGATTTGTTTGTATTTTTGGGACTGAATGTAATCCTCTGCATTGCTTTTCTTTTCTTTGACACAGTTGTACCTGTTGTTTTTTTGCTTTGATTGCTTTATCTTAGGACTCAGAACATATCAATTTATCAAGCTCTTGTTATGCAATTGAAGAGCAGACAAATTCAATAACTATAATGTCTTCATCATTTTAGAACCAAACAACAGATAATAGACTTGATCAAGCACATATATACGTGCAACATGTTGTGCAAGTGGAAGAATCATAGCTAAAACTCCTCCTTTGCCTAATTTTATACAAGGCAAAGCAAAGTAAAAACTATGCAAGAGGACTTTTTAATCAATGTAACTACGTCCTTTAGCCCCCACTTATGTGTTGAAAAAATAGAGTCGTGGTTCGAAGTATTGAAAAAAGTAAAGAAGTGTTAATTAGTTATTATACTCTTTAAAAAACCTTCTTCCCCACACAAACAATTCAACTGAATCTCTATTCTCGTAATCTCACCCTGTAAAACAACACAATCTTGACAATCTAAAAAATTCAAATTTTACTCTCAAGAATTTACACAAACACAACTTATGCACAAACTCTTCAAGGCAGGAAGAGTTTAATTTATATTTTGCATAAAAAAAGAGCATATATACAAACTCTGACAGACACATATGGGGAGAGGGAATGTGGGAGAAGTGTTAAAAAAAAAGAGCTGAAAATGGGTTGAAGGGTAAAATTATCATTTAAAAAGACCGTGTTACTTTTCAAGGACTCATACATGTCTTTATTTTTTTTACACGGATGGATTATTATAAAAATATCATTAAAATTAATGGAAATTCAATTCAATGATTAAATTGACTAACCATTACAGTTTAAAAGATATGTATGTCATACTCCAAGTTTGCAAGAATTTAATGAGATTTTGCATGTTTATAGGGACTCAGATATCTTTAACCTTTTAAGAATTATAAATCATAATGAATCTCTCGTCCATCATCTATCTTCAATTTATCCAAATAAATCAAAAAAAAAATTTACATTTTTTCAATAAGAATAATGAAAAAAATACAAACCACACAAAAAATGATTTATTATGTATATATTGTTATCTATCCCGGTATAATGTTTCCCAATCCGGGTTTTAAGTATCTCTATAGGTCTCTTATTCTCTGGGGGCTGCATGTGTGTTTTGTATTGTTCTGCTCGTGTTCTCTTTCTCCTCAAATCAAATATCAAAATCAGTCCATTCCCATCTGAAAACTATGGCGATGACCGGCTCGTGACATTGGTCCGATTTCATTCGAGATGGACCACCATGGGGGGACTGCTTCATATCTCCAACTGTGCAACAAAGAGCATTGTTTTTTTGTTTTCTCTGCAACACCAAGGCCACCGCCACCTCTAGCTGGCACTCCCTTTAGGTGGGGATGGATTTGAAGTATCAGAAGACAGAGAAGAACGTTTGGTCTCAAACAAAGATTGTTTCAACTTTGTTTATTTGTTCAGACCCATCTCCGGTTTGGATCGCCTACTTGTTTTTAAATGCTTGGATATTGTTTGATCTTTATTGTGGGGTTGTTTATATTATCATAATTAAAATCAAACGATTATAAATATATTAAATTATGAATGGATCCATTTAATTTAATGAATATGAGACCATCTAATTGATCCAAGCACCAAACAAGCATTAAAAAAACAAGTAGAGGCATCTCAATAGGTGAAATGTGTAGGTTGACATCATGTGTGGAGCGTGTCATAAATTTTTCAAAAATGTTACACTAAAGTTTATTTCAATTTTTACTTTTTTTAAAAAAAAATCATATATCTCATCTAATAAAATAAAGAATGTACTTCTATAAAACGTTAAAATGTGAAATATATGTGTCCAATAAATTGAATAATTTCATTTATAGAAAATGTAAAAAAATTTCAATAAAATATATACTTTGTTACAGTGAGTAGCAGGGGCGGATCCATGACACTTTTTTGGAATGGGCTGAATAATTATTTTAAAAATTTATTTATGTTTGATAAAAAAAATTAATTTTTTTTTGTAGTCTAATGATGCACTTGAAATGAAATAAGTTCATCAAAAGATTAAGCCTCCATTTGAATATGAGTTTAGATAGATTCCGCGTTTAGCTTTTTAGACACAATTTTAGCATTTAGCTTTTCAGACACCATCTTCCCCTTTTTAGACAAAAAAATCTTGCAGTTAAAAATATAATAAAACACCACTTTTTTAAAGTTGGGTTTGAAATACACAGTTTAAGGAATTTTAGTGTTTCAGCTTCACATCCAAATGCACCCAACTAAAACAAAACAAGTTCACTAAACCAAAAACTGATAATTAAATACTATATTCAAAATAAATAAAAAAAGATACTAACCAGAGAAACTCATAATCAAAGTCCAGCCGAGAATAACATAGAGAGATTAAAAAATCATATAATAAAGCATTATTGAAGTTGCACCTTGCGATGTTTTAGAGAGTAGAATTCATCAATTAAAGTCTGAATCAATAATTTCATGAACAAGTAGTATATAAGTTTTCTATGTCACATATTACCGATATAATATATAAAATTATGAATGATAATCACAAATAAAATCTTTAAACAATATAATAAAAATGCATGCTACAAGATGTAAAAATTATTCATCATTCACGGCTACAAGATGTAAAAAAAAAATAGATGTTCAATTAGGGTAAATTAAGGTTTATATGGCAAGTATATTTTGAGGTATTTTTAAAAAACTATGGGCTGGATTGGTATTTTGGGGTTCTTTAAACATAATATGGGCTCGGCTGTATTGAGGATTTTCTTATAAAACTGGGCTGGGCTGTATTGGGTTTTTTTATAACAAAATCTGGGCCGGGCTGTAGCCCGGCCTAGCCAACCCATGGGCCCGCCATTGGTGAGTGGAGAGTGACTACATTTATAATTGTAAATATTATGTATGAGAGAGCTCTAAATTGTCTTACTGCATCAGAGGGAAAATAAGGGAGGCTGGGCAAGTTTTAAGTTTGACCCGGGCAGCACTGTTGTTTTTACTGTGTTGAAAGTGTTTGGACAATCATCCTCAGGGGTGACCCCATGTAATGTGATTGTTTTATTACATATTTTGTACTCGGTTCCATTCAATTGGATTGAATGGGACCAATGTGTTCCATTTCATTAATTGGAGTTTTTTTTTTCTGTTTTTTTTCTGTTTTTTTTTTGTGTGACTGGGATTTCAAATGTTAGTTGTAAAAATATGAAATGCTCAGGATCACATAGTAATCTTGAGCACGAGTAAATTGGATTTTTTTTTCTTCAATACACAAAAGTTTAGGCTGTTTAGCCCGGACAAGTACAATAAACTATTACTATTACTAAATTAAAGATGAGCTAACAAGGCCCAGAAAAGATAGTGGGCTTAAAGTCTGCGATCCCAGACCTAAATGATAGTAGACCATATTTTTTTTCTGTCATAAACAGATCTCCATCATGCATCCCTCTTGAAAAGAGGGTGTCCCTATCTACTGTATCAAAGTACTGGCAAGACTTAAGCATAAGTAAATTGGATTGATTTGACTGTGAGATCTATTGAAACACATTATTATAGTCGAAACCTCTTAAATTTTTATTAAATAATTATTAGGAAAATTCATGGGCATCTGTTAACAACGTATTTGTATTGTTTGCAAGGGCACTGATACTCTCACCCCAACTTTCACATTCCCCAACGCATTATCCCACCCCATCCCAATCATCAATCAACTATTTTTTGTAATTCTCAACTATTTGGGTGGGGTGTGGATAAATACCAGTGTGTCGTGATAATTTTAAGAGTGCAATTAGACCCATTCAACAGTGCGATTTGGAAGGGTGAAACCTGATCCAACTCAACATTTGGACAGATTTAGTTTGAGGTTTTAGTGTATGAGTTCAATTTAAACCCGAATCTAATTCGGTTGGGTTTGAGTTGAGGGATTGAAAACCCAAAATTTAAATATTCTAAATCATATTTTAATTTTTCATGAAAAAAATTTAAATCGTTCAATTTATTTATATATATAATTTATCAATTCTATAGTTTCATTTATATATTTTTAATAAAAATATTTTTTGATTTTATCTTTCTTATTTTTTTAATATTGATTTTTACATAATTTTAATTGTTCATAACAATATATTTTAAAAATCAAATACAAACTGATCCAGCCCAAACCCGAGTTGCACCGTAACAACCCCACCCAGGAACACCGAAACCGAAAATTTCAAAAAATTTCAAAAGTTTCAAAACGAAGCGCCATAAAAACCTCGTCGTCGGACCCCCAAAAAATCGAAAATGGCGGACTCTCGCCGCCTCCGCCGATCCACCAAGCGACCTCCCCCAACGCCCAACAACAAAAAGAAGACTCCAATCTCCACCACCGCCTCCGCCGACGACCTCCTCTCCTCCGCCGCCTCGAGATTCGCGTCCAGGCCCCACAGATCCTCCCTCGAACCCCTCCTCTCCTCCCTCCCCCCCTCCCTCCCTTCCTCTCTCCTCATCTCCGTCTCGAGATCCGTGCGTTCCTTCAGATCCTCCCTCGGAACCACCACCCCCTCCATCTCCATCTCCATCCCCTCCGCCTCCCCCTCCTCCTCCCCTCCCCTGAAGCGGACCCGCAACGCCCCCGAAACCCTAGCCGAGCTCAAGAACCTCCGCTTCTACGCGTGCCTCCTCCGCCTCTGCCTGACCCTCCCGGAGTTGCCGTTCTCGCCCTCCGATCTCCTCCCCGCGGTCCGGGAGCTCCACGACAGCCTCGTCCACTACGAGGAGGACCCCGCCCTCCTCTCCGAGGTCTCCGGCCTCTGCGAGCTCTGGTGGAGGGAGCAGTTGCCGGGGAGGGAATCGTTGATCGCTCAGTCCGTGCCTTTCCTCCTCGCCAAGTCTCTTAACAACCTCGGGAGGAAGTCTGACGTGCGGCGGGTGCACGCCTTACGAGACGCGCTCCCACTCCTCGATTTCGAAGACGAGGGAAGCATCAAGGACCTGAGGCTCCTCCTCGTCCGGTGCTTCGTCACTCCGTTGTATATAAAGACGGAGGAGGGGCGTAGGTTCCTCGCTTTTTCTCTGGGACTGAACGGGCGGCTGGCGAAGGAGGCACTGGCGGTCGTGCAGTCGCAGATCCCATTTGGGCGAAAGTCGGTGTTGAAAGCATACGGGGACGTGGTTTTTGGGGCTTGGAAGCTGTGTGAGAGGGGGGAAGAGGAGGGACAGCTTTTTCTGAAGGAGGAGATTGAGAAGGGGTTCCTTCAGGGGTTGATTGAGGGGGCAATTCATGCAGGATCGAGATCACTCTCAGCTTCAGCTAGGACGGTCTTGGGAGGCTTCATTGGTAGGAGGACTATGATTGTTAGTGTGGATAAGCTCCTCTTCCGTCTTGCAGAGCCTCTACTGTTCCGATCACTGCAGGTGATGCACCCGAGTGTTTGTTGTTTTTCAGTTTTTATATATGATTAAGAATTTTGAATTTGAGATGAACCCATGATAATTTAGTGTTCAGTGGCATTTGTGCTAGGATGTTTTTTTGGTGGGTTTTAATTAAAAACTAGTTTTATATGATAATTGGCAATGGTTTGTTTGCAGATAAACTTAAAGGACAAGTGGGTAATTGAAAGAACAGTCTTTTTAGTGCCATTTGATTTAGAAACACGAATGGATACTGAAACTGATGAGTGATAACATTAAGAGTTCAGAAATAAGCAATTGAACATTTAGATAAAACATCTTGCTTATCAAAATTGACAAATAATGTAAAATTACAGATATTGCCTGTGGACAAGGAGAATTGATATGTTGCACCTACTTCTCTGTTTGTATTTAGTTTTGGATTGCTTTGGCTTATAATAGAGACTCACGCACACTATATTCCTAGTATAATACTGTAATGTGCTTTAATTTTTTCATTGAAGGGGTATTCTTGAGAATTTCTATTTCTGAAAATTTTGACTCAGTGCACACACAAAATGGCTTTCTCATAACAACATTTTTTTTTGCCTTTTGTCTCTCATTCTTATCAGCTGCTTGAGCTACATCTGTTATCGTGATAACTTTGATTTCTTAAGGTGACATTCATTCAGTAACTTCTGTGTTTCTTACCCAAATATTTGATTTGATTTGATTCTATTCTGGGCCCTGGCCAGTATTGTAGTTCTATATATCTGGGTATTGGTTGGGGACACACAAACATCTATAAATGAGCGTTAACTGGGGCTGTTTCCAATTCAGCATTGGTCATTGCACATAGCGATCACAAATTGTTAGCAAACATTTGCTCTACTTTGTATGGTTGGAGCACACGAAAGTTCATGGATTATTTCTTACACTTTTGCAGGTGGCTAATTCAAATGTTCGATTAAATGCATTGCATCTGCTCTTGGATTTGTTCCCTCTTGAAGATCCTGATGCCACAAAAGAGGTAAAAGACACACTACTTGATAGGCAGTTCTTTTTAATTGAGAGGCTGCTTGAGGACGACTGCCCGGAAGTGAGGAAAGTTGCAGTAGAAGGCTCATGTCGCATCCTTCATTTGTTCTGGGAAGTTATTCCTTCTCCAACTGTTACGAAACTATTGGCCAAAATTATTGATGACATGTCACATGATATGTGCAATGAGGTGAGGCTCGCAACACTGAATGGTTGTATGTATTTGCTTGACAATCCACAAACTCATGATATTCTAAAAGCGCTGCTTCCAAGACTTGGGCATATGTTACTGGATCCCAGTCTTTCTGTACGAGTTGCTCTTGTCAGTCTCCTTCTAGCTGTGAGAGATTTGCGCACATTCCAGTTTCACAAGGTATAGGTACTACATTAGACATTGGTTTGGCTTCATTTGGTGTATTTTGCAGTTATATTTCTGTCTCTCATTTAAAAACTTCAGCTTGGCTTTGCAAACAAACTGCAATATCAATGATCATTTAACACTTCAATGATACCAGGTGGTGGGCTTAGATGCTTTATTGTCTTCCCTTGCAAATGATCACGAATTCGTTGCTCAGAAAATTACAAGGCTGCTAATTACATCCTATTTTCCTTCTAAAGTATCTGCCAAAGAGGCATGCAGCCGTTGTATTGCACTTATGAAAAGGTCTCCTGCAGCTGGGGCAAGGTTTTGCAAGTTTGCTTTTTCAGAAGGATCACCCTCAAAGTCTCTCCTGGAACTTGCAAAAGTATTTATAGGTTTGGCCCTATCAGCTGAGGATGTTAATCCTAATGAGGTTGATGGTTTATATATTGGCTTTTCCAACATTTGTTGCAGTTTGTCAAGTGAGAAATCTTGTAAGACAGCACTTCGTGAATTGTTTTCTGGAGGAAAATTGAAGCAATTGCTTACTGCAGCAAATACTGGGGAAGCCAAGACTTCAGTCATAAGAATTGCTTCTCTTGTTGCTCCAGATGACTTGGCTGGAATTAAAAGACAATGCATGGACCTAATTATTAACTGCAGTGGCCTATCCAAAAACACAGAAAAGCAAGCAGAAGTGCAGGCAACTCACAAACTTATGTTTTCGTGTGGCTGGTTTGAGGATTTGTTCGAGGTGTTAACAAATCTTTTGCAAAATGTGGCTTCTGAGATCAATAGCAGAACAAGCATGCCCAAGCAGTGTGTATCCTCTTCAAAAAGGAAAAAATCTGAGGTCTTGAGGAAGAACTCCATGAAAGTATATCATGAAAGTAGAAAAAGATTGTCAAATGAGGAAAGTTATGCTGTTGCAGCAGGAGCAGCCTGGCAAGTTAAAGATTTGCTTTCATCTGTGGATTTGCGGACTGCTTTATTAAACTATCCAATCATTGATTTGGCATTTTCTGCTTTGAGGGTCATTTCCCAGGTTGGCATTGAAAATTGTATGCATTGGGAATCATTGGATTCATCACCTGTTATGGCATTCATGAGTCTCGCTACACACATGTCCCTCCATAATACGGTCAAAACTGATGGTGATGATCTTAATGGTGTCAAAAACAACGGATCACAATGCTCAAGACCATTTTTGGAGGTAACCTTCTAGATTTGCTGCATCATGAATATTTTGTTTGATGATTTGATAATTGCATCCATCCTATGTGTTTCCTTAAACTTTATTATAACTGGAAGGTAGTTTTTCTTAGGTCATGAATTTCTTTGGGAGAGCTCTGTTCATCATCACAAGTGTGTCTGTCAATGTCGTTGCCTGTTGGGTCATTTTGCTGCTTAATCTTGCTATATTCTTTTAACCCCCCTTGGCCTGTTATAGGAACTTAGGAAGTCACCCAAAAACTGCTTGCATTCGCCAACACTATAAATTCTCAGGTGGATATACAATTAAAACATCAGGGATTCTTTTTATTTATGTACTTTGAGCATCTAATATAATCAACTAATCATCTAGAGGATCCTAAAATATTTGTTCAAATAGGCCAGCTTTGTTGCATATGATTGTGTCCATCCAATTTTCTATAGATCATGAGGCAATTTAAAATTAAAAGGTCACAGAGAGACATTCTGCAGTCAGTAAACACACAATTACAAGAATTCCACAAATTGCATATAAGATTGTGTGTGCACAAGCGATCACTACAGTTTTCTTTATTTTGTGCATTTTTAGAAAAAACTTCTACAAATAAAAATAACAGAAAATCGCAAACTATAAGGAGTAGATATTTTCATCAAACAATCATTTGTATTCTAAATGGATTATACAATTGCAAACTGTGATTTGATTATACGTTAAGCAACACCTATCTCCAAAGAGGAGGCCTGGTTCAAATCCCTTGTGGTGCATTAGTCCAAGGGGCATACCTATTTTTTTGCAAAAATACACAAGTCCAAGGGGCCAAACACAAAGTTCCAAGACTAAGAACAAATACATGACTGAAGCGCCAGTGTGCTGATATAAGGAAGGAGACTAACCAAGCTAATAGAAACACCTACTATCCACCAGGAAAGGCTAGTCACCCTTCTCTATTGTTTTCTTTAGGAGCATCTCAGAATCTCCGTTTCTCACCCTCAGCCCCATCACCATGGACCAGGACACAATCAAAGAAGTTAAATACAACCCATGGACCTACATACATTCACCATACCTTCAAGCCAGGTCACTTTTACTTTTTATCAAGGACATAACCTGACTTTGCAAACGAAGTGGAGAAGGTAATTTTTCTTTAATTTTTTGCAGAAAGTGAGCTTAGTGGTTTAATTCAGCAGAGCTAGCTCAGTATCCTACATGATCAAAGTGGCAATTGATTTTTAGAAATTAAACAAATCAGTGTGTAAAATTCAAGTGAGTATCTAACAAGTAACAATTCAAGTATCTAACAAGGCTTCCTGCCAATAGTCTATGCCAACAGGAGACACTGTGTAACAATGCTCATTTACAATTCTGTGAGATAGTATTTGCAACTCAATGTGGTATTAGCTTTAGGTTTCCCTTCCAGAACAATGTGTTATACACTTCCAAAATCTAAGAGAAAAGTAGTAAACATAGCTTGTTAAGAACACTTTAAGATCATAGTTGCAGACATGGTATCACCCCGCTTTTTTTTGCTAAGAGTGTTGGCCTAAACTTTCTTAGAACTACTGTACTGGAATCTATGATACTAATGAAGTTAATGGACTTGCTTAGAAACTTGAGTAATAATTACAATAAAGACAACTTGAAATGCCACTTATGAAAAGATTGCTGAAGTGGTGTAAATCTGATATGTTGAAAAGTAGTGTTTTTGCCAATAGCTGAATAGAGATCTGAATCCCCATTTTTTCCAGCATGTAGGTATGGGAGATATTTGAATTTTGAACTCGTGACCTCAAAGCTCATGTTGCTCTGCTATTGTTCATTGAGCTGCAGATTAAGAATCTGGTAGACACTTGAATCTTTTGTGGAAATCATTTATAAGATGGTGGGTTTTAACTCACCTATCTGATCACGCCCCACAAATCCTCTCTGATTTTAATATTTTATCTTGTAGAAATTCAAATGTTTACCCGAGGGGCTGGTATTCTAATTCAGTGACACCTGCAGACGGTTCATTTTTTTCTTATATATAGTCCTTCATATCTTTTTAAGCATTAAACCTATCTATTGGCTTTAGTTTCATTCTGTTATTTCATATTGACCATCAAATCTTAAGAGCTGAGGGAGCTTTTCTGGCTTTGTTATCTATGCATAATTGGGCGTGTATTGATTCATAATAAATAATAATAGCTCCTTGATCCGCCAGTCAGTTCAATAGTTCTTGCCAAGCTTTGTAAATTTGGAGCAAAATATAACGTGTCTTGTTTTATTTTTTTTACTTTGTGATACCAAACTACTGATATTGTTCTCCCACATCATTTATTTTGCTAGAGAACCTTTTACTGTTGATTCTTCTAGTTAACAAATTCCTCCGTGCTTATTTTGTCTGTTGTTTGTCTACAGGAAACATCATTTATTCACTCATTAAACCATCTACTCAGTCTTAGTGTGAAGCTCTTCTCTGAAACTAGCCCTGAAAAGTCCAGAAGTTCTATATCTGGGGTTAACATAGAAATGACAGCCAAACATCAAAGATCCAAGCAAAAAAAACCTCAAGTGAAGACCTCAAGTTCAGTTCTAGGTAAACTCAATAGCCCACTGGTTCTTTTCTTTTCTTTTCTTTTTTGTTATGTGCGCTCATGCATCAGAAATGTTGAGGATCATGTGTCATGTCTGTCTCTAGGAATATAAATTTCCTTTATCTAGGAAAATAAGCCCATAAAGCCAATCTGATCCCTGATTGCCAAAGATATAGGACAACTGTCTAATTGGAAATTTCTGTCATAACCTTCTCCTAATGTAGGTAATATTTTCCCTTTTGAATTCAACTAATAGAAATATGCAATAAGTCAAGATCTGGTGGAAGTTTCAACCTGGCTTATCAATTGGCATGGGAGGCCCTTGTCATAGAATGGTGGTCTATCAGAGGAGCATTGGTCTCAGACTTTGTAATCTCCATTGCCTCGTATCATTGCTTTCTTATACACCTGGTGATAATAGAAGCATGAAACAAATCCTCGGACTGTCTTAAAATGACTAGAATGGCATTTCACAGTAATTTCTACGATGTAATGAGTCTAGTGGTTATCCCTTAATCCATAAAGAAATCTCATATGGAACTGTTATTAGTTTTCAAATTGTATTGCCAATAGATATGCCTTGGCATTCTAACATGCACCAACCATGCCATGACTGCCACAACTGCTTCCTTACTCTAACTGAACTGTCTTCATATTCTTGCAGGTGAACAAGAAACTCAGCCCCCACAAGTAAAGCAGATGCTAAATGTAATGGAAATTGGTAACACAATTCTTATGTACATCATTGATGCCTCTACCTTGGGACTTCTTTCCCTCGATCAAGATGAAAAATCCTTCAAGTTTGCCTTGTCATACATTCAATACATAGTCTCAGTCCTCAAAAAGCACCACCACTTGGGATTTCGAGTGGAAGAGGAAATAGAAGATATGTTTGTGCAACTAAAAAGCTGCTTCACTTATGTAGCAAAGCTTCTCAATCTAGTCCTCAAGATTCCGATGGATCGCAACCATTACTGGAAGCCTTTCATCTTGCCAGTGATCTTCTCAGTCTCATTCCATTGGTTGAGTTATGCGCTGGGGCAAGGTATGCGTTACGTCTTGTATCTATTGCTAAGCAGTGGTTGCCTGATTTGATATTGGGATTGGGCTCCCAATATTTGATCAATGCCGACAAAGAGAGGGATTGTTCAGACCCACCAGATTGTCCAACCAAGCTCATCAGCACTCCTGTTTGGCTCATGTCTCTATGTAAGATCGAGCTTTATGAACTGAGAGAATCTTCCGAAGATGAGGAAGCCGACATAGCTCCAGAGTTGGATGCTTCTTCAGTATTTATGAAATTCATGGGAAAAATTATTCAACTCTTGAAGCAAAGCCCGAAATTATTAGATGCAATGGGTGCGGTCATCTTGAGTTTTTCGAAGGATGCATTGGAGAAGAATGACTTCGAACAGGTTTTAGGATTGATTCATTTTGTGTGCACAAAATTGGTTGGGGATGGAGGTTCATCTTGGAGGGAGCTTGGACTAATGTGTCATTCCCTGAAAGAGATATACAAGTGGATTGATGGAGATATTAGGGATTCAAGGATCAGTGAAGATGGAAAGCAGAACTTATTGAATGTCAAGGTATTGCTTGAGTCTTGCAATTTTTGGACTGTGTTTGAAGATGGTGAAGGTTGAATTACCATAGATAGAACGATTTATAGCTTTTCTTTCTAATTTGACTTTAGTGACAATACAATTGAGTTATTGACCTTTTGTGTAGATTTAATGCTATGGTTTCATCTACCAAAATAAAAAAAAGGGTCCAACTCAATTGTCACCTTCTATAATATTGCTTTGTAAGTCTGGCAATAAATGTAATATAATTGTTGTTTTCTTATTAGGCTCAGTATTAACTTGGGGCCTTGACTGGGGGATTTGTTATGTATAATGTTGGGCCCGTCTAGCCCCACCCACTGATTTTCTTATCCCACCAATCGATTAAAAAAAAAAAATTGGTGTTTTGCTATCTCCACTGATCCGATTAGTTCGATCGGATTTGATCATCATTTCATGTTTTGGGCGATTGAATTTGGTCATCATTTCAGGTTTCGCGTGACTGAATCTGGTCAAAAAGGATTTGTAATAAAGTTTATAATTTTTTTTTTGAAAACATAATCTTACGATGTGTATTCTCATTGAATCTTTCATATCACTCCAAGTCTGAGTTATAATGTAAGAAGAATAAATTATTATTCTTAAATGTAGAATATAAGAACAATTTTTTTTACATAAGTTATAGACAAATTTCAAAAGCCAAATATAAAATGTGTTTGGATCAACTGGTACGTTTTTTTATTTTCAAACAAAGAATCATCTTAACTACGAATTCAAACGAAGCTTAAAAATGATATATATTTGTCTAATAAGATATTTTTCTATAAAAAATTGAATTAATTGAAAGTATATCTACTTACATTTTTTTCAGTCCCTTAGCTGTTGTTTGGATAAAAGAATAAATGTAGAATATGGTGGATAAATCAAAAAATTTATTTGTTTACAAAGAATAAGTAGATATAGTTCTGAACCATGTTCGACCAATTATGGTCGTCCAAAACCTGAAATGACGACCAATTACGGTCGCCTAAAATCTGAAATGGCGACCAAGTCCGATCGCCCAAAACCTGAAATGATGATCGAATTGAATCGGTGGGAAAAGCCAAACACTGGGTTTTTTTTTTATTTTTGATAGGTGGGATAGGAAAATTGTTTGGTGGGAATAGACGGGCCCTATAATGTTACATACAACCCTCCTTGCACTTGTAACATGCTTCAATTTTTTTTTTGAAAGTGTATATATTTGATGTAATGAATCATATACTTCAAAATATACTCCAGTGAACCATATAAACCCATTTGTGCAAAAAAATAATAATGATATGTTTTATGGGAAATTCATATAACCCCCTGTAAATTATCTGAAATCCATATGACCCTTTGGCTCTTTCTGAACTCTATATAATCTTCTGAAAATATCTATGTAAATTCAAACAATATATTAAGTTAAATGTTTGTTGACGGATGAGGAATATTTAATCTTAGTTGAAAACACAATATATTAAAAATCTCCTATAATGTGTTAAAAATGAAGAAAAATCTCTATAAATGATGGTTTTATCTCTTTAGATAAGGTTTTATAATCTATTCAAATGGATAAAATCGTCAGAGGATTTTTTTATATTTTTAATACATTGTTGGATGTTTTTTTGTATATTGCATTTTCATTCAGGATAAACTAAACATAATATTTATATAATATTTCTCATTTTTCAATAAAACTTCAACTCCTTGGGTTATTTGAATTTATATAAGTGTTTTCAAAGTTATATGGATTTCAGGAAGGCCAAGAGGATATATGGATTTCCGGTAGTATACAAGGGGTTATTTGAATTTTTCTATATTTTATTTAACAAAACATATACCTCATTAGTGATATGATACCGTATACAAGAATAAAAAATATGGATCAAATGTAAACAAGTCACGACAAAATTTATAACCAATTGGTTTATCAAAGCTGATGTGCTAGCCAAAAAAGTGTCAGTAAGACTCTCTTTATCAGTCTAAAATCAATTTGATCATTAAATTGGTCATTTTTGAGTCACTGAATAGGAGACTCATGAATTTGCAGAACCAGACAGAAAGACAACCTTCAGTTCTGGACATAAGTCACACAGAATAGATTAAGCTCATCTTCAATAAAGGGAAAAAAAAAATCACAGCACACATGAAAAGGAAACTTATCTAGCTGTTAAAAAATGTCTTTCCTTTTTCTACGAGGTCAGCATGTAAGGGGAGAGAAGGACCAGCCATTGTGGAAAAAATTCATCAAAAATAATGTCAAATTACAACCTGTAATTACATTCTATAAAGATTACATGAAAATAAGATAAATACAACAACAGTGAAGAGAAACTCTTCCTTTTTCTTCTTCTCTATTTTGGTTTCTGAATAAACAAAATAACATCTGACTCTGCAGAAGATTTTGAAGTCAGTTGGAAATCTATCTGGCTTTAGACCATCCCAACTCAATCTATAAGTTAAAAGAGAAGAGATAAGTTTATGGAGCCTGTATTCATGTGGACGACCATCCATATATATTTTCATTTTGATCCAACAGGGATCAACTTGATGGCTGCAGCGATCGGCATGCCAAGAAATCCTATTAAAACACAAACCAACCACTCTGTCGAAGTGAGTGGTGTTGTGTTGGCGAAATCGCCGAGAAATTCAACTATAATGACTTGGAAGATGACAGTACTGCTGAGGACGGCCACGAACACGTAGTTCTTCAGTATGCCATCTAATACATTGATCTTTTCCATCTCCCTGGAGCTTATTTCATTGAAAACCTGCAGAAATAAGACCGAGAAGTGGTTAGCAAAAAATGCAGTTAAACTGTATTTTGCTAAGCATATCAATTATCCATTAAAAAATCTCTATGCGCTCTGAATCCGCATCCGTAAAAACTAGAATTCATAAGATATTTGAATATCTGGAGTGCGGATATGAATATCCATGAAATTGCTCGAAAAATATCCAAATATTATATATGTAGTAAATTTATATATGTTTGTATCATATATTGTTCAAATTCAATTATCCTGTATAATTAACCATAATCTTAAAAATTTAAATACATATTGTATTTTCTTTATATGATCTGTAGAGGAGACGAGTAGTCCGGGAGTCTCAATATTAATTTTCTCATCTCTTTAATAAATATAACATGATCATCCAAATTAGTGTTCATATCTAGACTTGTCAATTATCTAAAATATATCTGTATCCATTCCAAATCTGAAAAAATCCAATTTCAAATATTAATACCCGTATCTGAATGATTTATAATAGATACAAATATTAGGATATATCCGATTTGTTGAGGCTGGAATTTTACCAGTTCAAACACCAGTGGTAGGGGTGCTCATCTTGATGGGTGTGTGTGGAGGACCGACCATATGATGTAAGTGAATCATTAAATTCATGCTAACTGAGTGTAATGGTTCGCATATTTGACAGGACTGAATTCAAAAGAACCAGTATTTGACTGGACGGTTATATATACCTTAAGATTGCATGTATTTCCCACTTTATAGTCAATCTGGATGTGATGTGCTATATACCTGTATACTATTTATATGTGCTTATATCACATGATTCGCAGAAGAAACCATAAAAAAATTTGGATGGAAACAACCAGAATTCTGAGATATATTTACTAACTCATCTAAAATGTTCATAGGTTATATTCTTTACACACTTGTTCAGTGAAAGATTGGATTTTCTTTTAGAAATCATCAAAAATGAAATAATAAATCTTATTAATGGCTAACTTTCGAAGGAAAATAAAATGATTATTAGTACTTTTACAAAAGAAAAAAGACTGATATTGTCACCCCAAATTATTAGAACAGGCTTACAGAAATTGAGTCAAACTAATCTTCCCATTTATTACCTCATAGCACATGTTTTTTGGAGTTCCCATTTTTTTCCATATCTCTTCATTTTATCAAATATTAAGTGATTATCTTATCAATATGAATCCTATAATAATTTTTGAATGGGTTGGACCAGCAGTTCAACCACCTGAGCCAACAACTTTCCCATTTGATGTCATTCTCTGGAATTGTAAGTATTGAAGGAGACTGGATGTTCCATTCTCTTAAGTCTCATTCCCTTCTTGATTTTTCTCCATTAAGGATGCTCATCTAGCAAACCTAGTAATGCCAGTCCTAATATTTTATAACACAATCAAATGCATGCAAATTTTCTTAACTATATATTTGGCTACAAAAAGCGTAAGTTAAATTAATTTGATAGAGGAAAGGGAGAAGGAAGAAAAGTTACCTGACAGAAGACGAACGTATTGAAAATGAGTGTGTTTAAGGTTAATTCTGCATCAGGTCCATCAAGTAGAAATATAGCTTTTCCGTCTGTTTGAAGGTACCATATCACAATAAACTGGTAGAATGCCTGCCCCATGATATTTCTCCACATCACGTTGCTAATGAAATTTCCCGTCCTACCAACTGGTGCTCTTTCCATCAAGTCATCTCGAGGTGGTTCAGTAGCTAGTGCAAGCGCTCCTAATGTATCCATAATCATGTTGACCCAGAGAAGCTGAACAGCCGTAAGAGGAGCATCTCCTAAAAACATTGTTATCAAAAATAAGGAAATCAGTTTCTAAAAGTTAGAAAGGGAAAATCATAGGATGCTGTTGAATACATAACGAATTTACCTGTCAAGCATGCAGAGGAAAAGTTGACAATTAAAGCAACCACATTCACAGTCAGCTGAAACTGTACAAACTTTTGGATGTTAATGTACACTGAACGACCCCATTTCGCCACAGTGGCAATTGTCGAGAAATTATCATCCAGAATAATGACATCGGCACTCTCTTTTGCAACCTGTGCAAGGCGTGGTATAAGATAAATGAAAATACACAAAGAACACAAGTATCTGTATGCAATTATTTCAGCAGGAAGAGACCATAATTTAATATGAATAATACTCCACATGGCAGATTTCAGATAATGGAATACATATCATAAATGATAGGGTTGCCAAAAAAATTCTTAATTAAAATAAAATAAAAATATCACTCGAGTGATATATCTACCACTACTTCATGTAGTTGTTGAAAGTTGCCCGCGTCAGCCAATAAAAGTATGGATGACATTTTTTTAAAAGAAAAGATAGGCTCTCTGCCATCATATATTCGATAGTAGAAAACCAAAGTCCAAACACAATCAAAATAAACATTGTGCATCCAACCAGTGAAGAAGTCACTGGAATGTATGACAGGAAAAGCAAAAAGGAAGCCACGATCACTCCTCAAAATATTCTTTATTCCTTAGGACTGAGTGCGTGAGAGAAGAGTTAAAGCATGATAAGCCCCAAGGCAGTATCTAGATATGATATAAACAAATAGCAGATTGGAATCATAAAGGATAACTTGTTCAACATGAAATTGTAAAGGATGTTTCAAGATGCAAACAATAAATACTCAGTTCCTGCAATGCCCATTGCAAGACCTATATCTGCCTCATGAAGCGCAGGAGCATCGTTAGTGCCATCACCGGTCACAGCAACTACTTCATTAAACATGGTCCGCAGGTGTTTGACTAGTGTATGCTTATCTAATGGTGAAGATCGAGCCATCACCTAGGCATAATAACAATAATAACAGATAAATAGATGAGAAACAACCATTATTTATGAAGATTGCATTGGGTAAAAAAGCAGAAATTTGCATGGAATAAGACCTGAATCTTGGGAATAAGTTCAGTCAGCTCTTCCAGGGTCTTCTCTCGAATTCAGGACCTTCAATGGCTATACCCCCGTCAGTGAGGATTCCACATTCCCGAGCAATTGCTTTGGCAGTGTTGATATTGTCTCCTGTGACCATTCTCACAACAATGCCAGCTGACCTACAAATTGCAACAGACTCTTTGACACCAGGGCGAACAGGATCCTTGATGCCCACAATTCCAATACAAGTAAACCCTGTAAGAGGAATTTGATTCGAAACAGAGAAATTGTTTTCGATCTCCATGTAAGCAAGGCATAACGTTCGTAGAGCTTCATTAGCAAACAGCTCAATAGTGTCCCTCAGATGGCTTGCAGTAGTTTCATCAAGGGGAACAATATTGCCTGAGGAATCCATCACCTTGTCGCAAGCAGCCAAAACTATTTCAGATGCACCTTTGGTATGGGCACGGAATCCTCCCTCTGGAAGCTGCAGTACTACTCCCATCCTCTTCTTCAAAGAATTGAAAGGTTCAACTTTAATGAGTTTACATGATTGACGCTCCCCATGAAAATCTCCACCAAGGGACAAACCAAATTCTAAAATAGCAGTCTCAGTTGGTGTGCCTAATTTTTCAAGCCTTCCATCTTTATTGGTCACTACTTCACCTCCGGTATTATTAAATATCGACTGGAGAAGGGTTTTAACAGCAACATCTGGAATCTCAGAGCACAGTTCACGGGCTGCCTGGGGATCACTGACTTCTTTTATCTTTCCACATATACATGCCTTCACTACAGTCATGTGATTAGTGGTCAATGTTCCTGTTTTGTCGCTACATATCGTTGTGGCCGAACCCATGGTCTCACAGGCTGCAAGGTGGCGAACAAGCGCTTTGTCATTCATCATTTTCTTCATTGCAAAAGCAAGACTCAAAGTCACAGCCAAAGGCAGGCCCTCAGGGACAGCAACCACAACAATCGTGACTGCAACTGCAAAGTATTCCAACAACTCCATCGCATCATCCCAGGACCAGCTCCAGTGCATACCGTCTTGCACCTTCTGGGTGATCAGTCCTTGTGCCAGAACAGCGAATGTCACGACAGCAAAGAACAGACCTATTTTCCCAATTATGGTAGCCACTCCATTCAGTTTAACCTGCAATGGTGTTTCATCATCTCCTCCTTCACTGAGTGTGGCCATCAACTTGCCCCACTGGGTTCTCATGCCAACTGTGGTAATCAACATTATGCAAGATCCATCTTGGACCTTAGTCCCTGACAAAAGAAAAGGGTTATCTTCATTCACAACAACAGGCTCACTCTCCCCAGTCAGACTGGACTCATTTATCAAAACAGAGAATCCAGACACAAACAACCCATCTGCTGGAACTTGGTCTCCTATTGCTAGATGCACAATATCACCAGGAAGTAGATCGTATATGGATATCTTCTGCCTAAAACCATCTCGGGTTACCTGGACAGTAATCTTTTTCTTCTCTTTATCAAGGTCCTTGAACTGCAATGACTGTCGATAATCACTTGTTGCTGTTACAAAAACAACCAATAGGATGCTGGCAGCAATACCAAGGCCATCATGAGCACCTTTTGGCCACCCTTCCATTGCAACACCAACCATGAGAGACACAATGGCACATACACCAAGGATGATGAGGGTCATGTCTTGGAGAGCTTCCCATAAAAACACCCAAAAGCTACGGACTTCGCTTTCAGTGAATTTATTGATTCCATAGATATCTTGCCTGCACTTCATCTGATCCTCTAAAGTATCAATCCCGTTGGTAGTTGATGTGCGAAGCTTATCTGCAATACCCACCACATTACCATGCATTTTCAGTTTCTTCACATCATGGCCTTCGACGACAGAGCCCAGTTCCTCAGCACATATCTCAAACCCTGCTTCTCTGACATCTTCAGGAACAGTGTACTCACTAGGTATTGCTATACCTGTGCACAACTAACAGTATCAGAATCAAGATGTCAAACTGAAGAAAAGGTGATAGTTATCAAATTTATTGAGCGACTATAACTTGTTTGCTCTAGGTTCACTATTTATAAGAGAGACTCACTGTGTATAAACTGAAGAGCAGCCTTGGAAACCAAAACAGCAACTCTAAGCTTCTCCTGCAAGACAAAAACGGGTTTTTTAAATGATTTGGTTTGCTGCAACATTTCATTTTACCTCGTTGCGCTTCTGTTGAACCACAATAAATTTGGTTTAAAAGAAATCAGAGCATCTTATGATAAAAACAGATGTCAACAAAATTATCTTCCACACTAGTTTGATACACAACTTATATTCCAAAGAACTTTATGCCTAAATTGGATAATCTTCCAAAAATTTCCTCTAGAAGATCAATTATGGCATATCAACACATAAGTCATCTGCCAACCTATTTGCATGTCCTCATCATAAGTAGGACAATGTCCATCTTCCATGAACGCCAATAGGATTCACTAGAGAGCACTCACATTACGTAGATAAGACTACAAAATCAATTATGTATCTTCACATTCATTACAATGCAAAAAAAATAAACAATAAAAAACTCTTCTTTGGTAAAGATAGTGTCACAGTGCTTTTTGTAAAAAAAACTTGAGGAATGTTGCATCCCAAATTTTATTAAAAGCTGTAACAACTAGAAAACACATAGAGAGCCGCAAGGAGGAGAGAAAAAAAAGGAAACAGAGATCATCAAGAACGACCCCCTACAAAAGCCTCACAGAGAGATATACCTCAACATAGAAAACACCCTCCCATGAAGGTCAGAATAGTCAGTATTTTGCTATCTGGATTAAATATGCAGAAAATTCAAAAAATAACCATTACCATCATCCATTGCTTTAATGTTAATCAATAAGTTTATATTCTGAAAAAGAAAAAAAGACACATCAATCATATATTACAAGAAAGATTGTTAGAAAATATATTCTCAGAAGAGATCAATAGATCTTAATTGATTTACTTAAATTCAAAGAATTCTCCAAAAAATACCAAGAAAAAGTCCAGAGACACAATAAAAAAGATAGGGCAAAGCTATTCCCACTACCTAAGTTATCATTTCCCACTACCCTAAATTACGAAAATGCCATTATTTTTTTATTTTTTTTGTCACCCTTTCCCACTACCCAGTTCGACAGCGTCCAGTCGAAGTGTTCTTCACCAGGACGATAGAGGTCTGTCGAACTGTATGAATAAGTGTCGACAGAGGCCCAGTCGAAGTATTAGAACGACAGAGATCCGTCGAAGCAAGTGTCGACACGGAAACCCTTCAAAACAACATATTTCTTCTAAGAATCAATCACTTATACAATCATTTAAGTCCTTACAAAAAATGTTATTTAAGTTATTTAAGTCAAAATTGTATAATATCTAGGGATCAAATTAAACAATAGACCATTATTTTCTTTTCTAAACAAGTGGAATCTTTTCTAAATAGACTGTTTAGAAAAGAAAATAATGTTTTTTTCTATATGAAATGCCTACTCAAATGTTTGATATTTTTATTTTTTATACGTGCCTTAAATGACCATAAGAACGATTGTACTGATTCTTAGTTGTTGTTTTGAAGAGGTTGGCGGTGAAGCGGAACCTCCGCTTGGGGTTCTTCACGACAAAAAAAATTAAAAAATAATGGCCGTAATTTAGGGTAGTGGGGAAATTAAGTCGCAAAGCTTCCTAAAATAAAATAGAAGATTAAGTGCCATCTTTTATTTTCTTACCCCACCAAGCAATAAAAAAAAAAAAAAAACCAGCGCCTCCTCCGACGAGTTCTTCGACTTCACAGGATTTGTAATAAAATTTATAATTTTTTTTTTGAAAACCACCAAATCTTTCATATCACTTCAAGTTTTGGTTCAGATAGCTCTCCATCCAAATATAAAATGTGTTTGAATCTCCCCTCCCTTAAAAATGATATATATTTGTCTTCCTGAATTAATTGAAAGTATATCCTCTCAATGAAAGAATAAATGTAGAATATGATGGATAAATCTCAAAAAATAAGTAGATATAATTCTCCCTCTTCAAAAACCCAAAACACAATACCACCACCATTTTTTTTTTTTTTTTTTTTGATCGGTGGGATTGGAAAATTGTTGGGTGGGGATAGACAACAATGAACAAACAAAAACCCAATATAAACACCAATCCACAAAGCCAAAAGCAAACATCCCTCCCCTCCCTTCTTCCCCAAAACCCAAAACACAATACCACCACCACCAACAATGAACAAACAAAAACCCAATATCAACACCAATTCACAAAGCCAAAAGCAAACAAAAACGCGTGGTTTTATGACTGAAAAGACCGAATCTTTATTTTCAAAAGAAGTTGCACTGAAACTTCCAAGTAAATCATTAGCGAGTTCCTTTGTTTTGAAGGATTGATTTGAACGTGGGGGCAGTGTTTTCACAAGGCAGAACAGAAGAGGAGATTCAAAAATATGGAAAGTTTGGTGTTTTTTTTTAATTTTAAAAGAAATGAAGAGAGGAGGAGAGATCCGCAAAAAAGTTGGAGGTAAGTTGGGGTCCTGCTATTTTGGAAACTGACCGAAAATGGGGGTCAAACCTTTCACAGAATCTCTTTTTCTCTCTTTCTGTTGCGAATAAATTCTAAAATCACATCAAAACAAAAGCTTTGATTTTGACAAGCACGGTTGCAGGGGGCGTTTTCGTTCCTATGATTCTGTGAAAGCGCAAAAATTCGTGTTGAACTTTTGCATATAACCCCGTAATAAATCTGTATGTCTCGATGCTCCTTCCTGGCATATATTATGAAAATGGGATGCATTTATCCCCAGTAAAAATGGGAGAACTTATCCCAATTTCTTGATCCCACCACCCTCAAATTATTGGGTGGATGGGGACAATAGAATGGGAGGGGTGGGGGGTATTCCAATTGAAATAAATCTAAAATATATGGAAAATATTAAGGTCTAAAATATATAACCCAATATATATATCATTTTCCATTTTTCATATATATATATATATATATATATATATATATATATATATATATATATATATATATATATATATATTTTGATGAGGTACATTGATGAGGTAGATTACAAAAATGAAATATATATTAAATGCATATACTTTTTTCTTTTTAATCTAATTTACACTAGATTAGGAGAAAACTACAAAAATAGATTGCATGAACGACTATATGCATCCGCGCCAAAGTATTTTCTACTGCAAATATAAAAATAATTTTACTTAATTT
Source organism: Acorus calamus (assembly GCA_030737845.1). NCBI lineage: Eukaryota > Viridiplantae > Streptophyta > Magnoliopsida > Acorales > Acoraceae > Acorus > Acorus calamus. The sequence continues at coordinate 3,061,091 of CM060859.1, read as the reverse complement.
TTTTTTTTTTACTCAATTTGTTTAAAAATTAAACACCCGTTTTATTTCTTATTTGAAGTTATAACTCCCCAATTCCCCATGCATGGATGGATGTATACCTAACCTATCACTTATAAAAAAATACTTCACATTCCAATGTGCCCAAAAAAAAGCAGAAACATTTTTAATGTAGACCTAAACAAAGGGTGTATACTAGCATAACTGAAACGTGTCCCTTTTATAAGAATTTTATATGAAATCCATACCATGGTATAAACTATGACTTTCTCTTCATCTTCTTTTTCCTGTACACAAATAAAAAAAAATTTAAAAAAATTATCCTATTAAATGTGTCAAATTTTTTTTTTTATTTGTATCCATTCACCCAAACAATTCGATTGGTTTTTAACCAATAACAATACCTTTATTTGTATTTCGAAATAAAAAAAAACCTTTCTTTGTAAAATTCAAAATAGTTTATATGTTAAATACCAAAATATTATATTGTCAGATATTTCTGGTATTTGCACACCATAGTTATGTTTGGTATCTAAAAATCAATTAAAATGTATTTTTAAAAATTCAATTAAAGATATGTTCCGGTTGAAAATGAATTATGTCGGAAGAATAATGTGTCTAAATAATTACATTAGATTCTGTTCTAGAGGGACCCATTTAAATATAAAGTTAACATAGTGAGCTTGTCTTTCATGTATACTAGATTCTGAAAAGGAAACGCAAGAATCACAATCCACGTTTCCAAGTGTGGAAGACTAGTCGATGAACAGTGATGGCAGAATAACCATTAAAAATCCAAATAACCCACTGTATACTTACTGTCTGAAATATATATAACCTCTTTGATTTTTCTTAAATCCATATATAAATTCAAATAATTTTTTGAATTAAAATTTTTATGGGCAAATAAGGAAATATTTTACATGAATATTTTATTTCTTAACTCATGTTTAAAAACATGGTATATAAAAAAAACCCTATAATTTGTTAAAAATGCGAAAACCTTCGGTAAGTGATGATTTTATCCCTCTAAATAGATTATAAAACCCTATCCGGAGGGGTATAATCATCATTTACATAGGATTTTTCACATTTTTAACACATTATAGAGGTTTTTGATATACTATGTTTTCAACAAGGGTTAATTAAACAAAATATTCATAAAATAATCTTAATCTGTCAACGAAAATTTAACTTAAAGAACCATTTGGATTTACATAAAATTTTTTAAGTGGTTATATGAATTTTAAAAAAAGTTAAGAGATTATATAGATTTCAGAGAGTTTACAAGGGTTATTTGGATTTTTTCCTAAAGAAAAAATCAATATAACCCCAGCAAACTACCTAATATCCATTTAACCCTCTTATTTTTTCTGAAGTCTATATAACCCTAGAAAACGCCTTATAAATTCAAATAGCTCCATAATTTAAACTTCTATTGACATGACATCTACTTTGTTAACTTTAATTGAAAACAAATATATTAAAAACCAAAGGTTAATAAGGTTAATAGTGCAAAAACTTTCTATAAATAACAATTGTACTCCTTTGGATAGATTAAAAATACGGAAAATGTGAATATTCTATTAGGTTTCAAATCCATTGATGACAAATGATAAAAAAATGTGATGTTGTACTTCAATGTATTAATTTGGAAGGGTAAAATTGTCACTTATAAAAGATTTTTCATATTTTAATTTATTGTAAGTTTATATAATGTGTTTTTAGCTTATCAGGGTAAACCTAACAAAAAGAAATTCACATAATATTTCTTATCGATCCAATTGTTTAATTCAAGGAGCCATTTGGATTTACAGAAATGTTTTCAGGAGGACGTGCAGTTCATGTGGTTGTATGCGGTCTGGGTTATATAGAATTTTTTCAAATAAAAATTATCTTAAACAGTAAATATCGTTAAATCGTAAATGACGAAACTACCCTTCAACCACGACGGGCACGCGAACCGTACCTTCTCGGCCGCCGTTGGCGATGCAGACGGCGAAAAAGCTCAGATCGACAGCGGTGGGAGTCTATAATCCGGGAGCGGAGACGTATTCCGGCGTAGTACGGAGGGGCCTCGTTCGGCGGCGGAGGCGGCGGTGGGCGGAGGAGCGGCGGCGGGCGGGGGAGCCTCGGAGGGACCGACAGCGACTGAGGTAATCTCCGGCGGCGGAAGTGGAGGCTGAGTTGGGAGGGGCGTAGGGAGGCGGAGGGAATCGGATTGGGGGGTTTTGGAGGGAATCGGAGGAGCGAAGGGCGGTGCGCGGCAGCGCAGGAGCGCGGTAGGGCTTATTTTGAAAGGGTACGTCCGTCATTTCCTGGCAGTGACTCGGTGAGCGAGCCCCGATTTAGGTTTCTTCGGTTTTTGTTTTTATAGTTTTGCGAGTTTGGATGGAGGGTATTTTGGTCTTTGTACTGTAGTGGTGCTTGTGGTCCAATCAGAGGGTCCTCTGGTTTCTGTGGTATCCATTGATCATCGTTTGATTGGGAGGGTCTTGAAGTCTAGAATTTGGACCAATATATCCTTTTTTTTTTTCAAGTCCTTATGTTTGTCCATGTCCATAAGTTACAAACTCACACAATTAGTCATGCATCTTTTCTGACTTAACATATATTAGGTTTCAAAAATATATACTAATTTGAAAAAAAACTAAAAAATGAATTCAATTCATTCAAGTATATATTTTTTTTGTTTAAGATTATGTGCAACTACAACAAATTCATGACTATTCATTTCTAAAAACATGCAAGATAATTCTGATCCCATCCCAAAAAGAACTCATCTTTCCCGCTAATCCAATTTATGATAAATTATGAGAGAGAGAGAATTTTATCCATAATATCCTGGAATTGGAATGAAAGATTACAAATAAAGTTTGGTTTACTCGGTATTTAAATAGAAGTAGATTGAGAATGAAAATCAAATAGACCCTAATCTTTATTTCTGGTTTACAAGCATTATGAAAGAGAATATTATAAAAAAACACTTTCAAATCAGTTTACATTTGCTTAGCAGCTCAAACACATCCACACTTACCGAATCACCACATGAAGTGTAACCCAACCCAAATTATCGTGTGGTCGAACAGGACCTATTCTTTACTAAATGGAATAAAAAGTGACAATCAAACGTGACAATAACATAATTGAGACCAGAAACAGTTTCAAATCAAGTATACCCAGAGAATAAGCATGCTAGGGAACAATATTTATTACAACAGGTACTGTTCTATGAATAAGGGTGCAACACAGTATTAAGGATTTCTATCTCGAATGTTTACATATTACAAAAAAAAAAAACATAAGATTAAATTTCTTGATAGCGAATGCAACAAGATATCAACACAGCCTTCACTAGAATCTCAAAGAAAAGGAGAAGAATTTGTACTCATTTAAAAGGAAAAAAAAGTATAGCGTGACGGTAGGCAAGGTGGATGAGATAAGATATACCAGGTTAAGCTAGAACTGCACAACTCATGTTTTCATCATCAGCAGCCGTGACAGAAAGCCAGGCCACTGACCTGTTATCCCCATCTTCTGCTTATTTAAACTTCTTCACGAAGCCATAATGCATGAGAGAGCAGAAATATTTCCTGGTTTGATCAATTGAGAAATGAAGTTAGTGTTTTTCATGCAGCACACAGTAAACAAAAACATTTACTTTTATTAAAATTTTGCATCGACTGGTGAACTCCATAGGTTGACTACTTGTTTTGCTCAACCTCGCAATCAAAAGAGAATTTACATGTATAGATCTAAGAGACCTTCGTACACTCCGGTATTGTAAATCTTTTGCCACACTCATCTAATATAATTTAAAGAAAGGTAACGTGATATAGGGAAAAAGGAATGAGAATTATGAATTCAATGTGGTTAAAAAATCCAGACACACACGAAGCTTATAAACATATATAAATGAACATAGATACTCTTTCTCAAAAAAAAAAAGGAACATACTTTGAGTTTAATATATATGGCTTTACTCCAAACCGGCTTATAAACAAATGTAAATGAAACAGTCTTTCACAAAAAAATTGAACATGGATATTATTCATTTATGATGAATTTTGAGAAAATGCTAAACTTATCACAATATAAGTAGGTGGCAAAGCATCTGGCTGCAAAGAACCGAGTTTTTTGTTGGGTATCATATCCAAAAATGCATCCTCAAAATTGGATTAACAGGGTTCTTTTGACCTACTTTCAATTACAGTACACCCATCAGCAGTTGATTTTTTTCCCTTCTAATTCATGGGTATTTACAAATCTAAAATGGTTATCATAACACCGTCATGCATCTAAAACCAACAACCTTGAAAATATATTGTCGACGAGGCATATTGTTTGGGAGGGGGAGGGTAATTCAATATTTCTCTAGCATAAATAAAATATAAATTTGGAGTCTGCCAGTATGTTTGCACAAACCTGTTCCATGATTTCATCTCTCTTCAACATTACTTCCTGTTCCAGTCACCTCAGAGTCTTGCGATTCTTTTGTCAGAGTGCCGCGAGAACCTTGTCTTGACCTCGAAGTTCTGCCTCCTTTTGAGGGACGCTTCTCTGCATTATCTGACTCAGGTGGTGCATCGGGCCATGGTGTTCGTTTTGCAGGGACTGTAATCTCCAAAGGAGGATTGATGACCCATCTGTAGGAAAAGTAACAGTCAGAAAATGCAGCCATTGAACATGTCAAATACGTAAATGGAAATATGCGAAAGTGTCATCTGCAGTGATTAAAAAGAAGGAAAAAAAATAAAAATGATTTAGGATGTGAAGATAAATTTATATGCAAATTCCAAGCCTCATATTTCCACTCCAAAACAAGACGGTACAATAACCAAAGATTGTCTTCAAATAATAACATAAGTATCTTTAAGGTTTTTGGGAAAAAAATTGGTTGATCGGGATATTATATGATAGCAATTCAAGTATAGTTAAGGTATTAAACAGTGGGCACCCTGATAGATTTAGAGCAATCAAAATGTAAAAACAACTACAGGGTTCCATCTACTGCCATCTATTTTGGAAAACAATGATTCGTAGATCATATAAAACAAATGGAACCATCAAGTGATTTATGGTTAGATGATAAAGAGCATCACATAATTGACTAGAAGCAGTATTATGAACAACTGACATACTTCAAGAGCAAATCATCATGGGCACCATTTAAACCAACCCAAATATATATACAAGGATGAACAACATCCATAACCATCAGTTCATCCACAACCGTTCAAGTACAGACCCACAACAACTCGTTTCCCAACCACCCCCATAAAAATATGAACCGAGCATCGATCTAACCAACAAGAGAGGGCAAAAGATTTAAACAACATCCATAACCATCGGTTCATCCACAACCGTTGATCAAGTACAGACCTACAACAACTCGTTCCCCAACCACCCCCACAAAAATATGAACCGAGCATCGATCTAACCCACACGAGAGGGGAAAAGATTTACTGCATGGACCCATCAAGATCAAACATTTGATGGACCCCTTGTGCCCCATATCTCCTCAAGTTGAGGAAGGTTGTGATGATTGGGGGAGAAATAAAAAACGTCCCCCATTCTCTCACAAACTATGGGACTGAAAGAAAAAGATGAGACAAAAGGATTGTCATAAATTTAAGAGATCTAATAAATTTAAGAGGATACTTTAAGAGGAGATCTAAACTTCCTCATAAATTGATTACTTGACTGCTCCAATAAAGGGAGTATCAGAGGGTTTCAGACCATTTCAACAGAGAAGGTTGAGGAGATCCAAGTCGCTCTTCATCTGCAAATATCATACAAGAAGGTGCACACATCCTTCTCACATGTAATTATTTTACATATGCATTGTAATGAAATTTCCTAGGTTCATATAACAGGTCATATTTCTCTTCATGGAAACATCTGTTTAACAAGAAATAAAATTAAACACATGTTTCTTGTTTTTATTGGATCTAAATTTTGTTTGATTGGTGATTAAATTTGACTCTTCAAATATATGTTACTATCTTGCACTAAACATTAGAATTGAAACCTCTAATGGAAGATTTTCTGTTTACAGGAAATTTACGGCTTCTTGCCGGTAGATCCAGAAATCAAAACCCAATTTTTTTTATTTTTTTTTTGTTTTCACAAAAAGGAATTCAATTTCTAGCATGAAAACAATCTAGAAAATAGATCTTATGTTCGCCTTTTTATCGCAAAAGATACCCCATGCACAAAAGCCTCACACGAGCAGGCGCATAATTACAAAAGAGAAACAACTACCACTGAGATGATTGGAAAGAGGATTACCATTTACCAGAAATCATTGCATTAGGAAATGAAAAAGGAGTGTGGACCTATCTCCAATGTGTATTATTGCCTATGGGCCCTTTTTCTTTACTTAAAAAACTTCCAAACTATGTATGAAGAGTCATGTCTCTGTGATAACGGAAAACGAAAATGGGGATAAAAGAGGAAAAAGAAGAAACCAAATGTCGTTCTCCAAATATTGCTTTCCCAAAGTTCACATGTAAGTTGTGGAATATTGTCCATCATCGACATTTGAATGGCTACAGTCAATACTCAAAGGGAGCTTTTGACTCACAGACCTTTATATAAAATGTCACTCTAAGTTCACAAGAGAGCTTTGTTCCACTGGATGGCTTACTTTCACGGTGACGCATCCTTTTGGCAACCCCCTAACAAATGACTAATTTCCAGATTATGGTTCCTAACATCACACCATCAAATTGTTTGAAAATGCCCTCTCCGGCAATTTGCAAGATAGCTGCATTTTTGCACGTCATGTTCATTAACTAGCATATAAGCCCATGTGTATTTAATTGCCTTTGTAATAAGGACACTGTGCCCTAGACATGGATCCTTATGGCACGTTATATTAATCTACTGTAGCTACGTTATTTTCTGCCGCACATATGCATAGTTATACCCTGCTGGATATCCAATTTTGGACACTCGTAGATACAAGAATGTAAAAGTATATCTCACCAAGGGGATATCTTCTATTTCTGTAAGCTTGGAAGGGGGTTTTATGACATAGGCTGGGTCATCTACCTTTGTTTATTTCCTTGATGAAGTCTGTTTAAATTGTATTTTGTTTTTGGAAAACTCCTTGACTTCTATTGGCCTATTTTGTTTTTTCTAAGACTCGTCTGTTTTGGCTTTCCCCTCCCCTGGAATGTATCATCTTATTCTCTTAATTGCACCTTAAGGGTGAGCATCCAACCTTCGTCCAGAAGGAATAATATATCTCGCACATGAAGATCACATCATTAAATCACATACCATGTTTTGTGTATTTATAAAACGTTCACATGGTAATATTCAAATACTATCAGATCCTGGATGTATTAAAATATTGCATACACCAAGCATGGTTATTTGCTTACCGATGTTATGTTAATTATATCAAATATAAGGGTAGTTTACATATATGTATTCATGACTTAATCACTTAGAAATGCTTAATGGTATCATCCCTATATCCCTGTGAACCTGTGCCTGTCTATGTCCATATATGGTTCGAGCACCGTAGCTGATGTTTGAGTTTCTCCTGATATTCATGGAACAGCCTATATGGCCAAGGTATTTATTCACCAGTGTATTGTATCCTATTTTGGATCATCATGTGATACTCTATAGCCATCCTGGGAGGGGCTGTCTAATTTTCTAGTTTGTTGTGAGGGAATATTCTTCATATGCTTAGAGTATGTATATTTTCATTCATCCTTGGCCATACCTCACTGCTATTGTGTTTTTAAGGAGGTAAACCTCTGTTTAATCAAATTATTCCCTAAAAATACTTGGGCAGTGAGATCTGCTGCCAGCTAACATATTTTTGCTGAATACCTGTCACCAGATATTTATGGACACTGGTTGAAACAAGAAAGAAAAAATATATCTGGCAATTGTACATCAGATCATCAAACAGCATGTCATGTTTTTTTTATTAATTTATGTATACGACTATTAAGATGGAATGTTCCTGGCTCTGTTATGACATCGCTTATAACTATGACGATTATGTACTTATATGATGTTTATAGTAACAATATACCTCAAGTCTTATTTACTTGATTACTGACAATTTCCTGGTTGTATCCTCATATCCCATATCTCTGTATTTGATTATCTGGCTTGAGCTCTTGAGCCTCTACTGATTACTTCTCAGTGCAATTTTTTTGTCACTGTGTTGAACATTTTGCCCGCGTAGCATAGTAACAGATCTGATTGTGCTAACAGTATTTAGATATTCTGAAGTTTTCTCTTAAAAATTGCTTCTTTTTACATAGTTCACCATCTATATTCTACAGATAGAAGGTATATTAAAAATACTTATAAAAAAGGCAAGTTTATATTTAATCTTAAAATATTTCAGGAATGATTTGGAGTTATGCTAAATATACATATACTTTTACTCCTTAAGGGCTAATTTGGCAAGGGGTTAAGGTTTTAAGGCTAAGTTGTCCTAATTTTAGGAGATAAAAAATCCATCAATTTTGTTCATATTTACATTTGTTAAAATTAAAATAAAAAGTAAGGATAAATGTTATTTCAGCCTTTATGTGAAACAAAATATCCTCATTTTCATTTTAAAATTGGGACAACTGTCTGTAGTTCATCTCGATAATTTTTTATATTAAACAGGGATAAACTATACTCCTATTCACTTGTCTCCATAATTATCTCTTATCCCACCATTTATCCATTTACCAAACTAGCCCTAAAAGTTTCATTCAGTCTGGTTCAAGTTAAAAAATGGGGACTTGATAAAACCTTCAAGAGGTCTAGTGTGGATTAATTACATAGCTTTACCCAATCTCTTTCACTAGTATTGCAGTATAGACCAGTGCCTGTTTTATTTCAATCCAAATTTGGTCCTATTCATTTCCCATCCCCGCTGCTTCCTGCTAATCAATTTTTTGCATCAGATTCATTCACTCTGGTCCAAGTTAAAAATTGGGGATTTGGGTAAACATTCAAGAGGTCTGGTGTGGCTTAATTACATAGTCTTACCCAATCTCTTTCAAAAGTATTGCAGTATAGACCAATGCCTGTTTATTTCAATCCAAATTTGGTCCTCTTCATTTCCTGTCCCTGCTGCTTCCAGCTAATCAATTTTTTGAGTCAGCTTCTATACTATTTCAATAAGCAAGTGAGCCATCATGGCACCTTGTCTAGAGCTATTTAGTGCCTTTCAAATGATCCTAAAGTTCGCAGTCTTTGAGTTTCTTACCATGCTGTATTACTTTAGGAGACCACCATTTTCGTTGAACAATTGTGAACCTAAATAGCTTAGATACTTCATGTGTGTCTATCAAGCTAAACCACCTCTTATCTAATTGAATCTACAACGAATAAAACAACCAACTAACTAATTATAAAGAAATATAATTTCTATGAGGATCTATCAAATCAGTAAACAAACAAAGCACCATCATCAACAACAAAACACATCAAATAACCAAAGGTTTCTTTGTCACATACCCACGAGGGAACTTGCTGTCCCCGCGCGCCTCCACCCGCAGCCACCAAGCGAGGACCTTGCGCCCACAATTCCCAAGGGGCTCCACGAACGACTCATCATTCAATAGATCGAGGGGGCTCCCAATCTCTCCGGCTTCATCAAGATCCCTCACCCACTCAGGCCTATCCTCCTCCTTCCACACCAGCCTCGAATTAATGACAAACCCCGCCCACTCCACCTTCCTCGGTAACACTGTCGCCCTGTCTCCAACATACTGCGCGCTCTTCTCCATGTAAGGCAGCGAGTTGAACGTGTGCCAACCCGCCAGCTGATTCGATGAATTGCAAGCAGGCCCCTGAATTGGAATAGGAGAGAAACCCTCCTCCTTGTTCTCCTCCTTCGCCAAATCTGCTTCCAAATTCACCGAATGAGCAAGAATTCCAATTGCGATCGCTCCAACCCATTTCACGGATTGGATCTCGTCGAACAATTCCATGCTATGCATATTGCTATCGTCCGTGAACACAACAATCCCATCCAATTTCTTCTCCCTCACCAGTCTATCAGAACAAAATTCTGAATCAGACTACCCAAAAAATAAAAAAGAGCAAACTTTGAGTTACAGTTCAAACAAACAATCACCTGAGAGCGTGGAGGCGCATCGCAGCCTCCATCCGGTGCCGCCCCTCCCAATCGGACGGCATCCGCTCATCGTACCCGACGTGGATCGTTTCAAGCCCGGACGAGGCGATGAAATTCGCGGTCTCCTCGGTCTTTCCGCCTGCCTCGACAACGATCCATGTCAGATCGTACGGCGCGAGCATGAGCGAGTGAGTCAGCCCGGTGAGGTGGAGCGTCTGGAAGGTTCGGACGTACGTCGGGGTCACGGCGATGACGCGGCGCGGCGGCCCGCCGCCGCCGCGGACGGACGACTCGTACTGCGCGCGCTGCTCCCGCTGGACCCGATCGATGAGGCTGTGGGCCCTCATCGTCTCGGACGGGTCCGGGTGGGGCCAGGGACGGATCCGGATCCGTGCCGCCCAACGACGACGTGTTTCGCCGGCTTCGGAAGGAGATCGACGGTTGCCGACATCGACGCCACAGTTGTCTGGTTGCCGCGAATCGGGAGGCTGACGACGGTGTCGGTGGTGAGGACGACGGAGGAGGGGGAGGTGAAGAGGAGGAAGAACACGATGCGAGAGAAGCGGAAGCCGAGGACGAGACTTACAAGGCAGCAGATGCCGTGGAGCACCAGCCAGAAGAGTGTGAAGGGATTCGATTTCCCGCCGCCGGTGGCTATGACGCCGCCTCCACCGCCGCCGCCTGCCTCTATAGAAGCGCAGTCGGATGGAGAGGAGGCAGCGGGCGCCGTGGAAGAGGAGCGGAAGCTGTTGCTCCGGCGGCCGTTGGAGCCCTGCTGAAGCAAGGCCTGGAACTTCATCTCTCTCTCTCTCTCTCTCTGATTCTCTCTCTCTGTTGGGGGAGGTGTTGAAGGGGTTTGGATTTACGGATTGAGAGAGAGAGGTCGTCTGAATTTGGTGAGGGAGGGGGGGAGAGTGGGACCCAGACCGGTTGGTGTTGGAGGTTTGACAGGTAACCTTTGGTCACAAGCCTTGTCTCTCGGATGTTGGTAATGAAAAATGATGGATTTAAAACTGTAATACAGTCGGGAGTAGTCTGGGGGTTTTGTGCCTGAACATCCCTCCCCGGAAAAAAACGTGCCTGAAAAATGTTTGGACGGTCCTACGTAGGTCTTACTCGTATGGTCACGTGTGTAATGAAATATATAGTTGAATAAATTAAATACACGTATTTTTATTTTTTAATCAACTAAATTAGCTGGGTGTATCAACATCTTTTGACCTTTTTTTTTTATTGTGTTAGTTGTTTCTCAAACAAATCAGATACCTGGATTTTAATGATTTTTAATTTTAATTCTCAATTTTATTGGTAAAGATTTCGGTTGTTAAAAGTGCATGAGTTCACATCGGTCCTCACATCCTCCTTGACAGTCATAATGGATAAGATAAACCCCTCAACCTCTGGGGATGTGGGAATGTGCTGAGCTTGTTGATATGTTCGATCTATTAGGAGTCGAGCATGAGTAGCTCTGTTAGAGAGTTAGACATGAGGCTAGTCTATGAGCTTGCGTTGCCCCCGATCAACCTGATCTGTCATTCCTCCTTAGAATGCCGAGCTGAACATTTCTCCTCAAGCATAGGTCATTCTCTAGTCCCCGTTTGGATAGCGGAATTAAGTTATTTTGGATAGATAATTATGTTAGTATAGATAACAAATCTACATAAATAAGAGATTTTCTGTTTGGTTGTGTTTAATTTTTATTCTCATTGAAAAACATAAGAATAAAGGTTGAGTTGTTTGGTTGATAAAAAATAAAATATAAATAAAGTATAAAAAAATTGATTTGACATGTGTGCCCTTTAATGTATAAGAGGTATTGATGGGTGATTTGATGTGATAAGATGTAAAAAGTTGATTTGACATGTGTGCCCATAGAAATAGATAAACTGAGTATAGCTTATCCTAGGGGTTACTTAGAATTGTTATACTCTCTTATACTCATTTAAACTGGTTTAGTAATATCAAGTTATACCCTGCAAACAAACAATCATTTTTTTTATCCATTCTTATACCACTCTTATACTACTCTTATACTCGTTTATTCCGTTTCCCAGACAGGGGATTAAAAAGGGTTGGTCCATGGCTCCTCCTCGAGAGAAGTTTGGTATGTGATGTCTCCTTTAATGTAATAAATGAGTAGAGGTACTCTACACTCCGTCGATGGAATATTTCCCTCCACATTTATGATATACACCCCACTAGTGCTTAGGCCCTCAGTTCAATCAACTCTCCAATGACTTTTTCATTTTTTTCGAAAATATCTTCTTGTTGTGAACAGTCAATTGAAATTGATAGATTCATAGAAGACTCACAGTTAAGGGTCACCAAAAAGCCCGTGGCCCGAAAGCCCGGCCCGGGCCCGTTCGCGGGCCGGGCCTGCCCGGCCCGTTTTTAGGGAGGGCCGGGCTTGGGCCTGGTTTTGGGGCCCGAGCCCGGCCCGTAGGCCCACCCGCGGGCCCGACCCGTAGGCCCATGGAGGGTGATCCAATGAACTAGTAACATGTAATTTTTATTTGAATTGTGGTTGAGTTATACAAATTATTAACATTTATATAGGTGTTAATCTAGTTAGGTACATGTAATTATTTATTTTTGTAAGTAATTAATTCATTTAATAATTTTATTTTGAAATCCAATAGATATAAATATTTTTTTCAACATTATACTTAAATTTTGTGTTATTTTAATATTATGTACAAATAAACAACGTAAAATAAAAAAATAAAATGTTTTGAATTTAGGCCCGTAGGCCCGCCCGTGGGCCCGAACCCAGACCCGGCCCGTGAGGCCCGTTCAGGCCCGGGCCCGTGGGCAGGGCCTGGGCCCTTTTTTTTGCCACGGGCCGGCCCGGCCCGGGCACGTTGGCCAAGCAGGCCCGCGGGCTTGGGCCCTGTTTCAACGGGCCGGCCCGGCCCGGCCCGTTGCCGACCCCTAACAGTTGCACTGCCTTGGTCGACTCTCACTCATTAGCCATAAGCAACTTTCTTACAAGAACAATACAAACCAGTGGATAAATATGGATCCGTCAGCGGAGTAAAAAAAAAACTTTACTTAAAACCACCAAGAAGAAGCATGTCACATCCTTTATGTGAAATTTTTCGTACTCTTAAACATATTTTATAATAATCAAATATATATAATCCTAAAAAGTTAACAACCCAATATAATAACAACACTTATCAACCTAACCGTTGTTCTTAATCTAACATTAATTAACAAATCACAATAAATTTATTATTCAATTCTTAAACAGAAAAATAATTATATAAATCAACTTTTAGATAAAATAATATTTTATTTAAATAAAACAACACTTATGAAGATTCAATCAAAAAGAAAGTCAGGTACTGCGGTTGTTAGATCTGTGTGATGTAAGTTGAGATCGAGACGATGTGAATGGTTGAGTCGGACACAAGGAAAGGTAAATCTCGTGCGTATTGTTTCTAAAATACACCCGAGTCCATCGAAGATCGCCGGATGGACCTCTCTCTAAAGTCGCCATCGTCTTTCGCCCTCCAATTGATAAAACCCTAATGAGTGGAAGGTGGCCGTTGATTGGGCCCATCCAACGGCGACGGACGCACGTAATGTGTCGTTATTTTAAGTAGGGCATAGAGCGCTAGATTTTGAAGCATCCAGGGTTGCGTTTAATTATGGGAAGGAAAACATTTTTGTTAAAAATTGCATTTATGTTGTTCAATCAAATGAGGAAAACATGTTATTAGGTTCGTATACGTTATAGAAAATTTGGAGGAAAATTTTTATAATGTGGGAGGGAAAATTCTGAAGGAAAAAGAGTTATGGTTAATGTGGAAAGGGAAAGAAGATATGCATTTAAAAGCTGAGACATTAGAGGCTTATTTGGCAAGTCCATTTAACCAAGATACATTACTTTTGAAAAATGACACATCACACACTTTTTTTTAATTAAAATTATATACTCTTTTTTTGAAATACATATTGTTATTGTTATATGAAATAAAGTATATATTAAGATACAATAGTATATTTTTTTTAAAACAATAAAAAAATAAATTTAGTCCATACACTATGATATAATCTCATATATAGGGCTGCAAAACGGACTGATGTATTAGCGCTCATTATTTTTAGGGAAGGAAAATGAAGAATGTGAGTTTGTCTCCTTTTGTTTTAATCACAAAACAGAGTTTTTACAAATGCCTATAAAAAACAATATGGAGGGTAAATATGTCTATTGAAAAATTACAAATCATCAATCATACTTTATCCATATTTTATTCTTCCTCAATCAAATACTCTAACTTTATTATTATGTTTTTCAATGAGAAAACTAAAAACACAATCAAACAGAAAATCATTTATTTCATTCATAAAATCAACAATTTCTGCACATCCTTTCTCTGTGAAAGAGAAAAAATTCATTTTTTGTAATTGTAACGTAACGCTAATAAGAGAGATATTTTTAAGTGTACATATAAAACTATTAGTGAGGGTATTTTAGGTATCTGAGCTAAATTTTTATATCATTTTTCATGCTCGAGCTACATAATAGAAAATGAATTCATATAGTAATCCATTGACAAACCACATTATCCAGTGGAATCTATGCTCTTCAAAAAATGATTTATGATAAATTGAATAGTACGAGAGAATTTGATCCATTATATGAACCAAAATTTCTTTTAAGTTGTTATTCTTCTCTAAGATACTTATGGTGTCGGACTTGATTATTGAAGGTTTAAACTATCACTACACATGTGTCCCCTGATCCAGATCCATCGTAGCTCAGCCACAACTTCGATAGCGTTTAGTTGCATAATTGAGTGGTTTTTACATTAGCATGAAGTTGCTTATGCCATCGTGAAACCATACAGTCGTACTGTAGCTGTTTTATGTAAACAGATTTTAGATAAATAATGCTTAAAAGCTGCGATTTTCAAGAGCTTGGGGGGGGGGGGGGAGAGCAGTTTCCTGCAAAATTAGTTTTAAACCCAGCGTTTGCATAAATCAGTTTTGCAATTTTGATATCAAACGCTTGCTTCATCACTCTCTCCTACTATCCTTCATTTTTACATTTTAGTAGAATGAGAAGTAGAATATAAGATGGAATATAGATTCCATTCTACTTATACACCTTTTTCGCACTTCATTTTTTTCAAATGTAAGATGAAATTTATGATTTATATTATTTTATAACAATGAGTGCACTCAATTTAATAAAGTTTTGATTTTTACAAAAATGTACACTACTATAACCTTATTCAATTCAATTATACTATTATTAGTTGATCAACATCTTCCATAAATTTGGTGAAGTTCGGCCACACAATGGCCATGTTTGTTCAGAGGTTGTTGGTATGAGCATCTTGACTGTACTAAGATTTGTTGGGCCCTTTTCCCTCCACCTTTGGGGGAAAAGAGAACAATTAGGACTAGTTTATAAGTATTGGGACAAAATGATAAGTGGCCAGAGTATAATTTATTCCATTTATTCCATTTGGTATGAAATAGTCAGAATTAAATACAGACAAATTGCTCTAATTTTAAAATTAAAATAGAGATTTAATTTTTTTTTGTTTCACTTAAAAACTATAATAATACATATCCTCATTCTTTTATTTTGATTTTAATAAATATGAATAATGACAAAATTGATGGAATTTTCATCCTCTCAACGTTTGGTTGTGCGATTGCGCGGTGTTTGCGATTGCAGGAAGCTGGTTCTGCAATCGTGTAACCAAACAGTTTTGCAATCACAGCTTCCTGCAAACAGATTTCAGGCAAATATTACTCAAAAGCTACGATTTGAGAAAGCTGGGGGGAGGCAGCTTCCTGCAGAATCAGTTTTAAACTCAGCAATTGCAGAAAATTAGTTTGTCAATCACGTTACCAATTTGGATTGGAGATGCCAAGTCTCGTGTCTATAATATGTGGTGATTGAAGGGAATACCAAAGTCGGGGTGCGCCAATGAAGTTTTCTATTGGTGTTTTCTGGCTGTTTGGCGATCTTTGTGGCGCTCCTGCTGCTGCAAGCCCCTTTTACCAAAACACCCATCATATGATGCCCCGCCCATTATATGAAATTGACGGGACATGGGATGGGATTTGGGGGAAAAAACATAGGTAAGGAGGTCATTTCCTTGCCTAGGTGCCAAATCACATATATTGCGTTCTCAAAAGCATTGTTTAGGAGCGTTGGGGGATCTCCGCGAAATTGCAATGTGAACGGAAATATGGGAATGTGATGTCCGCAACGCCAAATATTGTTTGGATATGAGTTTTGGTATTTGTTTGCATCGATGTTGCATACGTAGAAAAATTGGCCATCCAAACAGAGCATACAAATAATTTATTCTTAAAATCTTAACTCCTAATCAAATCAGTGTATTTTTTTGGGGTACATGTAGTTATTGTAAAATACAAGCGGGAGACAAATATTTTATTATTTATGAGATTATATTGAGAAATTTTTCAACATTTGTTAAAAAAATAAGTTCAATCAATTGGTCATAAATGTATATATATTTTTCACCAAAATTAAATATTTTATTAGAGCATATTTATTATAAAAATAAAAAAGATGTGAATTGCGTGTGGGACAGTCACATATTATCCATGATATTATTCAAAAGAAAAGAAAAAATGAAAACCTCCAAATGGTGGTATTACACAGTTATATAGTCTGACCACACCTTTAAAAAAAAAGATGCCTAGATGGTACAGAAGCAATGATAGGGTTTGGTAGATCCATATAAAGCATCATGAATTAATTCATATTGTTAAATATTCATCAATCTAAAGCATAAAAAAGCAAGCATGGAAAATAAAGAACAATAAATTGTTTCCACCACCTTAAAATCATCACCAAATCCTTTGCATATACAAGCTTGGTCTATTTAACCCTTTTAGGCTGTGTCATGGGTTTTATGTCCTGTTTGTAGTCCATGTGATGACTTAGTACTTGTAAAGTTAGTTAATTGTGGGACTTTATAACCTCTTGAGGTTCTTTCTACAAAAATAAAAATAAAAATAAATGATATTCTCTTTAAATTTGAAAGCTCATCATATTTTCTCACGAACCAAAAGATATTTCATGGTCAAATCTCTTATTCTGATCTCTCAATTGACAAGGGAAAGTAATAGATACATAAGAAAACAATGAATCATCATGTCTAAAGTAGTTATATCCATTCTTAGATTTTTTAACATGATTTTGCTTTCTAAGAAAGTAAAAAAGCAAAACACGTTTTCAAAGTTTTCAGAAAAAAAGCCTTAATTAAAAAAAGGGCCTCATTTTTTTTTACATGGAAAGTATAAACTTTCATAACTATCATTAAGCGGTCACAGAAGTCCGAAGGAAATAAAGCATTTGGATCTAGTCAGGACTTAATTTCAGTGAATCTCATCAGTATCAAACTACACAACTTTTTAATCAAATTATACAGTCTATAAATTAATCTGCAAAGCAAATTGTTGAGTACATATTCTACTCTCCTATTAGATCCAATTAGCTATTGGATAAAATATGCATTCATAAATACCATCAGTATTCAATAAGAGAGTGAGATATATATTAACAATTGGCTGTGCAGTTCGATTTATAAGTCGTGTAATTCGAATCACATGTTATGCATGTCAATACTGATGGGACTGACCGAAGATTGGATCCGAACTCGGAAATAGGGTGAGGAGAGAAAAAAAGGAGTCTCAGACTACAAAAGTGGGAGGGAGGGGAGAAAAAAAACAGCAAAAAGTGAAAAAAAGAAGAAAAAAGCCAAGTTGCATAAAACATGAGGGGCTAGTTTGACAATGAGTTAAAGTTTTAAGAATAATTGTCTAAAT
This sequence comes from Acorus calamus, assembly GCA_030737845.1. Classification (NCBI taxonomy): domain Eukaryota; kingdom Viridiplantae; phylum Streptophyta; class Magnoliopsida; order Acorales; family Acoraceae; genus Acorus; species Acorus calamus. The sequence continues at coordinate 3,043,159 of CM060859.1, read as the reverse complement.
TTTAGAAGATACAAATGTTCATAGTTACATTTGTCAAAATTGAGACAAAAAGTTATGATATATGTTATCCTAACCTTTAAATTGAATAAAATATCTCTATTTTTATTTTAAAATTGAGATAATTGGTGTGCCTGAGTGGGAACAAAAAAGGTAAAAAAAATTAAATTTTTTGTTCAAAGATGGTCTATAAGAAAACAATCTAATGATGGACAAGTTTTTGTTTTTCTTTTGATTACAATGGCCCGGACATGACGACTCATAGTCCCAACTGGCGTGGTTAGGGACACCGCCGTTGTTGCGGCTTTTCCATGGTCGATTCTTGCTTTGTGCAAGGTGGTTGGAATATTTGTGTTGTTGTTATTGTTATTAGCCCGTTGGGCTAAACTGTTATGGCTCTGCATCACAAAATTTTTTGGGCTCTTGGATGGATTCTGTTTCTCTCATCCTTTAGTAGGGGTGGTAGTAATAGACAAGTTGATGCTTAAATTAGACCATCTTAAAATATATAACCATTTGATTTTAAATCAAATATTGATTGAGAAGATTAGAAAACTTTGATTTTTTTTTCTTGCTTATTATGATAATTATTATTTGGATTAAAATATATATGTTTATATAAATGTGATCAACCTCCACAACATGAAGAAATTGTCAAACATTGATCAATTTTTTTTCTCGCATAAAGACACTTGCATTACTTAACAACATGCATACTCGTGAATGGAGACTCAAGATGTCACAATACAGAGTTGCAGTTGTGATGTCACCAATGGTGGGTCTTATAGCAAATAAATGATTTCCCTCATGAGGGCAACAAAATATCCAATATCATAAGGTGACCTACATATGAATGCGGTGCTGGTGACTAGCTGCATAACAACGGATTAAAGAGCATTAGATTCTCTGTTGATCTCGCCTCCAAAAGCACCCAATCGTATGTCTCCAAATTAGGAGACTCCCTCGGATGTGGATCACTGAGGGGAAACATTATTAAATGAGTCCACTCTTGTAAACTTAGCCATTTGGTCTTCCATGAGGAAGGAGGATCCAAGGTGGTGGTTGGACCGCTTGTGGTGGTGGTGGAGAAGAAAGCGACGCCTTGGAACCTCTTGAAGACTTGTTTTTTTGAATTTTTGAGAGTTTGAATTTTGAATTTCAAGTTTGTTTATTTTAAGATTTTAGCTATGTTTCGGCTATATATATATAAATATGAAGTAGCTCAATATTTTACAAGTCGATTTTCTATATGAAATTTTTTTTGGATAGTCCTCCAACTATGTATTTTGTCTCCTTTTATATGCTTCTTATACCGACTTCAAGCAATTTAATTTTTATTTATTTATGACTGAATATGTTTATTGTATTTTGTTTTTTAGTATAACAATTAGTAGAGCATCTTCTTTTCTTCTTGTCCTTTTGTGAGTGGAGCATCTTCAAGAAGAGTTTTGGATAAACTATCTCCAATGATAAAGATGTTCTACTTTTATTGGTACAATGAATAATAAAATATCTTTGACAATATTTTTTTTCAACTTTCTTTAATTGCTTCTTCAACTTTTGTAGAATTTTTTTTTTTATGTATTGGAGGGACTCCCCGTGCTGACTTTACGGTCGAGCTGGGGAGGCTACCGAAACAGGTGGGTAAGTCAGCGCGAAGACTCGAACCCAGGACCTATCGGTAACACCGCTAAGCCCTGCACCGTTGTGCTATGAGCCTATGACCACTGGGGACACTTTGTAGAATCTTGTTTATCCTTCAAGCAATTTAATGCTTTTGATTTATGACCGAACATGTGTTATTGTATTTTGTCTACTTGAATATAACAATTAGTAGATCATCTTTTTTTCTCTTGTTCTTTTGTGAGTAGAACATCTTTAAAAAAAAATTTAGATAAACCATCTCCAGTGATAAAGATGTTCTACTTTTATTGGTACAATGAATAATAAAATATCTTTAACACTAAGAAAAATCTTTCTTTTTCAACCTTCTTTAATTTCTTCAACTTTTACATAATCTTGATTATCCTTCAATAGTGATATTTATCTTATGCCAAATCATTATTTATAAGAATTTATTCTTAGTTATCATGTTCCTGGGATGTGTGTTGCCTTTATGTATTTAATGGATTCAGCAAAATAATCTCCTTTATTTAGATCATAAAAAATAGCATCTAAAAATGCAGATTAATGAAAGAATGTGATTGAGATGATCTAAGGTAGTAAGTGGTTAAAAACTTAGCTTCCTCTAGAGTATGCTATCACTCCATCATCAGTTTTTTTTAGCAGGGCTGTGTCCTGAGCATATTCAACTAGAATGAAAATCCCCTACTTGTACAGTAGTAAATAATGGCCAATATGGCCTAGATGAGTTGTGACCCTAAAACCCACTAGAATTCAATCCGTGGGACTCTAACTACAACTAGGATTCTAGGGGCCAAAGCCCACACACCATACCATGCATATTCAACCACAATAAAAATAGAAAATTGGTATGTCCAAATTCAATCTCATATATTGATTCAAAAAAAAAATCAATCTCATTTATAGCTCTCATCAGTTTTATTTTTCTCAGTTTTCTTTTGTCTCAAAATATACACTGAAGTATACACAAAAATGCAATAGTTATTTTTTTTTGAAGATATGAATTTTTTTTAATTTTCATACATTGTGATAATACAATATACATTGTGATAACGCAATACATAGATGACTAAGAGACTAGACTGTAAAATAAATCAAGTGTATCAATGTTAGGTAAAAAAAAATAAAACACTACTCGTGCGTATATGACGGTCAACATGTCCCAGAAGAGTGGTGAGCAAATCACAAACCCGTTAGAATTCAATCTATCAAAGCCAACTGCTATACATACATGTTCAATAAAAATCCTTACGGTATTAAAGGCTCTGAAGGGGCTAAGTCCCTGGACAACATACAACATACAACATACATACAACAAGTCTATAGGATGCCCTACAACAGATTGGGCTACTGCCCATGAAATCAAACCCAACTGAACCGTTGTGTCACATGTTTTCCTTATCAAAGTCAAGGCTTGAACGGGTGTCCCTTGTACCAACCGAGCAAAGGCTCGACGGACGTTCAATAAAAATCTGACATATTAGACTTTGGAGTGGGTTTAGTGATAGTTGGGTCGCCCAATAAAAATAATTTCTAAAAATAAGAAGACACTGATTATTATTATTATTTTAAAAAAAAGATAGACCGTATATAATTTGAAAAAGATTACATAAATCTGAATTTACCGAAATATAGAAAGACACCGATTATGTAGTCTGCTAGTTGATGCGAGTCGTCCATTCGGTGGACCACAACACTCCATGCTTTTTCTAAATAAGCAATCATACCTGATCAGATGGGTCCCACCTCTAAACCCCCCCCAATTGGTGGACCCATACGATTCGTTGGATCCCATCCATCAACGGTTCTGATGAGATTTACATCGTGGAATTCGATCCACGAATAAACATTAAAAAAATTAACCCTATCGGATCCTCCATTTAATATCATTCATTATCTTTGACAACGGTGTCGCGTTATCTTATCCTTCCATCGGATCAAATCGGACGGTCAGCAGCAGTTTCCATAGAAAGAAAAACAGAGCTTGCTTTATTTTTTTGTTTCCTAATGGGGCAAGCAACCAAAACTAGGGCTGCAACTTGGGTCGGGTTGAACCCGAACCCGACGGGTTGAACCCGATTTTTACACGGGTTGGGTTGATCAAATCGGATTCGGGTTCGGGTTCGGGTTGGCCAATTCGGGTTGACTCACAAATCGGGTTGGGTTCGGGTTGGCCTCCGATCCAACCCGAACCCGTAAATTAATAGTTAAAAAAATATCATGGCCGTTTATTTTGTAACTTCTAATATGGGTAGTCCAAATTTTAGGTAAACCTAGCTAATCTTATGGGTTGGGTGGGGTTGATTTATTTAATTTACACATCATGTTAGAAATTCGGGTTGGGTCGAGTTGGTTCAATTCGGGTTGAAAATCGGGTTGGGGTCGGGTTGGTCCAATTCGGGTTGGGTCGGGTTGGTTTATTTAATTTCGGGTTGGGTTCGGGTTGGTCCAATTCGGGTTGAAAATCGGGTTGGGTCGGGTTAGGGTTGGGTAGTTTGGAATTCGGGTTGGGTTCGGGTTGGGGTCAACCCGAACCCAACCCGCCCGAGTTGCAGCCCTAACCAAAACATTACCACGGCGTGAGTGGAGAAGTCGTGGACGATTTATTTATTACTATTTGGACGGTTGGATGGAAGAATCTGGACCGTTCATTTGATTTGGTGTTAGGTTTTAAAGTCTCTTGTAGCTTCCTTGTCGGTGAATATTGTGGAGGGAAAAGAGACCATGCATCACGTGGGTGCTCGCTGTTATTGATGGAACATGTTATCTTGTGCTTTTTCTCGATTTATGCATTTAATTTAACAATGGAATAGATGGACCTCTCCGAAAAAAAACAGAAAAAAAATTATATAAGCTCTATTCATGAGAGAATTAAAGAATTGAGTCATAAATAATTATGTTGATATAGATAATAATTATAGATGAATAAAAGATTTTTTTATTTGATTATATTTTTTTATACTCATTGAAAAACGTAAGAATAAATGTTGAGCTGTTTAATTGATGAAGAATAAAATATAAATAAGGTGTAAAAAGTTGATTTGACATGTGATCTCACTGATGTATTGATGTGATGAGATATAGTTTTTTTAATGTGATGATAGGCCCCACTTATTAATGGAATAGATAAACTGAGTATAACTTATCTTAGGGGTTACTTAGAATTGTTATAATATCTTATACTCATTTAAACTGGTTTAGTAATACCAAGTTATACTCTGTAAACAAACAGTCATTTTCTCTATCCATTCTTATACCACCTTTATACCCCCTTATACTCCCTTAACCCGTGATCCAAACAGGATGTAAAAGAATAGTGGTGAACACCAAAAATAGCTCTTATTTGTTTTTTATTTTGCACGTATAAATTTTGATAATTATGTTTAAAAAAATTAGGATAAGGTCAGATAACTATCTAAAGAAATATCAGAATTCCTTATGATAGCATATCTATGTTAATAGATAAAAATATCATTTTTTTATCATTTTAAGAAATTTACTTCACCTAATAGTCTCACACACAAAATCCAAAAACTTTCACATCTATTAAATCAGTCACACATCTCTCTACTTATCATCACTATATACAAGGTGAATCAAACAACAAAAATGTAACAAAATAAAAAATTGCTTATTCAATATAGATTTTTATCTATCTTAGTATAGTTATCAAGAGCAAATAACTCTATTTCACACCCTATACAATCCCTTAATAAATTATTGATTATTGTTCTAATTTAAAAATAAAATATTTTTTTTTAAAAAACATTGATTGACTTTTTCTATCTCTATCGAAGGACTAGTCTGAGAATAAAAAAATTAGTGGAATAAATGAGGGATAAATACTTGAATTACTAAAGTTATTATATAAAAGATAATTGAGATAGAGTTGTGAAAGTTGCTTCGATTTTGTAATAAAAGTGAATTTGTTTGTTCCACTCTCCTGTTAAATTTTTTAAAAATAAATATAAAAACAACTTAAAATTATAACTATTTTTTTCTTAAAAATCTTATCTCCTTTCCAAAATCATATGGCTCGCTTGGATGGGAAAATAAAGGGTGGAATATGGGGTTAAAGAGGAATAAAGCCAAAAAAGTTGTTTGAATGAGTAATATAAAAATGTATAGCTATGCAGAATTAGGTGAAAATAAACTGATATTTATATTTCAAGTCTTTCAATTGAATTGTGTTATTCTTCAACTGGTTCAAAGAGACTCACCTATTAAATCACATATTATCACATCAAATAATTTATTATCACTTTTTATACATTAATAGACCCAAATGTTAAATTAATTTTTTATATCTTTTTTTATTATTTATCAACCAAATACTCTAACCTTTATTATTAGTTACTCTTGAGAATAAATAAAACACAATTAAACATAAAATTATTTATTTTATTGATAAATTTAATAATTTTTAAAATAGATATAAATTCTAAAATAACTCATAACTCTATTGGAAGAGTCCCTTGTGTAAATCTGAAAATATTCTAACTAATAAGTATTTTTCACGATCTCTTATGTTTTAGATTTAGCCTATTTAAACACTCATTCTCCGTTAAATATTTCATGTACATTATTATTTTAATACACGATTAAAAATAAATTTTTTGGGAAATAAAAGTAACAGATTAAAAAATTAGTTGAAATCTGTGTTTTTATATATTTGTTCCATCTCATTCAGTCCACATCAACGCATAGAAATTCAGGAAAGAAAAAAAGAAACAGCGAACACCTCGAGAGGTACATCCGGTCCTTCATTATCCAATAAAATCACCTCCACGTGTCCGATAACGACGGGCCAATAAAATAAATACCACGATCCGAATCCGAAACACCATTCTTATCCTACAATCGCGTTAATCCACCCCTAACAAAGGCACAACACAAACCCCACCGAATCCAAACTGTCCCACGGTGCGATATCTCTCATCTTTACCAACACCGGAGGTAACTCTATCCACAAAAACTAACCCCGGTTAATTCGCCAAAGAAATCGAGTGGAACCTGCGTTATCTATTTAAACCCCTTTTTAGGGTTCCAAAATTGATCTCTCTCTCTCTCTCTTCATCCTCTCTTCTTCAATGGCTCGCTCAGCTTCAATGGCGGCTCTGCTCGCCCTCCTCATCACGGCCGCCGCCGCGATGGACATGTCGATCATCGACTACAACCAGCGCCACCCCCCGGTCCGATCGGAGGATGAGGTGAGGTCAATGTATGAGACCTGGCTGAGGCACCACGGGAAGGCCTACAACGGCCTCGACGAGAAGGAGAAGCGGTTCGAGATCTTCAAGGATAACGCGCAGTACGTCGACGAGAGGAACGGTGACCCGAGCCTGTCGTTCCGGCTCGGGCTGAACCGGTTCGCGGATCTGACGAACGAGGAGTACCGGTCCAGGTTCCTCGGGACTCGAGTCAACGCGACGAGGGGGACGGAGAGGCGGAGCAGCGACCGTTACGCTTACCGCGGAGGGGAGGAGCTGCCGGAGTCCGTCGATTGGAGGGAGAAGGGGGCGGTCGCTCCGGTCAAAGATCAGGGCAGTTGTGGTGAGTATTTATTTATTTATTTTGAGATTCTTTGGTTTTCTTCGTGTGCAAGGTATCCGGTTTTGTGGTTTACTATTACTGTTTTGCCCTTGTTTACGGTTTACCTGCTTTGAATATAGTCAATTAAATCTGTTATTTTTAGGGTTTTTTTTGTTTTGTTTTGTGATATGAATATGATTTCGACTTTCGAGGTGTTCAGTATTTCATGGAGGATTCTTTATATATTTTTGAAAGTATTGGTCGACATGATCCAGGATTTCTGCAGAAGGAGATTCATTTTTTGTTTTTTTGCTCCTGATTTTTTTATCTCGGCCTTTGCTTAATTGGTTGGAAGGCTTTTTTGCCTCGGTAATCGTGTCGTGCCATGCCAGAATTTATGTGTGTGTATTTAGTACGTGCATTTGACGTTTTTTTTTATTGTTTAATGATACATTGATTATTGATATTTGAATATCTATCATAACGTGGTTTTATGATATTATATTTATGATATTATATTTTTCTGTGCCCTCACTTGATTTTTTTTTAAATATTCACAAACAATCTGACGTGGACTAATGATATATTTCTATGTTTTAGGTGGCTACAGCTACTAAAATTGATGAATATCAATGATTAGGATTTGTTTTTATTGTATTAGACAGTTCAATTTTTTTTGTATTATTGGGAGTTTAGCTATTCAGAGGATTGTAGAGATTAAAGTCATAATTTTTCTTGAATAACTTTTTCAATTTATGTTCTTTTAAACGAAAATAGTTTTTTTTTCTTTCATTAATGCTATGTACTTCCCTTCATGATGTATGTCCAATTAGATGTCTAAATAATATGATTCAATGAGAGATCTATGGTTTTATCTAGCATGTCTAAAAGCGAAAAGCATTTGAAAACACATTTGAAAAAGTAAAAAGCACAAAGGAAGTGAGTTTCTTAGGAATTAAGTTATTTAAACTATTTTATTCAAAATCATCATTTTCCAATGCTATGAAAAAATCATATGATATAATCGACAGATCTATGATTTTATCTTGAATTTCTATGTTGACAAATGGCATCTGTATATTATTAATCCCTGTATTTTTTTGGTGGTTTGATAATATAAGCCATTGGATTTCTGCATCAAATAAATTTCAAGAATTAAATCCTTCATGGTTTAAACCTACATTAGCTACAAAATGAACTGAAGCAGAAATCTATTTATAGAAAGTGGTTCATGGTTTAGATTGTTTTAAATTAAATGTATATATTTTTGATTTAATTGAATAAAAGTGACTCAAGGGGTGTGAGCTAGTTCTGGTCGTTTTTTTTTTTTCGCAAGAACTGTAATCAAAGGATGAAATTCCACATCAGTCACCATACAACAATAAACTTCGGTCCGTATCAGTTTAAAAATCTGAAGGTGAACTTGACTCAATTCACCTTGGTAATACAAGTTGTTAATATAGGTTGCAAAAATCTGACAGTTCATGTTTTGTTCACTATTATAGATAACTACATTACGACTATATCCAGAGTAATTATTATTGTCTGTTGATTTATATGAAATAAGTCCTTTTTTAAACATGATGATTATGTTTGATGCCAATGTTGGTGAGATGGAAGAAATGGAACTTGGGTGATTGAATTCTTCATGACATTGCAGGGAGCTGCTGGGCATTCTCAACCGTTGCGTCAGTGGAGGGGGTAAACCAGATCGTGACGGGTGATCTGATATCTCTGTCTGAGCAGGAGCTTGTTGATTGCGATGTTGCCTATAATCAGGGCTGCAACGGTGGCCTCATGGACTATGCCTTTCAGTTTATCATCAACAATGGTGGCATTGACACCGAGGAGGATTACCCTTACAAGGCCAATGATGGGCGCTGCGACACCAACAGGGTATGATTGAGCTGCACAAATTGGATTTATCTTCTATATATTATTTAATATTTAACTGCTTTGTTGTTTGTTGCCTGGATTACCTATTCTCCTTCTGAGGATTGTTGGCTAATGATTTTGAACAATGTTTCTCATAGAAAAATGCACGGGTTGTGAGTATTGATGGATATGAAGATGTTCCCGTCAATGATGAGAAGGCCCTGCAGAAAGCTGTGGCGAGCCAACCTGTCAGTGTCGCCATTGAAGCTGGTGGCAGGGATTTCCAGCTGTATCAATCGGTAAACTATTGTTATTGCTGATAAGATGAATCTGATTGAATCTTTTGGTACAACTTTCATGTATGAGCATCCATTTGTTATTTCCTCATTTTTATTCGTCTGGTTAAATTTTGTAATACAACTTTCATGTATGAGCCAAAGAATGCTTTCATTGTATCCAAAGATATTATTTCGACCTATATCATTATATGAACCATCTTCATGCTTTGTTTATACTCATAACAGATTCATGTTTTTCCTACAATTTATATTTATGTATCCTTATAGTCACGAACATGTGGTTGTCAGGCTATGTCAGCAGCTCATGTCAGTAATGCAATCTCTCACCGTTTACTTAATCTAGTTCTTGGTTTTGTATAGCTTATCAGCTTATGATTTATATGAATACAAGATTTATTGTTTGCTCCCTGACAAATGGAAACTTGTGGGATTTATGTTCAATTCACTGATTACTAGTAGTTTAATGTGGTATTATTATATACTTGTGAGTTTTCAAGTGCGAATGATAGAGATCCCTTATGTGAGTTAACCCATGTAATTAACGAGCACTCACTGTAATTTTCAGGGCATATTCACAGGGACCTGCGGTACACAACTTGACCATGGGGTTGCTGCTGTGGGCTATGGTACGGAGAACGGGAAGGACTACTGGATCGTCAAGAACTCATGGGGCAAGAACTGGGGGGAGGCCGGCTACATAAGGATGGAACGCAATGTCCCTGGCCTCGCCACCGGCAAGTGCGGGATAGTAATGGAGGCCTCCTACCCCACAAAGAAGGGCCAGAACCCTCCAAAACCTGGACCTACCCCTCCCTCCCCAGTGAAGCCCCCGGTCGTGTGCGACAGCTATTACACCTGCCCGGAGAGCACCACCTGCTGCTGCGTCTATGAGTATGGCCGCTACTGCTTCGCCTGGGGTTGCTGCCCTTATGAGAGCGGCACATGCTGCGATGACCATTCCAGCTGCTGCCCTCATGACTACCCTGTCTGCAATGTCAAGGCAGGCACTTGCTTGATGGTAAGACCAGACAAAATTTTAGTTAAGTCTTTATTATTAATGGATTTGAGATAAGAATAAGATACCTTAATATACGTATCTGCTCCTAAATCTTTTGCATACAAATATTAATATTAGGATGCAGATTTGGAGGGTACAGACATCTTTCATATAATCGAGATGTGTCTTAAATATGGACACTGGTTGTGTTATTAGGCGACATCATAGCAGTGAGAGATGATGCAACTCTAAACATAAGGGCCAAAATCAGGAGTCTAAGCTTTTTTTTATTTAAAAGGTCATACAATCTTAATCTTTGAAGATCATGACTATCATATAAAATAATTGGGTATAGCATATAAAATATAAACATACATAATTTATACTATAATGTTGGATAAGATATTTTTTTAGAGCAGATACCTGACACCTTGATATCCATATATGCATTCTAGACTTTTGGATTCGGAGGATATGTGAATACTTTTTAGATCGATAAGCTTACATTTGGTAGTTTCAACTTGGATTGTAGATGTCTTATCATATTTTCTTTTCCATGTTATATTTTCCAGGACAAGAGCAACCCGGTCGGAGTTAAGATGGCGAAGCGCACTCTTGCTAAACCTCACTGGGCCTTCCTCGGTGCCCACAGCGAGGGAAGCAGCAGCGCGTAAGAGGTGAACTGGATCTCTGGTAAGGGGAGTTGGTCAGTAACAGGTGTTTTTGTTGAGCAAACCTCTCCCCTTGGTCCTGAAAATCACAAAAAAACAATATTGAAACGTCATCGATGGTGGTCAGTAGGACATTGTACATAGCTTTTATTTTTAAACATGTCAAACCGTTGAAGAACTCAAAATTTATATATATGCTGATTTGCTTTCTGCTTTCTGCTTTCGTGGTTGTTCTGTGGTCTTTCTTGCTTTTTATTGCATTGGTTTCTGGGAATTGTATTAGAATTTGCTTAGTTGTTGGGTAATATGCAACACAGGAAATGAGAGAACTGCATTTGCTTCTCAATCAGAGAATCTGATGCAGTTGGTTGTGCATTGTTTCCAGATGAATTAGTGTCGTCCTGTCGATTGAGAGTGTTAGCCATGCTGATGATATTATTGTGTTTCATATTAAAAGTGAAATTGTAACCAAATAGAGTCAAAATTTAGTTTTGTTTTTTTTAAAGTGATTTTTCCCCATTCTGGATTCTTTCATGCCCAACAAAAACATGATACTAAAATAAATCCCCACTGGTTTATGGCTGTTTTTACATGATATATAGATAATTTATAGGAAAATGTTACTCCATTCAGCTTAAGTATCAATAATCTTAATAGTTTGAAAGCTCATTTTATGGCATACAAAATTATAGTAGTTTATTCAATTTAGTAAATTATAGTAGTTTAATCAATTCAGTAATGAAAGAGTAGGCTAAATCAGAATGCTCATCTTGTTGCCTATCTTATCTATCTGCACAGCACTGATAATTTTGATTCATTTGCAAAATTTGTTGGGTTTTTAATAATAAAACAATTTTATAAAATATGGTTTGTATTTTAATAGTTGAGTGAACCAATGATTAGATGATATTTTATTTCTTAAAAAGATTTTTCATATGGTTTTAGTTCCCCATTGGAAAAGTAAACTTCCAAATGTTGATTTATAAGTAATATCACCCGATGTAACTTATTTTTTAAGAAAAATTAGACTATATAACTTCTACAAGTTTGAAACTTGCTTCAAAGCAAGTAGAGAAGGGGGGGGGGGGGGGGGGGAGGAGAGAGAGTTGAAAGGAGAGCCTGGAGTGGTATGCGTCTTGTGATCCCAAGAGAGGAGAAGAAACACATAAAAATGTAAAATATAAGAAATACTTATTTTTTATAGTTACACTGTTATAATGCTTGCTACATATTATCCACTCAAGTTAGAAAACGCATCTTTTATAGATCAAGGAACTCTAGCTTTAAATTTGAGAAAATGAAGGGAATAATGATTCACACAAGCTAATAAATTAGCTTACGAGCTCCACGATAACGATGCTTGTCTTACCATTATAAGCATCGTCATATTAGTTCGTTGGTCGATTCTCTGCATTATTGGACATAAATATATGAAGATAAATGTTTGTTGGTCTGCCTATAAATTCTGAGATAATGTCACATAGATCATGTTGATTTTAGCTGTCCATGACATGCATCCACTTGAGAGTTCGCTATTTTTCCTCTCATACAAATCATGTGAGAACTACATGTGGTATTGTATCTAACATTGTCCAAACCAAAATGAAAGGCACCTATTTGTGAACTTGCTAGATATTGAAGTCCTTTAAGCATATATCTTTTTCCAAGGATATTAACAATTCATCATTGTCAATGAGCCATCGAACATCTGTAATAACCTTGATGAGTAGAGATAATATTCAATTAGGGCTAGTTTGACAAGGGGTTAAGGTTTTGATGATAAATTGTTTTAATTTTAAGGGATAAAAAGTTTATCAATTTTGTTCATATTTACATCTGTTAAGATTGTGATAAAAAGTGAGGATAAATGTTATCTATATTATTTTAGTCTTTAGGTGAAATAAAATATCATCATTTTTATTTTAAAATTAGGACAATTGTTGCGGTTTATTTTGATTATTTTTTATAGCAAATATGGATAAACTATTCTTCCACTCACTTATCTTCATTATTACCTTTTATCCCACCATTTATTCCATTGTCAAACCAGCTTTAGGTATGATATAGTGAGTTTATTTTCTTTTCCATGCTGAAAGATTAGATCTGATTTTTCAGATAAGCTTTTATGAGACCAAAGGATGCTTGTTTCAGAGTTACCCACTCATGGTCAAGGTCTACATGTTTGAAATTCCAACTTTCTTAAACCTATGGAGAGGCTTTTCAAAAAGCTTTTAATATTTGTCCCTCTCTTCAAAGGCACACATTTCACGAGTGGGGAAATTCTATCATTATCATTAGTCTGTGGACATGTGGTCCAGATTCTTTGATAATCACCCTATCAGTGGTCATAACAGGACTGACTGAATAAGTCTATTTTTGCTATGCAAATAGAAAGAAAGTTGGTCAAAGAAGTGACGCTATAGAGGGTGCAGAAGAAACACATCACACATCAATGCATGATGCAGTTTGGATGGACTACACCATGTTCTTCAATCTGCCTTTCGAACTCCACTCGTAGCATCGTCGGAGGAAGCGTTTTGATTTGAAGATTTTCTTTTACACGATTCATTTCTTTCTCCATATCATACTGTGTCATCCCATACATCGAAGTCCAATGATCATCTTTTGCACAATTCATTTTTTTAGCCTCACCCATCACTACTTTCGGGCGATTCAGTGGAGACTGATGTGGCCTCTGCAACACGAAGAGCCCGGGCACGCTTTGGAGATGGTTAAATCTCCTCTGGATATTGATCACCAAATTGAGATCTTCAGGTACCTTATACATTGGCATATCTCTCAATATTGTAATTACAAGGATCATTCAAGTGTATAAAAAAAAGGAGAGAAGTAGGACCTTATCGAAGGAACCCAATTGAATTAAGCCTTCCTTGACTGCAACCACTGCAATTGTCTGTGAAGAAGAACCAACACATGATGAAATATCTTCTGTATTTCTTTCCTTCAATTTTCTATATATGCTTACCTGAATTCCTGAAATGAACTGACCTTCCCATGCCTTTGGTTGCTGTTTCAGTAATGTAACAAATAGTATTAACAATGATTAAAGAAGCAAAAGAGGATGCAATGCAGTGATATTAGTCTGATATACATACAGCTTCGGGCGCTCCACTCCACGAAGAACAGTTGAGATCACTCTCAGACATGGCCTCATTGAATACCCATTTGTGACTGTTATCTGCTGCTACTTTTCCAATCAATCTGAGCACAACCAACACAAATGGATCAAATGGTCTGTCTATTGAAACAGAGAAAGACAGAGAGACTTCACACAATCTCACCCTTCTCCATAGCTGTAGACCTCATGAGACATCTTAAAGAAAACGTCAGGTCCAAACCTCCCCTTGACAAAACCACCTAAACTCTGCTCGCAATGCCTGAAATCACAAAACCCATCCTCCCATACAAGAATCCTTCAACACAAACAAACAAAAAAATTGACATTATAAAGTACTACTTCAGAAAATGAACACTTCATTGAAGCAAAGCAAAGCAAAGGAAGTTGAGTAAAAACAGCAAACCAGTTCCTTTGGTTTCTTCCATTGTCCCACCTGCAATCACAACAACGAGTGTCAGTCATGAAAAACTTACTAAATTTGTTCTTCAACACAATTTTGTTCTTACTTTGGTGGGGGATAATTTCGAGGTAGTCGCCTCCATAAGACGGCGTACACCCACTTCGAAGGATGATGGTTACATGAGTCCCATGAACAAAAGCTTCTCAACATCTGATGCCAAAGGCAGTTGAGCATGGGAAGACCTCCTTCCATTGTTAGTTCACAGTGAAGAAGCTAAGCTTTGTGTGTATATATATAGACATCGCGTGACTTAAAACATGACTTCGTTTGCATGATTCATGTCCGGAAAAAATCCTGTTGAGCATGACAACTTGGTTGAACAGCTAATGGTCCTTCTTTGTTGGTGATATATGCATGCCACTTGAACATTTATAGAATATAGAGTAACATTTTCAAAAAAAACATTTGGAGCAGAAATTGAATTGTAATGGGCAACGGCCAAATTTTAAAATGGAGAGTTGATAATTTTTTGATGATTGTCATCATATAGAGTTTTTGAAAATTTCTGAACAGCTAATCTTGATAAAAACAAATTCGAATAAAATAGTAACAGAGGAAAACAAATAAGAAATAAAATTTAAAAAGGATAAATATAAGACATGCAAATTAATCAATAAATTAATAAATGCTAATAAAATAAAAATAAATTTAATAAATAAAAAATAAAAGAAAATCCAAAAGAAAGAAATGGATAAGTTTTTCAAAATATAATAAAAATTCACAAACAAGATATCAAATCCCAATAAAATAAAAAAATAGTACATATTTTTACCTAACACTTAGGCTAACTATGGTATAACCAACCCTGGGTTTTGAGAAGAATAACTGAGTTTGTGGTTTTATCAAGTCTGCAATCTAAACAAAATAAATAAATTCATCTCTTCTCTCTCCATGCATATGGACAATATTTTATTTTAATCATGTAAATCTCTTCTTATATGATTTTTGTCTGTAATTTTTTTCTTTAATTTGATTCACCTATTTTTCAAAAAATTGGTGTCCTATGTATGAAAGCTTGTGGTCCATCCATGTGTAAAACTTTAATTATAAGGGGGGAACAACATCATAAACTTGATGAAGAAGAGACCAGCATGGCCTCTCCTTTGCGTGAGATGTGCATGCGTGAGTGAGTTGTCTTGGTTTTGTGAAATGGATGTGCAGACAGAGTTTATGTCCCCTTGAATGCAGTAGTACTCTTCACCATATGCTGTTTTTCCTTGGAGGTCTTGTTTTTAGGGTTGGGGAGTGAATCACAGTGAAACACAATTTTGTTGTGTTTATTTTGTCTTGATTTTTTTCTTGTCTTTGAAAAAGACAGGAGGATGTTGCACACTAATTTGTTGTAAAACTGGATAACTTGGAACTTCAATTGATGATCTAGGGAAAAGTATCCTACATTTTGTTCATTTTTTATTTTTTTGTCATTGGAGCAGAAAGGTGTCATGTGGTTTACACAATAAGTGTGATCATTTGAAGTTTTGACCAAACAATCAATGATATAATGTACCGCAATTCCAATCCAGAATAAGAAACGTGATTTCACAATTCCAGTCAAAGAGCCAAGGAAGGATGTGTCTAGATGCATCTGGAAAGTAACGTTTAGGGTCCGTTTGGATGAGTCTAGATAGATTCTGTGTTTGAAAAGTTAAAAATTCTCAAACCGTTTGAAAACACAGATTGAAAAATAGCTTTTGGAATAAAGCTGCTTTTTTAAAATGATTTTGACCTTAACCTTTATTGGGATATTTTTCTTTTATAATCCAGGAATTTTGTTTGTTGTTGGTAATAGAAACTGCTTTTCAAGATTCGGACAAATAACTTTCTTTTCAAACTTCTCAAAATACAGATTTCGAGGAAAAAATTAAAAGGAATTCAAGTGTGGATTCTTAATAAAGCTGTACCATTTGGCTGCACGATTTTAGCTTTTCACTTTTCAAAAAGCAGAATTTGCGCGAAGCATGCAACCAAACGGGGCCTAAATCCAAACATATTTTTAGCATTTAGTTTTTCAAACCATAATCTTTCTTTTTAAGCCAAAAAACATTGCGGTTGAAAATATAATAAAACATAACTTTTCAAAAACTGAGTTTGAAACATAAAAATTCAAAAAATCTTAGTGTTTCAACCTCACATCCAAATGCACCCTTAGACTTTATCACATGAAAATGATTTTACTATTTAAATTTATTGTTATTTTGAAGTGTGTTGGGATTATGTCTTAGATATGGATATATAGTGTATCTACATTAGATGGTCATAATAAAATCATGTTAGAGGGACTTCTAATTCATAAAATTAAATAAGATTTGATCTAAACTAATTACATAAAGTCTATTTCTAAACTTTGTTAAGAGGTTATTGAAGATGTTGAGATTTATTGCATTACATGAAAATGGAATCAAAGGGAGAAATGTCAAAGAGATATCCACAAAGAAGTTTAGAGGGGTGACTAAAAGAGGGAAATTGCATGAAAGTTTTGTGGGTCTCTTGCACCTGTTGTCTCTCACCTGTATATAGTAGGTTCTTAGAATTGATAATGTGGATATTGATTTAGACTGAACCGTGTAAATTTGTGTTTTCTGTGTGATATGTATTCTAGCATTCTAGCAGGATCTCAGATTTGTTAATATCTTCCGCAGGTATGCCCAATAAATGGTATCATAATGATTTGGATCTCAACAAGCAGGGGCGGACATATGAGTTGGTTGGGCCGGGCTATATTTTTTATTTTTTTCTTTATTACTTGATGATATATATTATAATATTTATATTTTATATTTATAAATTGTATTTTATACATAAAATATATTCATAACAAACTAGATATCAATCTAACAAATTAATAGCAAATCAAATAGTATCATAATAAACTCGATCTCAACCTAACAAATCAAATAGAACTATTTGAAAACGGGTTTGGACAGTTTTGGATTTGTAGGAAGCTTCTTTTCCCAAACTCATTTTTAAACAAAAGAACTGGGACCAAAAGTTGCAACAGATTTTTGTGAAAAAGTGTCCAAAACTTGAGCTTTCCAGAAGCTATAGATAGATAGCTTCCTGCAAAATCAGTTTTAAACCCAGCTTTGTCTAGAATCAGTTTGCAATCGTGCAATCAATTTAACCTCAATCTTATTATAAATTTTAATAATTATAAAATTTAAAATTCAAATATTATTAATTTAATGTCAATGAAACAATAAAGAACTATTTATATCCATAAAACAACTCCCTATTTTTATGAATACTTGTTTGGTTATTTCAATTTTAAAATTTGTTGATATACCATGTATGATGAGTTTATATCTCATTTTTATTCTTACAAAATCAAAGTACTCAATTTTAATTATATTTCTTTTTTTTTAATTTTCTTCACATGTATATGTCTTTTGAATATCGCATTATTTGGTATATAATAGTTACATCAAATATAAGAACAAAAAACATTCATATAAATATTTAATATATGCTATCAAATATAAGAACAAAAAATTTCCATATAAATATTTAATATAGGTTATGTAGTCCACCCAACAAGTGGTATCAAATTTTTAGCTTATGGTTTATCATGATGTGATCTAAAGAATGAAGAATAAATGACAATATGTGTCGACTTGAAAATGTCAATAATAGTGGTGGTGTATAACAATATAAGTTCACATAGAATAAGAAGAGAAATAAAATACAAGGATGCCTTGTGGTCGTGTGTGAAAGAAAAGAGGGACATTTGTTCCCCAGTGGCATGCATGCATAAGGAACCATTCAGACCGGTCCTGGGAAAGGTGACGAAGACCCCACCCAAGGATGACCCCCCAAGAACCCTCTGTTAAGTGAAATTAAAAAATAATTAGACAATGTGATGTGCTACTTTCTCAATTAAAGAGTATGAATTAGTTTTTCTAAACACATTTTATATTTCATACGGAATGGATTTGATCAATGCTAATTGGACAATCTAATTGTTTAAAGTTTTCCGTGACCGTCACAGTTTATCACCTCATGATAAGCATAATAAAAATAAGGGATTTTTATTTTTAAGTCTTTGTAAACATGCTTATTTAGGAATCAATCCCTCCATTCTTCATATTTCTTTTTAAGTCTTCATATTCAACCGCCTATTTAGTTTTTAGTTTTTCCGTCAAACGTCCGTCATACACCGTTAATTTGTGAAATGTGATTTATTTTTAAGTCTCTGTAAACTATGTTATTTAGTGATTAGTCCCTTCCTTCTTCATATTTTAGAGGGACTGATCACTAAATAACATAGTTTACAGAGACTTAAAAATAAAATCACATTTAACAAATTAACGGTGTATGGACGAACGTTTGATGGAGGGACTAAAAATCAAATAGACGGTTGAATGTGGGGACTTAAAAAGAAATATGAAGAAGTGAGGAATCGATCCCTAAATAGACATATTTATATAGATTTAAAATTAAAAATCCCTAAAAATAATTGAGATTTGAATATTCGATCATTAAATTATAGACCCAGCCATATCAAATTTAAATTTGAATAAAAATTTCACAAAATCCTTTTCAACCTTGACCCAAACTCATATTAAATGAAGAAAGACTACAAAATTTACCCAATTCAACAGAGACCCAAACTTTACTCAAAGTTTTCATCTGATCTTTAGGGCCAAATAAGTGAGTATGTCAGAGGATATTGAAATTTTTGAAAAAGATTTGAGTAAATGATTAGAGACAACCATATCAAACAATATTTTTACTCAAATTATTAATAAAATTAAGATATAGATTTGAATAAGAGCTAACAATTACCTTAATGAATAGCCTTTAGGAATTTATCATGAGATGATTCACTGCACAGGTAGCATATAACTTTTCTGTTATTATTATTATTATGAAGCGCCTAGGCCCTAGAGGTCGTATAGATATTTAAACTGGGCTACCTCAATGATGCATTAGTGGCTTGGACCTATAAAGCTCAATAATAGATAAAAATAAATATAATAGCTCAATTATGAAATTGATCATGAAGTTTAAGCAAATACTAAGCTTAAGCCCACAGAATCTCATGCAACTTGGCATCATTGAACTAAACTACAATATATTGTATAGTACTGAAAAATGCTAGATTGAGTCTTATTTATATTCTACAACATATATCACATATGTTTTTATTTTTTAAAAAACAGTTAAACATCATCTAAAGAAATATATGCTTAATAAAATGTGCATCGCTTTATTTCGAATCGAATAAATCCATTTTTAGTAAATATAATTTTTTTTAATAAGGTATATACCTCAACGATACATATGTTTACTACATTTTTAATGATGTTTATTGGACTACATTTTAAACTATAAAAAAAATCGAGTATAATAACACCATATAGTATTGAACTGGAATACTATATAATTAGGACTGGAACACAATATGAATGCTTCTTAACGACTATCTTAGATTGTTTTTTTTGGTAAGTCGGCTTAACGATAATATAAAATGAAGCATATTATTTAAAAAAATTAAAACGTGTATGGACTGTAATTACTACTGAAAAATTGATTATATGTGACATTATCGTTCATTATTTTACAAGAAGAATAATGTTACATCCAGCCCCATTTCCTGCGTCAATTCCAGTCTACATGTGTTTTGATTTTTTTAAAAATAGTATGCCTCATCTAATGAGACATATGCTTTTATAAAAAATGAAGCATATACTCCAATGAATTGCATGAATGCATTTATAGAAAATATAATTTTTTTCGAAACATATGCCTTGTTAATAGGCCTGTCAACGGGTCGCGGGTCGACCCAGACCGGACCCAAAGGACCCGACAATCAAAACGGGTCGGGTTTGGGTCCACCCCGACCCGATCCTATGGACCTGTTGGACTCGATTGACCGAACCCAAATATTATGTGATTTTTTTTATGATTCAACCTAACGCTCATGATTCAATCAAACATTTATAATTAAATATTAAATAATCATTTAAAATTTTAAACATTTGAAATATTTTTACAACCTTTTGACTTTACATAAAAGTATAATAATCCAAACCGTATTTCAAATGTGTTCTTATAAAACATTTAAAAATCCAAATATTGAAGAACTATTTATAATACACTAGATTCTATTAAAAAAAAAAAAAATGAAGTCATTATAGGTACTTGAAAAATTCTTCAACCTCTCTTTATCTGGCCTGAACTTGTCAATGGATTGACCCAACCCGATTTGAGACCAGATATGGACCCGATCTGAAGGACCCAATAATCAAACAGGTCAGGTCCGAGTTCACCCCGACCCGACCCGACCCATTAACATGCCTACTTGTTAATGTGAGCATATAGGGCTGAAATTAAGGCCAGAAAGGGATTCGGGTATAACAGCGTCCCTTACAAGAATTCTCATGCCTAGACCCTGGCCCAACCCGGCCCAACCATCCAAAAGTAAAGATCCAGCTGTTCCACCCCCAAGATTCACTTTCAATTCCCCTGGAACACCCTTTTTGGTCGATTGCTTCACCCATGGCTTCCAACTTCAAAACCATTCCAATAATAGGTATGCCTTGTATTTTTTTCCCATCTTCTTACACATATTCATGTCCAACACCAAAATATATACTTTTGGCCATTTTCTATATGATGTGGTTTCGGATTTGTTTCTTTTTTATTTTTTAAAAAGTTATATTTTGTATCTGTTTTGCATCATCATTCTCACTGATGGGTCTTATTCAGGAATCACACTTCATTTGCAATGAAATGTTTTCTTGTATTTAGTTATTTGGATTTCATTCCACACCAAAATACATGTAATGAAAGCATGTGGTTTTCTCATTCATTTGGTACCAATACCATAGACACTGAGCCCATGTGGACTGATGTGAATTGTCCCCAATAATATTTGTGAATTGGAATCTATCATATGTTCTGGTTGACTTGTTTAAACTCAGACCCTAAACCGCAGATCGGATACTTTACTGTCGTCGCATTCGTATATACTCTTTTGATGATGTTTAATGTGCATTGAAAGTTGGCCCCATCGTTTTCTCTGGCTACATGGTTAATTTTTTGCAAAAATTATTAAAACAAACCGTTTTGCCCCCCCTTTTTTTTGGATATCAATTCTCTTCCCCCACCATGATCAATGTTCAAACAGGGTAGCTCTTTGGTTAGAGCAATGGGTTTGCTTCCGATAGTTCTCGAGTTTGAATCCGCTTGGGTTTACTTGATGCATTGGGTTTTGTGGGTGATTTAATGCATGTGGTGTTTTTCTAACTAAATTGGGTTCCTTGTCACAAATAAATGGTGAAAAATATCAGTTCTGTCTTCTGTGTTAGAATATGATATATGTTGAAAAGGACATTTGCTCCTTAGTTCTTGTTTTTAATTTTTGTTATTTATTCTTCTGTTTCTTGTTCATTTTCTCACTGCATGTCAGAATTATTTGATTGATTATTATCTTAAATTTTCATTACGTAGTCACTTTATCATCTGTAATTCCTTTCTTTTTCAGACATCAGCCCGCTATTGAAAAAGAGTGATGACCCAACCATGTCTGAAGACAAGGGCGTGTTGGAAGTCTGTAATTTGTTAGACAGGGCTTGTAAGGAGGCTGGGTTCTTCTATGTGGTACTCAAATCACTGCATTTTGAATACTATTCCTAGACCTCTAGACTTTTACTATTAAGTCACTTTGAGAAATCTTTATGTGACAATAATGAAGCTTGTACTACTTGTATTTAGATACCCAAAAACATGTACACTTCTATGCTTTTATTTTCAATTGTTATTGTAGATAGTTGAAATGTTGTGCATGGAAATGATTTCTTTACAGGGACTCATCAGTATTTTTTATTTTTGAAAAGAGGATAAGAGCAATCCTATTATGGAAGGCCTACCATTTCCATAAAAAAAATCATATTATGGAAGGATGTCCCTCGAAGAAAGTAAAGGAGACGAGGAATCTCCAAAAAGATAGAAAAAAATAGAAACAGAGGCAAGAGACCCAATAGAAACTCATGGAATAGGAGACCCCTATCACACTGAAAATGATTTACAATTGTGGCTCAAGCCAATTATTTCCTCCTCTTTCTTTCTTTCTTTTTTTACAAGCAGGCTAAGTTATTGAGGTAAATGGTCACAAACTGGCAACCCATGTCTTGTGCTGTGTCTTGGGTTGTGTGTGAAACTGGGCCCATTTCTTAGGACACATCTCAGGCGTGTCCGATGATGTGTGTCTGTGTCCAACACGGTTACGACAAGCAAAACGGAGTGTTCGTGCTTTAGAGGGGTCCTGTGAGGACTTCACTTCGCATTCTTGAACTTCTACTGGCTTTAGAATGAAACCATCCAATCCTTTTTTTATGAATTTTGGAGTATCAGTTTCAGTTGGTATAAAACGTAATTATTTTTTGTATGTGCTTCCCTTCGTAGTCCTCTATGATATTTGTCACTATGTAGCAATCCAGTTGTATCTCGTGTCACAAATTTTAGTTTTGGGTTTTTGGTTTATGAAATTAGCTTCTGCCATTTATTGAATGTTAACCAGAACCATTTTTTATGGTTAGTGAATGTATCAATAATCATCTAGAGAATTTACCTGTTTAGTAGAATAATTTGCCAGAACCATTTTTTATGGCTAGTGAATGTATCAATAATCATCTAGAGAATTTACCAATTTAGTAGAATAATTTGCGCCTAAACCAAGCATATTGCATATTATCCATCTCAACAGATTTCTAACTAACAGGTATTATTAATGGTGTTCAATACTTTAAAACTATGCTCAAATTTGGTTGCTTGATGTATTACATAATGCCCATGTGGGGAGGAATGCTAATGCTGCCAAATCTGACTTTTGGATACAGAATCTTTTGACAGATTTAGGCATTTGTGTAATATTCATTCTTAGTCAACGAACTTTTCGACGTATGTACAGCCTTGTCTGTCCAACTAGACTGGCATTGATTCTGTCTTAGGGCAAAGCCATTTGTGTTCTGTGATGTGCATATTTATTTTGATTGGGAGTTTGAAGCCAATTTGAGTGTTTTGATGTTCTTGCATGCTGAGGAAATATGTTGATCGTATTATCTTTCATATGTTTTTTTTATGGATATTAACTTTTATGTTACACATGTCGTTTCAAAGTGTAGGATGAGCAGCATACTTAGAGCTACCTATTTAGATTACTGTATTTCCTATTGTATTCAATGTGGTTTCATATTCTGAGGTTCATGTTATGTTATTAGATATCAGTTCTTTGAATTTAACCTGCAATATTTCACTAATTGGTTGTAACATGTCTATACTTTATGTATGTATTAAGTACATCAATTTAGTTTTCATTGTATTTTTGGTGGGTAGAATTCTGCAGAGAGATCATTTTTCCTTTATTTTTACTGTGTTTTGCTATATAATATTTCCAACAATGGTTGATGCTGTTATTATCTGAACAGAAGGGACATGGCATTCCTGATTCACTCATCAATGCGGTTAAAGATGTGACACGTGATTTTTTTGATCTTCCATACGATGAAAAAAACAAGATCAAGTTGTCCGCAGTGACGGGCTATAGGCATGTTTGCATAATTTTCATTTGCATTGTGAATGACTTGGCTGGTCACACAGAATATCTGACTCTTTTTGTGGCCCCTTACATTTTGGGCCAATTTTCATGAACAGAGGATATCAAAGAATTGGAGAAAATATTACCTTGGGAGTACCAGATATGCATGAAGCTATTGATGTAAGTAATTTATTTACACCACAATTTAGTGTTGCTCTTTCTGGAAAATTTTATGTTTGTTAAATTAAACTTCTGTTCCCAACTCTTAGTGTCAGTTGTTTCTTGGTAGTGCTACAGGGAAGTGACACCTGGGATGTATGGAGCTCTTGGAAAAAGTTTAGAAGGGTCTAATATGTGGTACTTATTTTGTGAGTTTTTTTTTTATTACAAAATGTTTGCCACATATATGATTATAGCTGAATATCTTTGTTAATAAAAAAAAAAAGTACGCGCATGTATATTGGCCTAATGTAATTCAGTATCAACATTATTATTGGAGTTTCAGCTGGTACATGATTTGATGATTTTATAGCGAAGTTTAAACACATTTCTATTTGAAATCGATAAGAAACTTATCCCCATAATATGGTAAGAGACGAACAGTACAAGCTAGTGTAGTTCTCAACTTTCTGTCGGCTAAGATATGCTGCAAACATTTTAGCAAGAGAGATCACAATAAGGGTGACAAGCGTTAACAATTTATCGAGCAGATCTGAGTTCCTAACAAAAGTTGACTGAACTACCATATTTGAATGGAAGGAAAGAGTATAGGTCAAGCATGTAATATTTGAAGTTATAATATTAAATTGTTCTGAAATCACATAAAATATTATGGACTTATTAAATTCTTCTGTACCAATTAATATGTCCGCATATACATAAAACTGATTCTGAAAAAAAGAAAAGAAAAGAAAAAGCTCCTCCAAGTCTAAGGAAAAATGGATCCCAATTTGTTTGAATCTCATTAACTAACTCTAGGTCTTGTAGATATATTTAGAACTATGCTTCATTCAACTTGTTTGAATTTGTTTGAATCCCATTAACTAACTCTAGGTCTTGTAGATATATTTAGAACTATGCTTCATTCAACTTGTTTGAAGAAATTATGTTTATCCAACATCTGAACTTCACTAATTGGAAATGCAAATTTCATTTAAATCCACCGTGAGTCAACAAAAGAAGGGCCTTTAGGTTGATCTATCTTAGACCTGGTTATTAGGGCCCTATGGTCATTTCTCGAAGCTCAACTGAGATAAGAGGGACATAGTGTTTTACTACTGTCTGCATGGTCCCTAACCTTTTTATTTTGGGAAGCCCAACCTTTAAATAAGCAGGCCATATTGTTTCGAGGTCACAAATTATTGTGTTTGTATGGGCGACACCTTGAGATGTGTGTAGAGTTGTGGATCAGCACCTTGTGGATCAGCACCATATCATCTGTGATGACCACTGCTTTGAACAGGATCTTATGATATTACTAATACTCAATCCCACTGTGGGACTGCTTCATGTAGTCATTTGATCTTTTGATTCTTTGGTGCCATATGCTTTTCCATCACAAAGTAATATGATCCTATGACTGATACCTATTTTGAAAACTGGATCCTTGATAATGTTACCATTACTCATGTAAAGAGTACAATTTGAAAATTCTGATACAAATTCCTATACAATATGTATTTTGCAGGGTTCAGACCCGCTGCCTTAATGGTTGCAAAACCAAGACCGTGTTGGGTTCGAACCCTACTTATATACCAAAAAGAAATGTATATTTATTTGCTCTTTCACAGAGCCATGAATTTGTACATGGATAAATGTGATAATGTTGACTTCAGGCCAAGTAATCCTTCGAACTTTAAACCACTGATGGAAGAGTATCTCGGCCTCCTGAAAGGTAAACTTCCCTATATTTATAATTTGTATCAATACTTTATTGATCAAGATACTCACTAGGTTTGATGACCTGCAGATCTTTCAAGAAGGATCATGCAAGGAATATCCATAGCACTGAGTGGATCACCAAACATGTTTGAGGGTGAACGAGCAGGAGATCCTTTCTGGGTTATGCGTATAATTGGTTATCCAGCTTTATCTGATTCTACTAATGCAATGAAGCTGGATAATGACATAGGATGGTATGCGTATTGTGGATTTTTCTGCTTGGCATGTTCATTGATATTTTTCTATATAATTCTGAACTCATGAGATTTATTTTTCATGTGCTATTTTTAAATGAATCCAGCGGGGCTCACACTGACTATGGTAAGACTTATTTTCCCTGAATATACAATAGCTTTCTGAAGGATGTTGATCATTGTTTATAGCTTTCTTTCCCATTCCCTATTATGAGCTTGTTCCTCCTCAATGAGTTTGTTCATTTTTTTGTTTTACCTTCAATCACAAAAAGACTTTTGGAATTCTTATGCAATTTCTTTTGCTCTGTTACCTTCTTGTTGGTGTGAACTTAGTCCTACCAATAACTGATTTCTTTATTGTGCTATAGGTCTTCTGACACTGGTTAACCAGGATGATGATATCACTGCTCTTCAGGTATGTTTTCCCCTCTTTTTCTTTCAAGTCCCATGTTTCTAGCAAATGCATAAATAATTTCCTTCTGTAGTCTTAAGAAATCACGACACATTTACCGGATCCAGTTTCTGTCTAGTTTGCTTCGTTATAATGTTTCCACATCATTGTTTTTACATTGTTTGTTTGTTTATAGTTGTGATATAAAAATCTGTTATATGTTTGTCAGATCATCCTTTTTTGGCTATAGTTATACTTTTTTTTCCCATATGTAACTTTGTAGGATGGATATTATTTCAATCATTGTAAATTGTTTGAATTTGCAAACTATGCTGACCAATGATTAAGATTTTATGGCATTGCTTATGTGTTTTGACTGGACATGTTTTTAGATGAAAAGCGTGTGCGTGATTTTTCTTGTGGTGCATGTTCTTTCAATGTCATGTACATAACTTGCTTCAATTTTATATGTCTAGTCTGTGTGCATATATTATCTATATTAATCTTAGAAAAAGTAAATAAGGTTTGAAGCACTGTCTGTGTGCTTATATTATCTGCATCATGCTCACTATCATCCCAACCCCAAGAAAAATAGAATCACACATTCACCTCCAGCTTCCGTCAAAATGTACCTGCCCAAATGCGTGCCCATATTTTTTTGTCTTAGGGTTGCTTGATTTTTTCTTACTGGATCAGACATCGTAATGCTAGATAGCACTGTCTTTGGGATGCTTTGCAGGTGAGAAATCGATCTGGTGAATGGATATCTGCAGTGCCCATCCCTGGCACTTTTGTTTGCAACATAGGTGACATGTTGAAGGTATCTGTCTATTTGATACTTTCCAATCCAAGTACATGGTCAAACACCTTTGTTTTCTCCAAATGCGTGAAGTTTTGGCCTCATTAATTAGATGAAATGCAGATCTTATCGAATGGATTATACGAATCAACTTTGCACAGGGTTATTAACAGCTCTCCAAAATATCGGGTTTCTGTTGCCTTCTTCTTGGAGGTAATTTATTCCTCATCTCTGTTATAACTTCTTGATCAAACCCGTCAATTTCCCCGCCATTTTATTGTGTGCAGCCAAATTTTGATGCTGCTATCGAGCCCTTGGAATGTTGCGTTCAACACACGGGTGGGGTCGCAAAGCTTGGAAGGGCAGTTTACGGGGAGCATTTAGTCCGTAAGGTTCTCACTAACTTTGTAATGTGAGGTACTCAAACCACTACTGCCCTTGACTGTATTACATTCATGTAGTGTTATACTGTACAGGGAATAAATTATGGTGCCATGTAATCCCTGCCATGATAACTAGTGTGGAATAATTAGAGCAGAATAGATCTATTGATCTTTTGATTGCATGCGGGACAATTATGGTATTTCAGCTTGTTAGTATGGAGATGGTACCCACTGTCACTGAAGACTGATGAGACTTGTACCCAGTGGCGGGTTCATGAACTTTTATAGATGTGGTCATTTATAAAATGGCTAAATGCATATAATCCCCTGAAAGTTAGCGTATATCTATATCTCCCCTCATTTCATCGAAAACCATATAACCCCCCAGAATTGTTGCGTTATATGTATTTATTCCCATGCTGTTACTCTGGTTAACCATTGCGGTGGTTAATTGACTAGAATTGTGACAAAGTTCAAATTACCCTCCACTCAAAATATAAACCTATACCTAAAATCCTTGAATTGGCCTCTCTCTGCCTCTCATTCGCAATCTAATCCTAACCTCCCAAACATCATCGGCTCTCCCAAATAGCGCCGCCTCTCCAAACACTCCCCGCCTCTCTCTACCGCTCTCACTGTTCCTCTCTCCGCCTCTTTCCACCTATCTTTCCCAAAGAACCGTCTCTCTCCGCCTTTTCATTTTTTGTGAAATTAGATATTAGAAAAATGACCGTTGGGGAAAAAGAAAAAATCAAATGGATCAATTTGCATTTTGTGTTACAAAGTAGGGGGTTATTTGAATATGTGAAATAAAAAAGTGGGTCATTTTAAATTTTTTGAATAAATTAAGGGGTTATATGAATATTTAAATTAACTTCAGATTAAGATATCTCTCAGGAAGGGTATGTTGGTCATATATTTGGATCATTTTGAATTTTTTGAACAAATAAGGGGTTATATGAATATGTGAACTCCGTGACAGCTGGCATATTCTTTGCTTTTTTTTTTTACAGAAAGTTAACCAAAAAGGACTAGTTATTATTTTCTTTTTAAAACTAGATATAATATAATACTCATAATATAAATATTTCCAGAGGGGATATAATAATACCTAAATCCGTTCAGATGTAACATATGATATCCAAATCAGTGCTGTGTTTTTTTCTAATCTAATTGACATGCTTGGGGAGGGTGTACATCAGCCATTGAAACATACATGTGATTAGATGAACAGTCACTCTCTTGATAGGAACCACTTCACTTTTGCTGTGTGCGCGTGTGTGATGATATCAATCAATGATAGAAAATCTTAAAGACTCCAACTAAAACTGTGACTGAAATTTCGTGAATGAGAAGTATATGAACCGTTTCAGGGACTGATGATGGTCTGTCTACTAACCTTTCCTTTTCATTTACCTATATATACATACACACATATATTGAAGTTAATCCATACTTCTCTGGTCACTGTCTTTGAATATCTACTTGTTCTCAAAGTGGGGATTAATAGGTTTGCATGGAAAGCTATGGCACCCATTCATAGTGTTCTTTTGTGAATTGAATTTTGTCCTCAACAACAATGGGGAGACCACTTGTGAAGATGGAGACGACCATGCTTGGATGGCCTCTTGGAAAATGGACTCAACCCCAATTAGAATTTTGAGGCACATGTTTATCCAGTCCCGTCTATTTGTTATTTGTTTGAGCGTTTATGTACGCAGACACTTTTACAGATGTCACGTAATCCAACTCGGCATGTGAAATATCTAATGGAGTATAAAATTTATCATGTTAGTATATATTCTTACAAAAAAAACGTAAAAATATGTACATTTATTTCATGAGACAAGTATATGTTTTTAAAAAGTTTAAAATGTGATCCACCCACAAAAGTTACTACATGAATAAATGTACCATTTCGTTGGTCTCAATCTTGTTTGTTATTGGTGGGATTAAGGGATAGACCGGATAAATAGTCAGAGAGTAAATTATTATCTCGATATTGATAAATATGATTAATCATTGAGAGAGATTTTATAACATTAACTCTTAAAATAGGATAATTTATCTTGCCTTGGGATGTAAAATTGTAAATGAGTCCAGTCTGATCATTTTGGTAGGCCATGCTTGTTTCGATCTATGTTTCTCAATTTCCAGCTAAGCTCAATATAAACAAAATGTGTCCGAACTTCATCAATAGTTGAACCTAATGAAAATAGCACATGACAGTCGTACAAGTGAAGTTTTAAAAATCGCCCAACAATGGCAAATAAACTAGTACAAACACGAAGAATATTGAACAATTAGGGATAAACATAATTCTAGATTAAACAACCAACAATTGTTGATAATCAACAACTAATCCATCTCATTCACTGTAAAGTGCATGAGGAAATCTTAAAAAATATAAATAAAAACAAAAAATAAAAAGTCCCACTTGGAGGAACATCCAACAAATGCCCAATAAGTCTCTCCACATATTCCCTTCAAAGACCATTATTGGGACCCCGACCCCCAATTGTCCTCTCCATAATCCCAATCCAACCAAAGCACATCACATGCACACCATTCCCCTTTGATTTCCCATCCCATCCTTTTTTTTTCATTATTATGATTCATCAACAACATTCAAAGAAGCTAAACGACATTCAAAGAAGCTAAACGACACTTAAAAACACACACCCACATCTCAGACAGCATTCAAAGCTGTCGGCGGTTGTTATGCTTGTTCAAAGTCGAATACGCCGGCGAATAATCTGGTGCAGCCACCGTAGTCCTCGCCGCCGCAGGGAGCTCCCTTGCGGGGGCGGCAGCGTATCCCTGCAACTTGCACGGCGGGTACAATTGGTAAGGCTTGGGCTCGCAGTACTTGGGCTTGGACAGGAACGCGTGACACTCCCACGCGGACCTCTGTTTGGGGAAACCAGGGATGCAATTGTTGTCAATGTTAAGTATAGTCCCGACGAGGGACTCGCAGACCGGACCGATTTCGGTGAAGTAGTTGTTGGAGAGGGAGAGATTTCTCAAGCTTCCAAGCTCGCACACGTCCTCGGGGACCTTCCCGTAGAGGAAGTTCCCCGCGAGGTTGAGCTGTTGGATGCTGGTGAGACAGCCGAAGGAGCAGGGGATCGGGCCGGTGATGAGGTTGAAGCCCGCGTCGAAGACGGTGGCCTTACTTAGGTAGCCGATCTCGTAGGGGAGGCAGCCGGAGAGCTGGTTGTTGAGGAAGAGGACCTCGCGGAGGGTGTTGGAGGTGTTCTTGATGCTGGAGGGGATCGGGCCGGTGAAGCGGTTGTTGGCCAGGGTGAGGTAGGCGGCCGGGGTGGCGCCGATGTCGTAGGGGAGGTTGTAGTAGAAGCCGTTGTTGTTTATGAAGAGGACGTCGAGGGGGAGCGTGAAGACCTGCAATACGGATACAGATATGAGACTAAAAGAGGACCATCTCTATTCTTATGATCATTCCTAGAGAGGAACTATTGGAATTGGATCACTAAATGAGGAATTCTCTTTCTACATGGGTGTCATCAAACTAATGATATGTATATATACAGATGTGCGATTCAAACTTTAAGATTCTTAAACTCTTACATTTCAAATGCAACTTCTAAGAAATCGAAACTAGCGTAAATCTAGTATAAACTAGTACAATTATCTCTGCCAACATGTTAAGAGGTGGTTTGGGTCTGAATGTTCGGTACCTGCGGAGGCACGTAGCCGCAGAATTGGTTGAAACGGATGTCGATGAAGACGGGGTCTTGTATCTGCAGAACCGTCATGGGGAAGTTGCCTTTTAAGACGTTATTACTGAGGTCAAGCTCATAGAGGTACTGGAGCTTGGAGACGTCGGGGACGGAGCCGGAGAAGTTGTTGGAGTTGGCGTGGAAGAGGGCGAGGTCGGGGAACTTGTCGAGGAAGCCGTTGATGGTTGGGGCGCAGAGGCCGTAGCCATTGAAATCAATGGAGGCGATGGTGAAGGTCTTGTTGTCTTTAGGTGGTTTGCCGCAGTAGAACCCAGTGTAATCGCAGGGGTTCTTGTCGGCGCACCACGACTTGGTCACCCCCTGCGGGTCGCACGTTATGGTCCTTTTGAATTGTTGGATCACTTGGCGGAGGGCCAACAGTTTCGGGTTCAGAGGACAACTGCCTTGTTGGGGAGGGGATCCTCCGCCGCCGATGCTGATGCCGATGCCGAGTTCGAGTGCTGTTGCGGATGGTGGGGGGGAGTTGAGGAGGAGGAGGGAGAAGAGGGCGATGAAGGGGAGGGGTTTGGACATTGTTTTTTTTTGGGGGGGTGGGTGGGGTTTGTGGCTTGGGTTGGAAAAACTGAAAGAGGAGGTGATGATTGATTTATAGGTGGATCTGGGAGGAGTCACGAGTCCGGTGGTAGAGGGGGAGGAGAGTGTGAAAACAAATGCGACAGTTGCGCTCTCGTTTTCTGATGTTGATGTTTTTTTTTGTTTTTTTAAAAAAGATACACATAACTTGCATTATAGCTCTTATTATAATTCATTGTACACTCACCTTTTGAAGTGAATGTTATTATATTAAATAAAATATATATTGAGATACATTAATATATTTTTTTCATAAAAAAAAAACAGACTGCAATGTATAATGTGCAGTATAAACTTTAATAATATAGTATATACTATGTTATCATAGTGTATAGGTTGCAAAACAGACTATAAAAACGGATGGCATGTATAAGCACTTTCTTTTTTTTACTTTCTCAATGGATTCTTTTTTTGACACCTTTCTTCATTTACCTTTGGAAACTGTTACATCGGGTTCTTTTTATAACCACCTAAGATGTATTTTTATTTTTTAAAAATTATATGCATCATTTAAGATGTTTCTTAGAGAAAATATAATTTTTTTATATAAATATCTTGTTATGACTTTTTGAGATTGTAAAAATGACTGATGTAATATTCCTCTTTATTTGTATATAATGTTTGAAATTTGGGATGATTTATTTATGAGAACCCGTAGACATTTCTATTTTAATAACCAAAATGAAAAATGACAATTTGCAAAGGGAGATGAGAGGAATAAATACAAAAATTTAAAAATCAAACAAAGCCAATGGACTCGGGTAGAAAAGATTTCTACCGAGTCCAGCCTCTTGTCGTCCCTTACTCTCATGTCAAAAGCTTTCACTAACAGTACAATTATTCAGCGATTTAATGCCACATCAGCTCCTATAGGTTGGTGTTACCCTTGAAGATAAACTACGTTGTGTTCGATCCACATCATCCATGCACACGCTAGAATAATAGAGAGCATCACTTTCCTCGACTTGCTGTTGTCGCCCTTGTTCTTTATGCGTGCAACTGTCTCCCAAAATTCCTCCATTGAGCAAAAATGAAAGCTCTTGATAGTGAGCCTACCCATAGTGCACCATAACCATGTCACCATCGGACAATCACAAAAGAGGTGGAAGATCGTTTCATCTGCTCCCCCCACATAGTGCACACTCTCTAGTCCGTCTCGCGCCTCCACTTTGCATGATATACCCTCGTGACCCGGCATTCCTAGAGCCGAAGCCATAAGAAACATTTCATTTTGAGGGAGATTTTGGACACAGAGAAATTTTGCGTTTGGATCTTTCCATTTCTGTATTGATTTTTTTTATATTTCAGATAAAAAATTTATTATATGGAATCTACAAAAATTAGCAAACTAGTCCTGGATTTTGGCGTCCTCAAAAGATCTAATTTCAGGAGGGACTAAGATAGTCTGGATTAAGATATTTTATGTCATCTTAAAAAAATAGTCATTTAAACTTCTAAACATTTTCAAAAAACAAATAACTAATATAAATATACAATTATCATTTAAAAATTATATATTTTATCAACTTTTATCATCATTTATCTTTAACCAAATAACAAAAAGAGATAATTTTTATGTTTTTCCATAAAATAACAAAACAAAAATCAATAGTAAAACTTTTATTGTTCTGATATATACTGTCTATGGAATTAAAGGAATGAGTCTATGGTCCCTCTCCTTTTCTGATGTTGATTTTACTTTCTTTTCTTCCTATCGCCTTCTCCTTTCTCAGTGGATTCTTTTTAATTCTTCTCGATCTTCATTTACCTACCGAAAATGTTATAGTCGTTTTTTTTTGTTGTCACATGCTCACAGTGTATATATTTTTCCTTTTAAAAAAAATCATATATACCATCTGATAAAGTATGCATTTTTATAAAAGTGAAGTATATATTCTAATGAGTTGAAAGATATTATTTACACAAAATGTAAAAAATTTCTATATACCTCGTTATGGTGAATTTACATGGCTAACGAGTTATATACAACTATATTTGAAATTGTAAAAAGAATTAAGTGTTACAATGCTTTTTATTTACATATAATGTTAGAAATTTGGAACACCTAAAAATTTTGCATTTGGATTCTTCCATTTATGTATTGATTTTTGGTATTTTTTTTTGCATATATACCTCTAAAAAAATCTTGTATTCTCAAAATACCCCTCTTACAACTCTATTTCCATCAAATCCCTAAAAAAAAAATTAAATTGTGCATGAATGTCCTTTTGAAGGATTATTTTGCATATTATAAATATTTAAAGTTTTGTAAAAATGCCCTTCAAAGGGTATAAATGCATCATTTCTGTCATTCTGCGGAGTATTATTGGCAATAGTCATTCTTCTAAGATATTTTGATAAAATGAGATTTTTCAAGGATATACATGCAAAAAAATCCTTTTTAATATTTTCCAAGTGAAACTTCTTATTCTACATGAAATCTATCAAAATTATTAAACTAGTCTTAAATCTTGATGTCTCAAAAAAAATTAATTTTAGGAGGGACTAACAGAGTCTGGATTAAAATATTTTATCGCATCTTAAAAAAATTATATCATTTAAAATTCTAAGCATTTTTAGAAATACTTCTTTTCCGCAAAGAGATATTATTAAATAGAATGAGTTATTTTTAGTACTACTTTTATCTTTTAAAAATTGTAAATCTATATCAACCTTTTTATCATCATTTATCTTTATTTATCTAAAGTGAACCAAATAACATTAAAAAAGATAATTTTTATGTTTTACAATAAAATAACAAAAAAAAAGTCTATAGTAAATTTTTTTGTTATTTGGATATAACTGTCTATATGGAATATAAGGAATGAGTCTATGCATTACAGTTTACACTACGCTCTAAAGTTATTCCAGGTTGGGCTGTATAATGCATTTGGTTGTTTTGTGACCATATATGTCGGGTACCTCATCTGGGGGAAACTTTACTTCTGTTTGGAAGATTTATTAAAGGGTACGTACGTAGGTAGGCTGTGATTTTTGAAGCACATGAAATGTGGTTCTTTTGAGTCCATGTTAATTGATGTACATATATCTAACTTTAATTGATGTACATGTATTTAAACGTTGAAAAGTATTTTTCATTTTATTGTCTGAATTAGGGGACATCTGGTTGGCTTCACCAGATCAGAGGGGGTGGTTGTGCATGTCTTAATTATTATTATTTGGCCCAAAAGAGAAAAAGAAATACATAAAAGTGATGTTCACGTTTCGCTTTAACTGGCAAAGTCAAGACGAAGTCTACTTATCGGTACGAAAGTGTTATTTTTTTTTTTATCAAGCATGAGTGAGGTCATTTTTATGATGTGGTGTAAGGCTTCCTCATCCAAATGATAAATGTGTCGGTATAAAATTGAAAATATTATATCAACTTACATAAAAGTGGAGAGATGGACATCTTTTTATTATGGACTCACGAGACAGATAATCCATATACATCCCATTTTTTTTTTACTCCGGAGTGTCCCTAAGGGGAAATGAGTGGGAGTCATTAGGATTTTAATTGTAAATGTGTTAGTTGATTCATATAAAAACTTATGTAGCTGCCAAAATGTTTAACATGTAAGGCTAGTTTGGTAGGTGAATAAATATAAAAATGTCGAGTTAAGTGTAACGAATAAATAAGGGATAACAACTTATTCTATTTGTTATAAAAAATTATTGAGATAAAGTATAAACAATTATCCTGATTTTGAAACAAAAATATGTTCTGTTCAAAATGTTAAAATAACATTTATATCTACTTTTTTTTGTCTGAATTTAAAAATGTGAATAAAATAAAATTTATGCATAATTTATTTTGTAAAATTATGATAATTTATTTAAAAAAAAATTTAAAAATGTGTCCTTCAAATCCATGATAGCACGCCATTCAATCACATCAACAAAACTCCCGTGAATGAAATCCCACCACCTCAACAACCACCCTTGATTATGTAACATGTGGTCAGAAATAGTTCCCAGGCTTTTCATGTAATACATAATATGATTTATTCTTGAATATTTATTTATTTGAGTATAAGTGGATATAACTAAGGATAAAATGATTTTGTGTTTGATTGTGTTTTGAATTATTCTTGGGCCCGTTTGGCTAGAGGCATAAACTATTCTGGGGTTTATACCTATTCCAGGAATTGTTGACTTTATCAATGGAATAAGAGATTTTGTGTTTGGTTGTGTTTTTTGTTATTCTCATTGGGAAACGTAATAATAAAGGTTGGACTGTTTGGTTGATGAAGAATAAGATGTGAAAAAGGTGTAAAAAGTTGATTTGACATGTGGACCCCATTGATGTATAAGAGGTGATGACAGGTGATTTGATGTGATGATATGTGATTTGATAGGTGGGTTTCCTTATTCCAGTGGAGGAATAACACAATTCCATGGGTGGACTTGAAATACAAATACCAGCTTATTCTCTCCTTATTCCGCATAGCTATACCCCCTTATTCCGCCTAGCCAAACACCTAATTTACCTATTCCTCCCCTATTCTACCCCTATTCCACCCTAATTCCGCTACCCAAACGGCCCCGTTAGGAATCGTAAGAATAAATGTTTTGTTGTTTGGTAAAATGTGAATAAAGTATGGATAAGAATTTATAAAAGGTAAAAAATTAATGATAGTTGATTTGACATGTGATTTATAAGAGGTGGTGACAGTTGATTTGACAGTGGGTCCATTTATTCTTTAGGACTAGGATAAATTTTATTCTAGGGGTTGATTGGAATCCATATATCACTTTATGCCAGTTTATTCTAGCACACTTTATCCGGGGTTATCCGGGCTTTTCAAACGGAGCTCAAATTTTATCCGGGGTTATCCGGAGTTATCCGGGGCTTATCCGGCATCCAAACGGGAAGAGTTAGAAGAAAAAAAAAGTTATATCCTAAACTTTTTAAGATTCTTTAGAATGGATCAATTAGGGGAAAAAACTAGATTTTTAAATAAATCTATAAATAAGTCCAAGCTTAATTTATTCTAAAAAAGTTACATCTCCGCCGTTTCATAACACTGTGATCAATATGAAAACATAACCATATACCCCTTTCTATCACAATAGAAATGATGGAACGTCTTATACACTGAAATTGTTTCAATATGATCTAAGTGGGGCTATCATCCCTTGCAATCTATAGAGTATAGAGTGGCCCCTTGCATTGTGGAACCAATTCAAGGGCTCAGATTCTTGGCTTTAAATTGCCAATTTATGAACTTTCAATGAATTCATGGCAACCATTGTTAAAAATAAAGTTTGTTCTGGTGGGATGAATTCATTGATATTTGTATTGTAGATTTGTGATCTTCAAATAACCATCATGTGAAATCTTAGCAGTTCAAGTTACTCGATATATACTATTTCATATATTGACAAATAACAGTACATGCCAACAAAAAAATAAAAAATAAAATGACAGTACATTTTGACAATTTTTTTTTCATAAAAAAGAATATTTATTGGGTACTATTTCAAATAACATATATGCATACTTGTCACAGATTTTCCCACTCATTTACTTATTGGGGGGCTGTTATTTCCACCCCCACACTTATTCACCACACCCTGATTAAAAAATGAAAAACCTAATTAATTCCGTCAGACACCAAAAATTGGAGAGCAATCATATTATGATAATAAAAGTGAGATGCATGATTACAAGAACCTGTCATTACAATATTCTCATCCCATTCAATGTACTTTGACAATAAATTAAGTTCTCCTTTTACGGAGTAATGATATATCTCAACCAGTGGCGGCGCCACCTTTGTTGAGGTGGTGTCAATTGATCCCATTAAATTTTTTTTAAAAACAAAGTAACCATTAGATGTGAGATTATTCAATAAATTCATTTATACAACTATATTAAGATGCTCATTTATATAATTAGACCCCATTAAATTTTTTTGGGGCGTTGTTATATTTAATTTTTTTTTACAGTTCTACATACAGTTCTATATATCTCGTTAGAAATTCAGTGAAGCATATATCTCGTTAGATGATATATATACGTCAGTAAATATGTTCTTACACTTATTAAAAATGGATTCATTCGACTCGAAATGGAGTAATACAATTTTTATCAAAGCATATACCTTATTAGATGATGTTTATCTTTTTTTTAAAAATGAAAACATGTGTGGTTTGAGTTTTGATTGATAACAGTGATTGAATCTAATATTTGCCATTTAAAATAAAAATAAAAAGGATACATGCAGATGCAGCCTCAATAGCATTTCACACTGGTTTTTTTTTTTTTTTAAATCATATATTCTCCAATTGAAGTATATGCAATTATATGGAAGAAGTATATACTGAAATACATTAATGTATTTTTTTGCATTTAAAAAATGATAAAAAATTTGTTTCATACATTATGATAGAGCTCCATACACTATGATAATGTAATATACTTATATATTACGTTATCATAGTGTATGGAGCTGCAAAACAAATTGAGTGTATAAGCGCTAAAAAACAAACCAACCTTTAAGTGGTGGGGTCATTGATAAGAATAATTTTTTAATTTTTTTTATGAAATTTATTTTTTTAATGACACCACCTATGAAAATTTCTGGAGCCGCCACTGATCTCAACACATATCTTGGTACGTATAGGCATGACTTTATCTTATTCAAACATGACCTAATTAACTGTGTCGATCAATTGGTGCACTCTCATATCACTATCTTAAATATGCTGGCTAAAAGATATAATCCCAACACATCCCATAATAATCAACCTGATAATACTAAATTCCATCTTTCAGCTTTATAAACAAAAAAAAAATAAAAATGACATGTCCACCCCTACGTGCAACATCATCAACAACTCTCTGTCGATTTTCTTTAAAAAAAGAAAATATTTACACTCGCCTATTGAAATACATATGAATGCAAAAAGTAAATTATCCACTAAGATATATTGATATATTTTTTATTTGATAGTGTAATACACTATATTATATTATCAAAGTGTATAGACTATTGAAAGTGTTTTAAGCTACATACTGGACAACAAAACAGCCTGTATGTATCACAATTCCTTTTTTAAAAAAAGTTTGTGAAGCATATCACATGCCAAAGTGTTCCTTTAAACACATCAATTAATACCAATTTATTTGTGAACCAAATAATTTGTTTATATGGACCCATACAGTCCTACAAATAATCAGATTCCCTGCCGACAAAGGTATATACTATGGTTGCTTTTTTTTTTTCTTGGTAATTGGTGGGGGAGAGGATTCGAACCCGCGACCTCTCCCTTCAGGGGGTGCGTCTCGACCACCCCACTAAGATATATACTATAGTTGTTACATTAAAGGAAACTCTTTTTCTTTTCTTTTTCTTTTCTTTTTTTTTGGATGATGAGGAAACTCTTTTATTTAGGAACCCAACCTCCCCACTGAAGGAGACCTTTCTAAAGACCACAACCACCATTTCTTAACGTACTCAAAATTTAGTAGTTATTAGTCTGTCTTAGGGGGTGTTTGGCAACGGCGGAAAGCGGATTTTAAGTGCTGATTGTTAAGTGCAGAAAGATGAAGGTTGATAATCTTTAAGAGTTTAGGAAAAAAAAGCGTTTGGTTCAATGAAAAATATTAAACAGTATTTTAAATAAGTGTGTTTGGTTAACCGGTTGACTTATGTGATTATTGGAAGGGTATTTTGGTCCATTTTATAATCCCCGTCGTTCAAGCTGTGCCGTCTCATCCGATCTGAAGCGACAGTCGACGAGGGACGGTTAGGATCGACGGGTCGGCGTCGATGCGCGTTGGGAGGGATGTCGGAGGGAAAGGGAGGTGAGGGGGTCGATGTGGATGTCTTTGGTGGTGACGCCATCGGAGAAGGAAGGGTTGGCGGCGGCGAGGGTCTCCTCGTCGGGGCGGGAGGTGACGGCGAAGGGACGGCCTTGGTTGGTCTTGGAGGGGTCTTTGGGGACGGAAGGGTTGTTCTGGGCGTTGATGGCGAGTGTCCAAGCTCCACCACTGAAGATGCGATGAGGTGGGGCTGGCAAACAGGCGAGATGGTGACTGGGGTGGCTAGGGTTTCACAGAGGCGCTCATTTTGCTTCGCAGGAGAGAGAGTGTGTAAAGTTGATTTATATGTGTTGGGTATTATTTGAATTGTGTGAGGGCAATGTTGACATTTTGTCTATAAGTCTTGCATTTTACGTTTAAAAAGTGATCTCGTCCCCACTTAAATTTTACCTCATTTTTTTACTTAAAGGGATTTTTTAATCACTGAATTTCAGAGCCAACCAAACATCAAAATTGAGAAAAAAATGCTTCTTTACCTGATTAATTATAATAAGTGCTGAAAACGTGGCAATCCAAACACCCCCTTATTTGTTTGATTTCATGCTGAAAAAAAAAAATGAAGAGTTTACATGTACAAAATAAACAAAAATAATGTTGAAGACTGCGACAATATACGTGGTTACTTTTGCAGTCCTTATATTTACATGCGTGTCTTCTAAAAATTAATTGTATATATCCCAAGATGACATACTTCATTTAATGCAGCATAATTTGCTCGTGAAATGAGATTGCAGGCAATATCTAAAAACAGCGTGTACTATCGCCTAGTTCTGATTTATATTTTTTTTAAGGGTTTTATTACGAGTGCCTTATGCACTGGTTAAACCACATTTATTGTTATTTTGTTAGATAACTTAATAAATTAATTATGATATTAGTATAAAAAATGAATAATTTTTTAAAATACCAACAACACTCCTAATAAATTCACCACTTTTTTTCTTCTCCCTCCCACACCCAATTTTTTGCCTCCCATACACAATATTTAAAACTGAAATAAAAAATTGTCGTAGACATAAATAAGATATTTTCAGAAAAAATGCTCTATTTATGTAAAAAAAATGTACATATATCAAACAGTTGAAAAATATTTTTTTTATATAAAGTCAATTTTTAATATATTATTTAATCGATTACTTGTGAACGTTGTAATCTCTTGTTACTCATAAAATATATAAAAAATATTGTTCAATTGTTTGGTATATATATATATTTTTACATAAATAGGGCATTTTTTCTGAAAATATCTTATTTATGCTTGTGATACTTTTTATTTCATTTTAAATATTGTGTATAGAAGAGAAAAAATTGGATGTGGGAGGGAAGAAGAAAAAAAATGATGAATTTATTAGGGGTGGTGTTGATATTTTAAAAAATTATTCATTTTTTTATACTCATATCATAATTAATTTATTGAGTTGTTTAAAAAGTTAACAATAAATATGGTTTAACCAATGCCCTGAGGCACTCATTAACAAAACCCTTTTTTAAAATATCGGTTGACATATAATTGCTATATGATAATATATTACTGAACTGATAAGAGCATCTCCAATCGTGGCTCCATTTTGGAGCCACGGTTGGCTCCATTTTGGAGAAATGGAGGGGGGGGGGGGGGGGCACTCCAACCCACCCTCTCCATATCTATCTCCATGTTTATTTTTATTTAAAATATTAACTTATATAATAAGATAATAATATAATAATAAATAAAAAATTGATTAAATTAATATATTTTTTAAAATTTTAATATATAAAACTAAATATTATAATATAATATATATTATTAAATTTAACCAAAAAAATCAAACTAAATTGGGTTCTATTTAACCCGCCTAAGGACAACAACAACAAGCTAGAAAGAAAAGTACATAAAAAAAGAAATAAGATACAGGAAAATGCTAATACTCTGGTAAATAATTAAGCTTAATGTAT
The DNA here is from genome assembly GCA_030737845.1 of Acorus calamus. NCBI lineage: Eukaryota > Viridiplantae > Streptophyta > Magnoliopsida > Acorales > Acoraceae > Acorus > Acorus calamus. Next base: position 3,001,199 of record CM060859.1, on the reverse strand, counting down.
CTCAATTTCAATGTGCATTTATGTATGAAAATTGTTATGTGAATTATTTTAAATTATGAAGTTTTTTTAATTTTTAATTGCATGATTTACTATAATGTCAAGTAATACATATAAAATTAATTAATATGAAATATTTAATTAAAATGAATGCGTAATAACTTAATCAATATTAGACACATTTTGAAGATCTCGAAGAGACCTTTCTAATGACATGATATTAATAAATAAATAAGGGATAGATTTAAATTTAACTTACAAATAGTGAATAACTGGATTTATGGTGAAGGATACAAATGGGATTAAAAAGGATTGTATACATTGGGGAGGGTATTTAGGGGTTTTTTAAAAAATGAACAGTGATATGTAGGTAACTGCATTTCACCCGTCCGAACTGCAATTTTGCAGCCAAAATCAGGCCAACTGCATTTTGCAACTCATTTTGGCGACCGATTGGAGCTCAATCGGGATGCATTTTGGAGAAATGCATCCCGGTTGGAGATGCTCTAAGAGCATGAAATTCAACAATTATGCTAATTCTAATTTATATTGACGTATGTTTCTCTTCAACCAAGATAAATTCATAACAAGTATTAAATTAAGACATTCGTTTCGATTTGAAAAGTAAAATATGAGACTTAACACAAATGAAGTTTTTTCTTTTTGGTTTTTTATTTTTTAGTCCCTATAAACTATATGATTTAGTGATCGATCCCTCACTTTTTCATATTTCAGTTTAAGTCTCTAGATTTAAAGGGTATGTATTTTATTAATCACTAGGAGGGACCTATTCCTAAAGAGTTTTGCTACACATGCCTCATCAAATATGCCCCTCCCACAGGCTCTTTGATGTTGACATATCTGATTGGTTGTATAATCCACTTTTATAAAAGAGCAAAAATGAAAAATTCATTATTACCCCTAATTAAACCCAACCTATCGTTTCACGTTTTCCCTCATGCCCATTCAAACACTTTCGGCAGATTATAGGGTTTAGAAAAAAAAATGAATCTAAAATCAGCACCAAAAGACCCTCTTTTTTATGAAACGTTGAACAAAACCTCAATAAAACTTGAAGAATCAGCTTGACAACCTAATATTTCTTGTGGAGGTTTGAACTCCAGCAAAACAATGGGTATGCATCCTTTTTTTTTTGTTATTTCGGAAACTGTCTATATTGTTTTTGAAGATCATATGATTATTATTTTTTCTAGGTTTTTTTTTGTTTGAGTCGATACATAGTGTAACTAATTTTTTTTACACAAAACTGAAATGTATGACTGCATTTTGTTTTTGTTTGTTATGAAAATGTATATGAGAAAAAAATTACTGTAAATAGATTTTAGATTTTGGTTAATATTTAATATCGACAAATGTAACTCTCGGCAAATATAACTATTAGCAAATATAACTAACAATGATAATGCAATTTTTTCCCCTCATACCACTGATGGTTACCGATGGTGACCATAGTCCATATCGCACTCAAGGGGTATTAAAGGTATTCCAAACCATGTCATGTCATGAGGCTTGCGAGAGCCTATGAATTGGGGCTTGTCAATTATTTTCCATTCCTAAATTATTTGTTTTTTTTTAATTTCTGGGAGGGAATAAAAATGAACATATCATTTAAGTCTGGGAATTTAAACCGAAATTGAAGAAGTGAGAAATCGACCTAAATCATATAGTTTATGAGGATTTAAAAATAAAAAATTCTTTTTTTAAAAAGTAAATATTAAAACTCCAACTCATGACTGGATACCCCTTCCAGTTCATAGGATGAAATATTATTTCAGGGTATGATCCTTATTGGCTTATACAAATCTTGTTAGGTGCTGATATCATTCCTTAAGTCCAAAAGTATATACTTTTTATAATTTATTATATGCTTGTTTGTTTTGCATAGATAAAAATATTTTAAAATATTATTTTATTAAGTATTTGATTTTATCATCTTTTATTTTGTTTTTAAAGATATTAAAATTGTTTTTGTTTCATATCGAATAAATAAATTTGAAATCATTATATATATATATATATATTTGAATTTTCATTATTCTTATAAAAACATAAGTAATTTTAACACGTGACACACGGTCAACCTGTTGTGCATTAGAAGGAGATGAAACATGTTCATGAGAAATCATCTCTTTGATCAAGCCTTGAAGTCCAATTTATCTTTTTGTACCATTTGCCTCCTGCACCCAATACATGCTGAGATTAATAAAGGGAGTTCCATTGTCTTTAGAAAAAATTTATATTAGAATATACTAATGAGAATCACATGTATTTAAATAGATGACACATGTCAATTAAAAAATTAAAATTTATAATTTATTATTTTAAAAATGATTAAAAAATCTCATAAATGCATTTGGATAGATAAATGTGACTCATCCAATCAAGTAAGATATAAAATTTTTCATCCTTCCTCGCACTTGCTAGTTGCTAATCTCATTATGGCGAGCATTGAATACACTACATTCATTACATCAATGATCATATCATTGTATCAAATCATGCAATGAATCGTACTATATATACAATGTGATTATCATTGTATCAAATCAATACAATGAATCGTACTATACATTGAATGTAAGCTTATCCCATTATCCAATTCATCTCATCAGAGACTGTAGTCCTTCTGATCGGGTGAGAGAAGTCCCCCAAGGTCCACGAATCCGGCCATGACAAAAAGTGACAAAAAAATGTTATAGAACTATATCTAATGTACATTATATAATCTAAGGTTGACATCGGACTAATAATAATTTTATTATTAATATAGAAGATGCAAGCGATGCAACTTGTTGTTGTATTGTTCTTGTCCACGGTTTGCGTAGGTTCTACTGTTCAAGGAAAGCTTAGTATCACATGTGACATGAAAAAACAAATACTAATAGAAAAATGTTATCTAATCCTTGATTGTCCAAAGCCAAGGATCAAATACAGCCATGCGTACAACCTACGGATTCCGAATACATTGGCTGTTTGTTAATTTGAACTTAATTATATATTCTAATAAAACAATGAAGTCTTTGAATTTTATGATCTCCAACCTAGTATACTCCACGTTCAAGGTCCATTTAATATTTGCTCGCCACCTCGGTGTCCTTTTCAAGCATTGCATTGATAATACCTTAATCATGCACTCATAAATTGGGACATTGGTTTTGATGAGTTATAAATGTACTATGAAGACTTTAACTATTAGGGTGCCCTTGTGTCATGAAAAATAAGAAAAAGTAAAAAAAAAAAATTTGATCTCCAGAAAAACTGTCGTTAATGCCAAACGAACATAGGAAAAAAAATAAAATTTCTTGTTACTATTTGGTCTTATTGGGGGGGGGGGGGGGGGGGGGGTGTTCCTCACCCTAAAAGAGATATTTAATTTATTGAATGGATTTAGATTTTTTTTTGTTTTTGTTTAATAGAGATCTAGGTTTTTTTTTTATGTTGTTTTTATTTAATCTATTTAGATTGAAATCTTATATCTATTTTTGTGATTTATTTTTTTTATTTGTTAAATAGATCTAGTTTTTTTTTTTCATAACAGATTTGTGATTTGATTTTTATTTTTTTTGTTGGTAGGACTATTGATAGTTGTATTTGTGTGTGGCGTTGCAATGAAATAATGAAAACCTATTGAAAGTATTAAAAAAAGGAAAAAGATATACACAACACACATTGCAGCCTCAATTGCAGTCCATTCCATTTCTTTTTTAAATCATACACTTGTCTTTTGAAGTGCATGTTGTTATATGAAATGAAGTATATACTGAGATGCATTGTACTGCATTTTTTTTCATAATGAAAAAATGAAAAAAAAGGATATATACTATAACAGAACCCATACATTATGATAGAACAGTATATATTACGTTATCATAGCATATAAGGTTGCAAAACAGGCTACAAAAAGGACTGCGTGTATATATGAATACTACAACATATAATGTCATGATCAGCCGATGGGTTTTTTGTTTTTTAATTTGAAGCAGGCAAGCCGAGGGTTGATATATATTAAAATGATCTTATTTTTTTCTTTTTGTGTGTGTTATTTATTTAAAAATATTTGACAAGTGATTTTAGATTACTTTTATATTATATTTAAATTAACTGTCAAACAATATATTTTATATTTTGTCATTTTCTATCACTCTATTATAATACAAACAATACATTTTTATTTTTTATCGTTTTCCATTATATGCATAAACAACAATTTTTATTTTCTATCACATGTACAAACAATAGTTTTTATTTTCCATCACTTTCCATTACATGCACAAACACCATAAAAACTGGTTAAAAGAAAAATAATTTATTTTTTGTTAGTTTTCTTTTGACCCAAAATCATTTACTTCCCTTCATTTTTCTTATGAGATTATACACAAACACACCCTTACACATCGTCGAATAGAGGCCTAGTGCACCAATATAACACATGAAAATTAAAAATGGCTTTTAACATAGTTTTCAGTATTACTATCAGTAGGATTTGATGTAGGGTTTCCTAGCGGACAACCGTAGATCAAGGGTTGGTGAATAAGAGTATCCAGAGTTAGTCATTACAATTGAAAATTTCAAATTCTATTATGCACCGAGATTGAATTTTCCATGTCTGGGCTCTCCTTGTGTTGGGAGGACCATCATATAAAATATTACATCCAAGATTTTTTTCAACCCCATTTCCAGCCTAATTAAGCTAATTAACTTGTGTAACAATGGTTATTTTCTTCACTATATATATTATAACTAGCTTGCATTTTTACTGTGCATTTTTCACAAGTGAGAAAACATCCCAAAAATGAAAGGATAACATTTCATATTTTGATTGGTTTGAATTTTAAAGTGGATTTGGTTAAAAATTTAATTACAAAATGGGTCACTAGATCAACACTTCAAGCATTATCTCCATTTCTCGAGTAGGGCCCTATATGAAACAAATTTAAAAACAATTTCTTTTATAAGACTACTCTCGACGTGGTTATTTAATTTTTTTAATAAAATCTACACCCAACCAAGTTTTTTTTTAAATACTATGTTATTGATTTTTAATACATAAAAGTCAAAATCCAAATCACAAGTCAAGAGTTTAAAAAACCTGGTCCAAACTATTTGATAATTGATTTTAAGAATTCGGTTTGACAATTGGTTTTAGATATGGTCCAAAACTATTATTCGCTTTCTTACAAAACTGAAACTATTAAAGCAACTGTTTAAACTCATTTCCTTGTGTGTGTATGAGGTGGGATCGGATTAGGTCCAATGCTAGTTGGATAATTTAATTGTTTAACGTGTTCGTAACCGTTAGATTTTATTATTTCAAGATAATAACATATTAAAAGTCATTATATTTAATTATCATTTTAAAAAAGAATTTAATTAATAACAAAATATCTTAATCACAATAATTGTTGATAGCTTTATCTTGATGTGATAAAATCTAATGATCACAAACATGTTGAACATTTAAATTATTCAACTAGCGTTGAACCTAACCAGTTCCTGTGTAGGGATAGTAGATATGTTTCTTCATTATTTCTCCCCATTCACTCTCTATTGGCTCTCTTTCTTCATTACCTCTCCCTGGTCATGGCTTCCATGTATGTTCTCTTTTATACAAACTTCACATTTTATAGGGCAATTAGGTTTTTGAACAGTGGAGGGGAGGATCTTAATTTGTTCTTGTCGGATATGGAAGCAAGTGTGGAGGATCTTTCCCACAAATCCCAAGATATATATTTTGAAACCTCTCACGTGGGTGTTATCTCTTTTTCTATCCTTCATTCATTCATTCATTATTGCCTCTTTTTTTTTTTTTTTTTTTTACTCTATCAACTGCTCGGATATATATAGCATCAAATAAGTTCATATTTGTCTTATTTTACTATATCAAATACTGATATTAATTTTTGAATTCAAACGTATTTTTTGAATAATTGATATATTTAAACATTAACATTAATTTAAATAATCAAGTGGTATCTTAGAAAGATAACTAAGGTTTAATTATTCTCTCTTTAAAATATCATATATTAAAAATTTAATGTAATTATAATATATCATTATTGTCATTAATCATACAAGATAACAAATATGAACATTATATAATACAATATATATAATTTTATAATATATATCAGAATTAGGTATTTTTCGGATTGGTACATTGATATCAATATTCGCACTCTAGATATTCGAATATAGGATATTTCTGATTTTTTTATACGGATTCGCGTACAGATTTTTTTTGGATAAATGACAAATATACCTTCTCTGTTCTCTTGCTCTTTAGTTTGAGTCATGTTTACAGTCTAAAACGTAGACAACATCTGTTTTTATTTTTCTAAAATAGTAAATATCTTCTAACTAAATATATACTATGAAAAATTGTATATCTCTTCATTTCGAATTCAACATATTTTTAGTAAAAATGTAAAATAAAAATAAAAATGAGATATATATCTCGTCTAATGATGCATTATGTATATGTTTCACTGAATTTATAGCGATGTATATAAAATTGCATTTTGAACTATAAAAAGATTGAGTATAACAACACCCTTTCCTTTTTTTTTTTTTTTTTTTTTACTGTAAGAGGGAAGAGAGGCTTCAGAAATGGAGGCAAGTGTGAATGGAAATCTCTGACATTTTAGATCCGAAAGTGACGATCCGTTTGGATGTGATCAGCTTTCATTTAAAATCAATTTTTACACTTTTTTGAGAAAATATTGTAGGTATTGAGTATATCTATTTCATCAGGAAATAAAATATCCAATGTATGAACTGAGAATGAGAATGAGAAAGAGAAATATTACTGAACACAAGAGGAAAGATAAGAAAAAAAGAAAGGAGCAATCGGTAAGAAAACAACGACCCCGTTATAGATTAATTTTTTATTCAGTTAGAATGTTAGATTTTCAGTAAAGCATAGTTTTTCCTAATTTTTTGCTAGCTAACAATTTTATACATATAAAAAAAATTGAAGATGTGCTTTCTGAAAACTTTTCTGAAAACTAGAGAGAAATGTATGTTTAAAAATGAAACAATTAATATTCATGGATCAATAAGACACCTGATCTCTAAGCCCCCGTTTGGATACTGAATAAGACTTATTATTGGGTATACAGTTATTCCGGCATAAGTGAGTATAAATAAGGATAAATTGATTTTGTGTTTGGTTGTGTTTTGAATTATTCTCATTGATAAACGTAAGAATAAATGTTTTGTTGTTTGGGTAAAATGTGAATAAAGTATGGATAATGATTTATAAAAGGTAAAAAAGTAATGATAGTTGATTTGACATGTGATTTATAAGAGGTGGTTATTTGACAGTGGACCCACATATTCATTGTGTGGAATAACCTAGGATAATTTTTATTCTAGGGATTTATTGGAATCCATATACCACTTTATACTAGTTTATTCTTGCATATTTTATTTGAGGTTATTCGAGCTTTCCAAACACAACAAAACTTTCATCCGGGTTTATCCGGGGCTCATTCTCATTCTAAACATGTAAAGGAAACAATATTTTAAGATAAGATAAGGCCATTGATTGGCCCAGGATAGTTATACACCATGCATTGTATTGTGTAATGGAAGTTGCATACTTGCATCCATGGTATTCATGGATCATCTGATGGTGAGGTGTCAAATTAGTCAAGAATTGATTGACGTGTTAAAATATGTGAATTGTTTTAAATAAATTTGACTACAAAATAACATAACAAAAGGGTAATTTACCAAATAATCCCCCGTGTGGTTTGCTGGACAAGAAATGAAAATATTTTTAAGGGAGAAAAAGGTAATTATCATAAGGTTTTAATAAATTTGACTAGAAAATAACATAACAAAAGGGTAATTTACCAAATAATCCCCCGTGTGGTTTACTGGACAAGAAATGAAAATATTTTTAAGGGAGAAAAAGGTAATTATCATAAGGTTTTAGATGGTGTAAAAAATAATTTATTTTTACTATTACATCTTAATATATAATTTATTTAAAAAAAGTATATAATTAAAAAAAAAACAGGTGTGCACAGGGAGGACAGGGTGTTGTACGTATCATTTTCTTTAAAGAATTTACTGAGATGGTCTTTAATGACAAAGCCATTTAAAAAAAAAAAGGCAATAATACATTCAATCGACTTCATAACTTCCCAACCCCTGCAATCTCTAAAATTTGACCGATCAAATATCCGCAAGAAGTCAATAACTTATCAAATCTCGAGATTTGAATTCAAATCACACACGGTTTAATTTCTATTGCTTTCCACAATTTAAATTTATGTTAATGCTCTATATTTTGTGTCCAATTTCATTATTAAATTTTTTTATTAACTACTAAAAACCAAAGAGTTACATCGAAAATATACTAAATTCATATAGGTTTGTTCTTCTTAGTTTAGATGTACGCATATGTGAGGGAAATATAGACATGTATCAAATATTCAAACTATAAAATCATTCATGAATTAAGTTTATAGTTAAGAAGGAGCCTAGGGTCAGAGAGAAAATTGTATCCATGACAAAATAAAAATTTTTAAAAAAATCTCAAATTCAAAAATGTGTAATATGAATATAATTTTATTTTGGAAATAATGTTTCTAAAGTTGACTCCTAACAACAGAAAATAATCTCAAATTCAAAAAGGTGTAATTTGTATCAACGTTGATACAAGAGAATAAATCAAATCTTATTTGAAATTCGAAATCACGCGACTCTCTCGAACCGTCACTTCTCTTCACCGCGTCAAATTACAAAAAAAACCTCCATCACCTTTTCCATTTATAAAAAACACCCCTCCCCCAGCACCATCCCACTAACAAACAACCCCATTTGGTTTGACCAATAAATAAAAAAACAAACCAGGACTCAAATGCAAAAACACCTACGCGTCGTCCAAGCGTTGCATTGTTTTTCATGCACGTCCCCTTATATTTCTAACCCTCTCACCATAACCACCTCTCCGAAACAAAACCCTAAAAACCGATTCAGACTCAACAAACCCCTACAATCAGACCTGCGATCCTCCTCTCTCATCCAATCCAATTGTCCAAATCCCTATTTTATGGACAACAGAAAGAAAAATCTCACCAATGACCAAGGAAAACAAGAACATCAAGAACAACAACCCACTAATCCCATTGACCCCCTCTCTCTCTCACTAAACCCACCACCTCCTCCACCACCACCACCACCTCCATCACCACCACCACCACCACCAATGGCCCAACCCGACCCTTCTGACCCAGACTACATCCCCTCCCCCTACCCATGGTCCCGACCCCGCCGCGCCTCCGTCCACACCCTCCACCACCTCCTCTCCTCCGGCTGCGGCACCATCACAGGCCACCTCCGCTGCAAGCGCTGCGACGTCACGGTGGAGGTCGCGCACGACCTCCGAGACAAGTTCATGGAGGTCGCGCGCTTCGTCGCCGCCGAGAGGCCGAGGATGCACGACCGGGCGCCGCCTGTTTGGATGAAGCCGAGGCTCCCGACTTGCCAGAACTGCGGGTACGCCAACGCGATGAAGCCGGTGATCGCGCCGAAGAAGAGGAACATCAACTGGCTCTTCTTGCTCCTCGGGCAGATGCTCGGGTGCTGCTCGCTCGCGCAGCTTAAATATTTCTGTAAACACAACTCGAACCATCGGACCGGGGCGAAGGATCGGGTCCTGTACCTTACCTATCTTAATCTGTGTAAACAGCTTGACCCGACCGGGCCTTTCGATCGCTAAGGGATTGGGGGGGGGGGGGGGGGGGGGGTTGGGTTGTCTCTATGTGTTGTTTGGTTTATTGGAATAATTGTTGTTGTTGATGTGGTTGTGGAAGTGATTTTAGGGTTTAGTGTTTGGGATGTTTTGAATTATGTGGTTGGGAGTTTTTTCAGTGTGTTTTGGTACTTGTTTCGTGAATCAGGGTTGTTAGAGAGATTTCATGCAATAGATTTCATGGCATGGCATATGTTGTGAACTTGATATTGTAGTCCTATCTGAGTTTGTTCGTTATGGTTTGTTTGTTATTGATCTCATCTTATGTGACTGGATGCATGCTTGAATGCGAGTGGGGAATATTTGATGAAGTGTGAATGATTCTTGGATTTAAAGGTTTCTTTTGTTATAAGGAGATTACTTTCTGATTTTTTCTTCTTCTTTTTTTCAACATTTTTAGTTTAAAATAAAATGAATATTTTTTTTTAAATATTATTGAGAGTAATTCGTAATGAATTTCAATTTGTTGATTTATTTTGTTGTTGATAGTGGAATTATTTCATTTTAACCGGACCATATCACTTTTTTTTTAAAGATAAATAGTTTTGAAACGTAGACCTATCATTGAACAAGTCAAATGTCTGATTTTAAATGCAGTAATGTGGCAACCTCACAATGAAAATCAAACAAGATACAAAGCAAGCAGAGAATCCCAATTTCAACATCTATTCAACCAGGTTTCCTTTTTTTCAAATTTAAAATGTCTTTAAATGTCTGCGTGTATAATTAGCTATTTGACATATATTTAATTAAAAATAGAAAAAAAAACTAAAATATAAAAAAAAATTAATATTAAGAAAAAAGTAATCATATGAATAATATAAGTATAATATTCTATCTATATAATTCAGATCCACTTCCAACCGATGTTAGAATTTGCCAAGTTAACGAAAATTACACTATCATCTTAATTGGCATTAAATAAACTACATAATTATTGTAAATAAAATTATGATTCTCTATAGTATTCAAACAAAAAATAAACCAATGCCTGGTAATGAAATAACATAATGAAATAAAAAACTTTATTAGAGAAAAATATAAAGATAAACAAGAGAGTGCCATCTGAAATTTGAATTTATTTTAGATTTAGTAGGGTGTTGGTTGCGCGAATGCAAAACTGATTCTAAGGGATTTGGAATTTACAATTCTTTTTGCATGAAGCTCACTCCCCAACTTTTAGAAATTGCATCTTTTTTATACTATTTGTCTAAAGTTTATTGCACGAAACTGCTACAATAAAACTGTTTGGTTGTACGATTACAGAAGTAACAACCTTCAAATGTAAAAGCTGTTCAATCGTGCAACCAAACGTTGTCTTAGGAATGCTCAATTGTTGAAGGAGAAATTAAAGGAGGAATTTTTGAATGATTTGTTTTGGTGAGGTAAATAAAACAATCAAATTAAATTAATTATACGATGTTAGAAATATTTATTTCTAAACTGAAAGGAAAAATCTCATGTGTGTAAGATAGTTGTGATTGATTTTTATCTTAAAATTTAAATCCTATCCTAATGATTAGTTTTGAAAAGGTCATGTGTTATTAAATGATACCTGTTAGAGAAAGTGAGAAATGTGGATGAAGATGATAATTATTTTGTGATGGTTGTTAATTAAAGAAGTGTGTTTTGAAGAGAGTACTAGTAACTCTTCACAACCTCAGAAAAATTCATTTCCACTGAGGCACTGATCCACCAAAATTCCCTGTTGCATTCCATAATTATAGAGAGATCTACTCTTGTTTCAAGAACAACAACATATTTGAGTGTTTCTTTTTGTTGTCAAATCGTTGAATCCTCCCAAGCAGAGGAAGTCTTATAGGCACAGAGGAAGTCCTATAGGCACAGACAATGGATATGATAATTTTGTTTTTAAGACATTACGTATAACATAAGCCTCCACTTTCATTCTCTTTTTCTATTCTAATGAAAGACCATAAAAAAAAAGCTAATTGAAAACAAACAAAACAATAAAAGAAAGCCTGCTTCAACCAATGCACAATTCTCCTTTAATTTACTCAGTATCCTCTAAGTCTCATAGTTCATATGGACTCTCGCAATCTGTAATACTCCACTTCACATATTTTTTTGAATGATATTTATCGACTTAATTAAAGCTCGGTTCACACCACGTCACGTGTTATCCAGCTAGGGGTGAAGCTGACTATGAAAGCTAAAAATGTGTTGTTGAATTTTCATGCCTTGCCTAGTCAAGTTACCTCTAATAATAATCATGACATTGTTGAATCGCATCATAGGATTTCATATCACAAGAATAACTAAACTATAGGATGTTTAAGAAAGAGAATTCATAAGTCCAATTATGATTATATTTTTTAGCAAACTAAATGGTATACCAATGTCTGACTAATTAATCATATGGAGGAATTATGATTATATTTTGTAGCCAACTAAATGGTATACCATGACTAAAAATCATATTATTTTTGTCAAATGTACATGCATTAATAAACCCACATATGCAAACGTTTTATTTTGTTGGAATGCATGAATTTACCCGACATGCAATGAATGTGTATACGTTAAGCTTTTCAAATGTTCATGCAATGTCTCTACCCGAAAGAGGGTTATTATAGAAGTTAAAATTCAAGCAGTGAACACAACGGTCAGAGTTTACATGTGTTAAGGGTAGGTCTTGGTATTGAGTTTTAGCACCGATTTAGCCCCTGTATATTCTGTGGGTACACAAGTGAAGCGTTTCTTGTGTTTTCAGATGGATGCATCCATTGTTCCTTTATGAAACGGTTGATGTTCTTATCTGTATAAAGACCTCTTGTACTAGCTAATTGATGATTTATTAAGTGTATCAAGTGCAATGAACACCCTCGCGTGACCATTCCTCCACTAATCCGTGAGTACTTCCTTTCATAAATCACGAGTGTTCTTTTCATCCACCAATGAGTGAGGCCTATGATCCACCAACAACAGTCCTTTCTTTCATTTAAAACTTTTATCCACCATGAATGTTCTCAACCACCAATGAGATTTTATCTAATCTAATTTCTTTCATCTAAAAATTTGTTAAAGGATCATAGTTTGTTCATCGTGAGAAAACAAAATCTAAGTGGTTATATCTCTCATTCTAAAAACTACACAATTCTACGCACGGGGAGGTTTATTAATTGAGGACATAGTGTTGCTTACTATAAAATTTTAATGCTCATTTCTTTTCTGTTTTTATTGAATAATCTAATTCTCATTCAAGTAATATTTCTACAGGGATAAATGCACCAACCCCCTGAAAAGTGATTGATATTACAAATCTCAGTACATAAAAAAAAAAAAACTAGCTAACTTTTGCCTTTGTTAAACAAATGCCCTCTTGATCAAATTTCCGTCACTTTATAAGAAATATATAACGAAAACAAAATATGTATATCCAAATAACATCCTTTTTGTCAAATATATAAAAGGACCCTAAAATAACAAAATTACCCTTCTTGATCTCTTCTTCAACCTCCCAACGGTCCAACACAAACTAAAAGAAGCCCAAGAAGAATCTAAACAATTTTAAACATACATGATACCATGAATGAAAAACATAAAAAACAAAGTTTAAACAAGTGTAACAACACCCCTACAAATTTTAATCAAATTTATCATTGATGTTCAGGTCCATCATGTCAAGATTATCTGAGACAAACCCAAAACCTGAACCCAGATTTTCAAACCCAAGTTACAACCCAATCCAAGGCTAATTCAAGTACTTCATGTGTGCAATCCACTTTACAAATATAACATTTGGCTAAATAAAATCTTTATAGGATGTTATCCACACAACAAGACGACAATGAGGCCCCTATTTTATCATCATCCCTGATTCCTTATCATGAACAGCTTGAAAAAGGCGCAAAGCCACAATAAGAGCACTAAAAAACATTTAAGACTAGTCAAAACACCAGTACATTCAGGTACTCACACAATAAGGTTTAATAATTTAAACCATCTGTGTCAAGATAGAACAATAAGACTTGGGTGGTCATGTCACAACTTTCTTTACCCATTCAAACAAGTTCAGTGACAATCATTCAAAACATTGACAGAACAATTCTCCAAGTTTTTTTTTTTTTTGCCGGCAACATCGCCTCAATAATCAGACGAGAGGCGGATATTGCTTCGCCTGCTGTTTAACCCTTCTTTTGTACTCGGTCGGTTCCTGCAGAGTCATCAAAAATTGTGTTAGAAAAAGAATTTTTCTTCATCTGTCCAGATTTGAAGGGAAAATATTCAAATGTGCTTGGTTTCCCGGCAATGAAGGAACCTGGATAAAAAGCTGATATCCATCTGTTTGTGCAGGGTCAGCAGGGTTTGGAGAATCCAGTAGATCCTGAATCCCAACTAGTATTTGTTTCACGGTTATAGCTGGTCTCCATCCCTGCAAAATAAACAGAGAACCAGGAGAAGATGCCATTGCCCATTGTTATTTATTCCATTGCAAACTGAATGAGTCAGTTTCGAAATTGGGTATGCATGGAAGCTAAAAACTTACGCTATCCTCATTCAGAATTGATAGACACACAGTTCCAGAAGGATAAACATTGGGATGGAAGAAACCTTGAGGGAACTTGCACTTTGGGGGCTTGCTGGGATAGTCTTCACTGAAGTGAAGTGTGAGAGGAAAGTACCCACCTTCCCAATCAGTCTACAACACAAGAACTACAGTGAGTAAAAATTTCGCCTTCAAGGTCATCAAGGTTAAATAATTGTTCCAGGAATTACTACTAAATGTACATGGAATTACTACTGAAGTAAAGTGTTAATGCATGTTGTTTCTTTTGTCAATAATTGCCTGTACAGCTGCAAAGTTCCATCTTTCTCCAACAAAAGAAGAGCAATAAAGACAACCATCTGATAGAATTTTCCACTAAATCAGAGACAAGTACAACACATCGATCATCAACATAATAAAAATTTACAGAAAATAAAAATGGTATCAAGCAATTTTGTTTCGCTGTTTTAAACAAGGTACTCCTTGTAACACCAGGTGAGTTTGTTGAGAGACTAATTATCAAAAAAAAAAATGCAAGGAAAAAGATCTTGCAGACCTATAGGTTCAACTTTCAGAGACTAATTATCAAAAAAACATGCAAGGAAAATGATCTTCCGGACCTATAAGTACATGTACGACATGCATCTGTGCATGCCGGTGGCAATGTGGCATGACTATAGTTAGCAGGTATAGAACAACTAGTCTGTCCAGCAAGCATCCCATAAGCACTTGACATCAAAATCATATTTAAATAAGTAAAACCAGACACAGTTGTTTGGATGGAAAGTATCATATCAAACACATATATGCCCAGAAACTTACCACGGACAGAGATCCTAAGCACCCAACAACCTTATTAAGTAACCAAAATAAGAGATTGGATGAATGTTGTGCGCAAAAAGTAGAACAAGCAGAAAAATCAACTGACATAAAGCAACCTCAAAAGCATGCCACAAAAACAGATGACCAAATTGTCGTTGCAAGCTGCAAGCATTTGTTATGCAGAAATGATCGAGCAATACCAATGATCCCTCTGTTTAGACTCCCATAATAATACAAATTAAATATAATTCAAAGTGTTAGCAATCAAATTGTTATTTTCTTTTCTCTTGGGAGAAAGAATGGTTTTTACTCAACTAGATCTCAAAAGGTAACAAAATGCTCAATTTTTTTCAATATTGGACCCAAATTTTTCATCAATTTAATTCACAGCATGATCAAAATGATGGGGTCCTTTCAGAGACACTTTTTTAATTGGGAAAGGGATGGAGGCTTGATTTTGTCTGAGCAACTGGTTCAAGGGTCATGTGGTTTCCCAAGGTTATTCTGGAGTCTGGACAGTGATTGTTAAAAATGGCAGCAACCTAGGAAGAAGGGGTTTTCGGTCAATTCTTTCTACTCAGTGACTTTTATGCATGAGAAATGGAGACTGAATAGATGAAATAGGGTTTAAGTAGATCTGGGAGATCATATCCCAAGTATCTAGGTATAAGGTTCACTTTAACAATATTTTCAGAAAAGAAAAAAGGCATAAATTGGCCCAGGATGGTTATACACCATGTATTGTGTAATGGAGATTGCATCCATGGAATTCACGGATCATCTGATGGTGAGGTGTCAAATTACTCAAGAATTTTGGGAAGACTGAATACATTTTAAGAAAAATAAGTCAGCATTGATTCACTTGGTAAGATATGGTAATTGTTTTATATAAATTTGTCTAGATAATAACATGACAACAATCCCCCATATGGTTTGCCGGAAAAGAAATAAAATTATCTTTCAGAGGGAACAAAGTTATGTGGAGAATACATGGGGAAGTACAATACAGGGTAAGGACTAGAATTTTGTAACATATAGGTCAGTTGGGTGAGTTGTACTTTATTTTTCATTAGAAGAGATATCTTATCTCTTTATTTTCTGGATGCATGTCATTTAATAAAAAATTTGGTCGACAACACACTTTTCACCACAACAAAAGAAAAATCCGGCAAGGATATTTTAATTTTTAAAACCTACAAGCAATCAGAAATCAGGTTCTTCCAAAAAAAGCAATCAGAATATTAGATTGCAAATTTCAAGCCAGCACTTCAAAGAAAAGCATGCATGTCATCTGACAAGCTGATAAAATCAGGAAAACATGAAAAAAATGGCACAATGATGCACATTTGTTTTGAGTGCTGTTCGATGTCATCCAACAGCCAATATACACTCTCTAACAACGTGTATAAACTGCTAGAGAGCGTATATTCACATGCTGGGAGCTGATATACAATGTTTTAAAGTGTATTTACAGCCTGGATGACAACCTCAGTGACCTCTAGTGCTACTTTAACTTGACAATCAATTTATTCTAATTTCTAATTACTATCAAAGAATAACAATGCATTTTTCATACTTTTTTAATCATGTTTAATTTTGTTTCCATCGTATTATGTAATTTTCTACTTGAAAAATTCAAATAGCTTATTTTTCTTAAAACTTAACTTTCTTCTAACCTTTTCTTTTTTTCATAAAAAAACACAATGAGTGGTTGCATGTATCATATATGGAAGCCATGTACTTTTTGGGGCAGATTGCACTTGCACGTATGCACTCAAACATTGTCACGATTAGATATACACAAATGATGCACAGAATAGCAGCCATCTATATAACAGATTTGGAAGGTACATCATACATCAAGGGGAAAAATACATAATTTTATCATTTCAATTGTTAGGCAGCTAATGAAATAAGAATGACAATAGGCGCTAAAGTTGATTGTCAGGAACATTCATTTGTAAAGGCCAGAACAACATCGATATAGCATCAATTGTTTTTTTTTTTTTTTTTTTTTGGGGGGGGGGGGGGGGGGGGGGGGTTGTGGTTTGTCATTTTCCAGAAACTAGAGCTTTGACAAAGGTCCCAAATTCATAGAACTGGATATACTACCATGGATGCCAAAGGAGTGAACCCACCCCATTCTGCTATATTTATCACAGTTACAGTATATATTGTCCTTCTAAAATTGTGGTTAATTAAAATTCAAAACACATTTTTACTACCTAGTAAAACTGAAATGGAAGACGAAAAATCATTTTAAGGAAATTCAGTACAATCTATGTACAAAGCATAGAGAAGTTATAACAAAATTTCAGGAAGAATGCTTTTGTCATGAAACTGGGGGAGGGGGGGAGGGTGGTAAAACAAGAATGAAACCAAAAGTACAGGTGGCTTCATATTTGATACGCAAATTAATTTATCACAAATACCAGAATGATAGAAAAACTGAATGTTGCCCAATTGACGAATTTATCATACATCGATCAGTCAGGTGAACATATTCTTTGGTCACAGAGTACCACCAAAAGTTTCTCCCTTGGTTTTCTTTTTTTGTTTTCGGGCTATCATCTAAATAATAGTATTCAAATAGTGGGCTTCCACCATATCACCAAAAATTAATTTCAGGTTCGCCCATGACAAAATCCATAATTTCAGTGCACTTTCATTATTCCAGCCATTGATCTTTTAGTTCACCACAGGAAATTCTTTCTTTTTTTGTAAAAATGTAGGAGCAATTGTATTATACTATTATGTAATGCCCCCAAACAAAAAAAAAAGACGAGGTGAGGGATCTAGTACAAAAGGTTGAGGAGGAAAGAAATAAAACAAAAGCATACCCATCCAGAAGTGGGATATCCCTAGCAATGGATAACCCCTATGCTTCACTTCACCATTGGAAATTCTTGACTAAACATTTATCTATATACCAAACTGCAAAGTAAGTTAAATTATTCAAGCTAATATATTTGTTTTCCAGTAATCAGTTTGCATTTAAAAGTCTTGACGCACAATCAGATAAGATCTCAGTTTTTTAAAAAAATTTAGAGAAAAATAGGACAAATTCTTATTAAATGACAAAGATTTAAGTGTTGGTCTTGCAATTATAAGAATCACCAATACTGTGAGATTCGTTGCATGAACCTCATAATTTGTTGTCTCCCTTCCCATCAATAGTAGGTGACTTTGTGAAATACATATTTCTCCTCTCCAGCTCTATTTAAAACCTGCTTTAACTAATTCCTGATCATCAACATCACCTCATTACAATTAATCCTATCAATTAAACAGGAAAAATCTACATCCAATTCGAATTCAAATTTCCAATTAATATACGAATTCCATATCATATATTGATCTGGATGAATTCGGACATGGATTTAGATATTGGAGTATCCGCTCTAAAAATTAATTGTATCCATAAAATATTATATAGACATATTTTATAAATAATTTTACTTTAAATATATTACAAATATGAATTTTTCAAGATTATATATTAGAAAATTATAAATAAAATGAATCATATATTCAGATAATTACAAAATTCACATATTCAATTTGCATTCACACACGGGTACAGATTCCAATATGGATACTTGATAACAAATTCGTATATACTCACTCTATACTTGATCGGTTGGCATGCCTAATTACAATTTCGTCGCATAAAAGGTGCTACTTCCAGCCAAATGCTTTAATTCACAGCTATTAAACAATGTGCTTGCTTTACAATTTCCCGATTCTTATGAAAGTATAATCTTTAAAAAACAAGAAGGTATTGGCAACTAAGTAGCCTTGTCACCAGTACGGAATTCGGGAATAATGTGGAGGGAAATAATTCTCAATACGATCAAAATCGGGATGAAATTGGGAAAAAGACGGTAAAAATTCGAAACAATAAAAAATAATTTTAAATAGAATATCAACAACCCTTAAATGTTTAAGAGTTGAAACATAGTACTTAGGCCAAACAAATAGTCAAAATATAACATCGACATATACTAGTTCATAGTTCAAGCTTCAAATGCATAAAATGTTTACAAAAAGTCAAAATGTGTTTAATACGTGTTAAATACACGTAATACGCGTTTAATTCGATAAAACATGTACTTTTCTTTAAGGCGTAATCAATATGGGTTTAAAACTTTTTCTGTATAATACGCGTTTAATACGCGAATTATTCATTAATTCGGAGTTATTGGTAACAAGGCTAAGTAGTAAAAACTTTTCCAACATCAAAACTACATAACAAAAAAAATTAATTTTTTGGGGAAAAACCAGAAATTAGTTGACCATAAACTTTTCTAAGAGAAGGAAAAAGAAAAAAAGGAATCTCAAAAGTACAATCATTTACAAAAGCAATCAGTTCACCAACCAGACTTTGTCCAGTTCTTGAGCTTATGCAAGGGCCCTGCGGCCAGGGATTAGAACAAAAGGTATCCAAGGAAATAATCAAGTCTCAATAAAAGGTATACCATATCAACATCAATTGAAAGTAGTCAACACCTTCAACTATTTAAAGAAAGTGATATTAACAGGTATCACTTTGGAATAGCAACAATAAAATGACCTCAAAGATGAGAACACCCGTTTTTCTCATGACTGGTTTAGTAGAATCCATCTCATGTGCATCCCACCCGTTTTTAAAGATTGAATCCCACACACAAAGCGAAATGTGCATACAGAAAATAAGACAAGGTATCAAAATCCAAAGCAGATAAATTTGAGAAAGAAAATTTTCCTACTTGTCATATATATCACAAATAAAGACCATATTTTATCAGTGATTGTGAATGTCCACTAGTGGTAATCAGCTTTAAATAGTCAAGTTTTGTTAGTAAAATAAATTTTATCAGATCTACCCTACAAGAACCACCCATCTAAGCAATGTACAAATGACCATACCCCAATCAGTCAAGTCACAAAATCCACCTTCCACTCCAACACCTTATTGAACCAAATAACCTCTCATTTACTTTAAGATTTAGTGGGTTTGAAATTCTATACAAATAATTATGGTAAGAGCAAGAAAATTCTCCATGTCATTTTATCTCAAAATGTGGACAATTGTCCATGCTTTATCCCCATTTTTTTTTATGTCATATGGGATAACAAATGATTTAACCCAATTTTTTCCTTATCCCAACCCCTATCCCCATGCCAAACTAGGCCTAAACTGTTATCTACTTGTGGATATCAACGTATGCATAAACCAAATTTAATAAAAGGCACAGGTGTTCAATGTCACATAACTTGTCAGGAAGCAAGGAGTATTTTGGTTCATTTGTGTCCGCATGAAATATGTCATTTAGAGGTGAGGCAATACAAGGATGGTACCCTGAATAAGTTAACCCTTTAGATGCTCAGATATTTTAAGGGACAGCAGATCAAGGTTAAAGATTACACAAAAAGAGCTATCTACATCCAAGGTCCATAATACATCAGATATAACAACAAATATGTACATCAGAATGGTCTTGAAAAACAATGATGTCATATTACATAAGCGATTCACCAATTACAAAGGGGAAACAATCCAGAAACTTTTTACTAAATGTAAGGGAAAATCAATTAACAGCCATTCCTTTACTCTTTTTTTGTTAGTGCTGTGGGACTTGAACCTAAGAACCCTTGATTGCAAATTTTGTTGTCAACCATTAAACTATTTGTCTAAGTCCCATGATCAATCATTCTAAGTTTCTAACTCTGGAGAAAACACCCATAGAATAACAATTAAAAACAATGCCGTCAAAATAAATCCCAGATGATCTGATAATTGTAAATATAACAATCTCAGAATAGAACAGGGTTTGTGGGCCATTCAGCCAGAGTGTGGGTTTGCTGCCCATAGGACCCAAGTTCAACTTCCCCCAGGCAAACCTAATGCACAGGGTTGGCGAGCAAATTATATGCACCCAGTGTTTTCCCAAATTGTGCTGAAAACTCGGGCGATTCCTCATCACCGAAAAAATAGCTTCTCCACTATTTCAAAATGACTAATAATAAAGCAACAAAATTTCACATAAAAAAATGGAGAGAAAAGAGTCCCCTGATGATACCTCAAACAAGACATCAAAATCTATTTTTTCAAGACAACCAAACAGAATAACAATTGGCTACATAGTGAAAATCTGAATATAATCCTACCATCAGAAAAAATCAATTTCGAGGAAAGGATGAATTTCAAGGCTCTCAAAACCTGGGGATGCATACACCATACCCTAACAATCGAAACAAAACCCTAACCCATATAAAGGGACACAATTGAAGACAGGAGACCAAATAAGAGCCGAGAAGAGTTCATCACAAAAATCTAACAAAATATAACCAAAAAAGAATTGCAATTCTAAAGGGGATGAGATGGGAATGGACATACCCCGGCCTTACCGGGGATGGTGCACTGCCACACCATCAGATTCACCGTCCCGTCCGTGGCCGTCTCCGGCTTCGCCACGAAACCCTAAACACACAAACACGGTCAATAATCAAACAAATCAAGTCCAATCAACAAAAAACAAAAACCAAAGGAACTCTTCACGGACGTGAGGGTGGTTCTTCCGCCATGACTTGCGCTCCTCGGCGAGACGGCCGCGCGCGATGCCTGACATGTCTTCTGATAGGTTGGAATCGACGGTAGGGCTTTGAAAGGGGGCGATCGATCGATTCTTCTGTTGACTGACTTCGGTTTTTTCAAAACACCCCCTTTTTTGTTCTTCCGATTTAATTTGGAATTCTTGCTGTAAAGCGTGTATATATTTAAAATAATAGGAATATTTGAGGAAAACAGAACTGCGTGAGATGCACGCGACGGTGTAGATTCCTCGGAGTCAACGGTTGCAATTTAAAGACGATCGTGTAAAGTCACGTGAATATATACACCCCTTCCATTAGTATTTGTCGGCAAGAGTATCCTTATTAGAATGGGAAACCTCCATCTCCATAGGTCCTTGTGTAGCACCCCAAAATCTAATTTTTAATCCTCACCGAGCATGAGGAATGTCGAAGTATGAGGAATGCTCGGTGAGGATGACCCAGAGGATTTTTAATTTTGAGGATATAATAGTCAAATTTTACCTTAGTTAATTCTAACCATGAATGAGTTAATAGTAGTTAACTGTAGGGATTAATGATACTTTTTTTTTTGTAATTGCTAGGACATATATGGCATACACCAAGTTTATAAGGACTTATATGAGTTTATAAGTGTTTGTAGGGACTTGAATATCTTTAACCCATATTTTATATATATATATATATATAATAAACTATTTATTTAGATTTACATTAGCATTAAATACTACAATTAACTAAGCATTTACATTAGATTTTACATTAGCATTACCTACTGTGTATATATATATATATATATATATATATATATATATCTATTTAGATATACATACTAGGTTCAAATATATTAGCATTAATACAATATGTTATTGTTTGTTCATGTATACGTAATATTTGTTTATGTATATATTTATTCATACATTTATTATGCATTGAATCACAAAGTCTACATAATTAAGAAGACTAATCTCAATTTTGAATACATGCATGTATTTTTGCACATTGCAAATGATTCTCATTTTAAATATGTTCTTGGTTTTTTTATAAATAGTCCTTTGATTTTCTTAAGGGTGCGGTTATTACCACCCCATAACTTACTCAGACCACCCCATTATCAAACCCCACCCATGAGCTTTTTTTATTTTTTCAAAACCACCCCCCTATATATATTAAGTGAAGTCCAATGTCATCCCACCCCGTTCACATTCCCCTCTTCTTCCTCTCTGCATTTTTTTTTCTTCTACCATCGATTCTCCTCCTCCATCATCCCTCCGCCGGCTCGCCTCGTCAATGACTGCCCCCGCTGGTTCATCCTCTCCCTGGCGGCGCCTCATCTCCCGGTGCCACCTCTCCCACTTCTACATTCCTATCACGGCTTCTGACGTTCACTATTCCACACTCCATATGGATAGAAGAAGGTTAGGTCTCTTTCTTTTTTCTATTTTTGTTTTCCTACATGTTATACTCTATCTTTAGGTCACATTTGTGCTAGATTTATTTGTATAAATTCTATATAAGAAACCCTATAATTTTTTTGAAACATAACCCTATTTTTAGGGTGGTTGGTGAAATTCTTGATTATTGAAATTGATTTTATGTGTATGGAAATGTATATGGAAGTGATTTTTTTTTATGGAAAATGTGTATGGAGTGAATTTATTTTTATGGAAATGTGTATGGAAATGAAACATAACCATATAATGTTTTTTGGAACATAATCCTATTTTATGTATATTTTACCCTTTTTTGTTGCTATTGACATATAACAAAGGCATCCCTGTTGTTCTAGTATTGGACTGTTACTCCCATCAATGATTATAAACATTTTGGACTTGGAAGATATTCCTATAATGTTTTTTGAAACATAATCCTAGTTTATGTGTGTGTGTGTGTTTTTTTTTTTTTTTTTGCTGCTATTGACATATAAAAAAGACAGCCTCTACTGGTCTGACTGGGACATTTATCAGTTTATAAACATTTTAGACTTGGAAGATATTCTGCCTATGCTCCACTAATAATCCTTGTTGACTAAATTTGTTTCTCATGGACAAATTTTAATTAATCTTCTTTTTCACAATATTGTAAAACTCCTCTAAGTAAGTCTACTTCTACTAACCACCAGTGTCTCAGTGGATGAATATTTTGAAAAATGGTATTATTTTCCAACCATATCTGCTAACATCTTATGAAAAACTCACTTTTAACAACCCAAATGATACTTTCTTCCAGTGTCTTTTAAACACCTCTTTCCAACTAAAAGGTCCATATGTAAATAGGGGGTATTATTTGTTAAGAATCAACCTCCAACAATTTTAGTAACATGGCAGTACATGAACAGGAAAGAGAAGAAGGGGAGGAGGTTGTGGTGATGTGAAGGGGGTTATAGAGTATTGGGTGCCCTGCTACTTTATTCCCAAAGAGTGGGTTAGTGCTTATCATTTCATGGAATTAATTTTGTTAGTTTTTTATGTTTGTTTCATAGAAATACAAGTTTTGTATTGGAGTATTTTATTTTATGTATTGAACATTCTATTTTGACCATAAACAATGGATTAAAATATGTCAGTAGAATATTATATCCAAACAAATTTGCTAAAGGTGATTATCAAGCATTTGTATATCATCATCCTTATCCATTTTTTTCTACGTGGCTGTGAAACAAACCACTTTCCATGAATTCTTGGATTTGAGGAGCTCCAAATGATGAGTACTAACAAATTTTTTCAATGAATGGATCCAAAGAAACGTGTTCGACCTACATCTTCCAACCGAAGAGTAGATCAAAGATGAACCTAATTTCTCAAATGTTGTGGAGGACCCTCAAGAAGAGGAAGTTGGTGGAAGATTTGGAACATGTTGTGGAGGACTCTTAGTTTTTTTTTTACTTGGTATGTATTGGCCGATGTTCAAGTTTCTTGCATTATTTTCTTCGAACAAATGATTCAATAATGTTAATATAATGGCTAAATCAAACTTAATATTAAATTCCAAGTATACGAGTTTTAAATGTTCCAAGGTTGTGAGTGATTCAAATGTTTGGAATGTATTGGTTGAATGAGTAGATTTCGAACAATACTGGCCTATGATGAGCTTATGTCTTGGTTCTGCATTGCATCGACAATGATGTTGTCGACAAAAGTCAATTATGTCAACATTAGTTGTGTCGAATCAAGCAGAACAAAGTCAATCAGTAAGTCCAGTACATGGTTCGACATTAATAGTGTCAAAAATTTACAATTCTGTCGACATTAATAGTGACGAATCAAGCAGAACTAAGTCAGTGGGTCCAGTACATAGTCCGACACTAATCGTGTCGACCATTTTACATTATGTCGCCATTAGTGGTGTCGAATGAAGCAGAACAAAGTCAGTAAGTCCAGTACATGGTTTGACATTAGTAGCGTCGACAATTTAACATCATGTCGACATTAATAGTGTCGAATCAATCAAAATCAAGTCAGTGAGTCTACATGGTTTGTGGTGTTGACCATTTTAAATTCTAGTGACCATATAGATATGCAGAACGAAGACAATGTTGAAGTGTTTTTGAAACGAAGACAATAGTAGTGTCATTATACATATTGTTTTTGACACTTAGTAGTGTCGACCATTTAATTGTCGACATTAGTGTCGACAGTGTTGCAATCAGTTAAGTCTAGACAAGTAGTGTCATGGTACACATTAAGTGTCGAAAGAGAACTAAGGGTAGGGGTAAGTCAAGTTTTTCTGTATGGGATGGGGTGGTGGTGGTTTCTTATTAAACATTAAAAGTGAATATTTTAAGGGGTGGGGTGAATGCAAGTTTGAGGGTGGGGAAGGGTAGGGGTGGGTGAGGTTTTTCTTTGGACTTTTATGTGTCTATTGGTGGTGGTTTCTTATTAAACTATGAATATTTTAAGGGGTGGGGTGAATGCATAGAGGGAAGAATGAAGCATCCATTTTCTTAATGAATTCAAGAAATGTTATTTTGAGATCTTCACTTTTCTGATTATTGATCCTCTCTCTCTTATCATTATTGGGTTGAATCTAGAGGGAAGAATGAAGCAGTTAAGTCTTGGTTAAGTATCTCCAACATCTCCCTGATGGGAGGCAATCTTTTAAAACGTCATGTTATCAAATTTATCAGTATCAAAGGTGTTTTTGTATATGATTGAAAGTGAAGGAAATTGATAGAAAGTTTTAAAAAATTTATTTGTGAAAGTCTATTAATTTAACAAACGACAGATATTATATCCTCTCTCTCTTATTCATGGAAAAGGTTAATGCTTAGAGAAATGGGTTGAATCAGTCATTGTATGAAAATTAAAATGTGTCCGGTAATTTTGTTGGTTGTATGGAAACTAAAAGAAAAATTCACCTTTTTTTTTTCTTTTTGTCTTGGTTAAGTATCACTTTAATTGATTCTTTTAAAACGATTAAAAAGATATTTTTTGTACTGTCATATGTACCTCTAAAGGTGTTTTTGTATATGATTGAAAGTGAAGGAAATTGATAGAAAGTTTTAAAAAATTTATTTGTGAAAGTCAATACATTATTCTCCCTCTACAAATATCAATATCAACTATTGAAAGATAATAATTTAACAAACGCTGTTCTGAATTGGATGCTTGTTGGACTGTTAATTTTTACTTCATTGTATGAAAATTAAAATGTGTCTAATTTTGTTGGTTGTATGGAAACTAAAAGGAAAAATTCTTTTTTTTTTCTTTTTGTTGGAAAATTATGATGTATTGATGTTGCCATATTGAAAAAACGGAAAAGAAACACATTATTCTCCCTCTACAAATATCAATATCAACTATTGAACTATAAAAATGAATTTTTACCTTCCTCCTTGTTATTAATTTCGGAAAAGAAACACAGAACTGGAATATTAATCTTGTGTGATGGGGCTACAAATTTGACTTTCTTTGAAATCCTAGGACGGTCTCTTAATTGTATGAGAAATTTTTTAACTCTTAAAAGAAATATATATATTCAAATACATGATTATAATTCCCCGTATATAATGTACAATTACAGTATTCCCATTACGTGAAAAATACATGTGACATTTTTTTTACACACAATACATGTAACAACATTGCCATTACAAACTCGACTTGTGTTTTCAATCGAAGAGACAAACTGTATTTGACCATGCAATTCTTTCTTCATGATCTAAACAATCAGAATACAAAACATAAATCTAACACTACACTACATTCATGTCACCAACGAGATTGAATTTTTCTGCATCAATTGAAAGAGGTCCCGATTGTAAAGAGAAGCTACCTGGGGGGACAATGTAAAAATGTTCCAAGCTTGATCACTTATAGCGTCGTGCTCCAATCTATATTAGAAATTTTTTTTGTTGGGTATGTAATCTATATTTGAAAATTTGAAATAAAAAGAATAATAATACAAACATTATCGCATGTAACCGTATTTGTTTTTAATTGTTTTAAAGGTATATTTGTAATGAAATATGTATCTTTTTACAAAGAAAACAAATTTTATGAGGGGTAAAAAATAGTGATAAGGGATCAGGGTTCGGGCCGATAGGATCCGTTCGTTCCGCTTCTCCCGAAGTCTTCCATCACGTCGTCGGTGGTTCTCCTCCTTAAGCGTCGTCGGAAACAAGGTTAGGGGTAACATGCGAAACTCTCCGAAGTTCAGGTCAATACAATGCACAGTTTAAGGTTGTTGCAAAAAAGATTTTTTCTTCTTTTTCAATAGGGAGAACTGGTTCCCTTTTTATAGTACTTTGATGATGTCATATAATCCTCAGTGGATCTCTCTCCCATGGAAGAGATCCTAGATTTAGGGAATTGGTTGTGTTATTTGAAAGATTTGTAAAATTTGCTATCATTGTCCTAAATAAATACACATAATTTGGTTGTGAATCAACCGGTGATTTTTTTAAATCCAAGATATATTATTGTAGTTTCAAAGAATTAGTTTTATGATAGATTTAAATTAATATATATGTGAGGATTTAGAGAATAAGTGATTGGTGATCCTTAATTTAAAAACTGAATTACGAAAGATTGACTTGAATTAATGTCCGGTTGTTGAGTATGGAGAGTTCGACGGTCCAGATCCACATATAGTAGGTCATCTGGGTCGTGTGCCCTCACTAATTGAGTCATTGGCCACCGGTGTGCAGAGCACAGTTTATAGGCCTATTTTTAGCCCCTAACCCCCGTTTGGATTAAGGAATTGAGTTATTCTAGATAGATAACTATACCAGTATAGATAACAATTCAACAGTAATAAGAGATTTTTTGTTTGGTTGTGTTTTTTATTATTCTTATTGAAAAACATAATAATAAAAGTTGAGTTGTTTGGTTGATAAAGAATAAAATATAAATAAAGTGTGAAAAAAGTTGATTTGACATGTGTGCTATTTGATATATAAGAGGTGTTGATTAATGATTTGATGTGATAAGGTGTAAAAAGTCAATTTGATATGTGGGCCCATGGGAATAGATAAAGTGAGTATACCTTGTCCTAGGGGTTATTTAGAATTGTTATACTCTCTTATACTCATTTATACTGGGATAATAATTCTAATCTATACTCTTTAAACAAACACTTAATTTTTCTTATCTATTCTTATCCCACCTTATTCCAGCTTTAAACCACTCTTATTCCACAATACAAACCAGGTGTAAATGTATTACCAAGGAAGAATTATAGCAATAAAATTTTTCTGTTGCCGAATATAGTTTGCCATTATGATTAGAAATGGAAGGATAAACCACCAATATTAAAAAAAGGAAGATAGAAAATGGTAATCTTGCCCGAGTCCCATGCCATGACCCTTCACATCAACACTTCTTGTCGTTCCCCGACCACCCTTATTCAAGTTTCCAACCCCAAATTGTGGGACCTCCACCCCAAGAACAGTAGGCCCATCAAAATCAACCATCCACCGTATAGATTTTATTAGAGGTCCACCTCTTCACCACCTTCCGATCCCAATTAGAATAAGAGTGCTGCTACACTCAGTCATGATTATCAACCAAAACACAAACTATATATACTATGTTACAAATTTAATGTTGTATATACATCGTTAGATAATGTATATATCTCATTGAATTTTTTCTTACACTTACTAAAAATGAGTTCATTCAATTTAAAATTGAACGATATGCACTTTTTATGAAAGCATATATCTCATTAAATGATGTTTACTATTTTAAAAAAATAAAAATACTTTAAGTCTGAGTTTTGATCTATAATCGTGACTGAGTGTATCTTTTTCCTTAAAATAAACTTTGAACGAGACTTGACAGCATTTGTTGTTTTTTTGGTTTGGTTGACGTACAGCAAATAGAGGAGAGGGACGTACAGCCCACCGACGCACGCTCACCACCCAATTCTTAATAAAACCATTAGCAATATGTAGATCAGATTCTCCATTCATCTCTCTCTCTCTCCAGACAATAATCAGAGGAGGAATCCAATCAATATCTAATCCCATCATTATTTGTCGGAGTATCACAAAACTACGTGGTTACATGGATTATATTCTAAAATTTTAATTATTTTATATTTTTATAAAAAATAAAATATATATATTTTAATAAATTGAATGAATTTATTTATAAAAAATAATTTTTTTTAAAAAAATGTACATATTTTATTAATAGAAGTGTACGATGTTAACAAAACAGGATAAATTAAAATTGAAATTGAAAAATAATAGCGTGTACCAACACTATTTTAAAAAGTTCAAAAAAACTTGAAGAATAACTCGATATCTATATCGTTGAACTGTGTACTTAGTATCTCCATTATCATTGACAAATATACATTTTCTCAAACCGAACATCAAATATTTGCCAAAGCTACCCAATTGCTTAGAAATTGGAAAAAAAAAAGGTTTAACACCATAAGAGAAATTTAAAAAATTTAAATATGCATTTAATAAGAAAATAAAATTAAAGCTAACCCCTTTTGAAAAAATCAAAATTAAAGCCAGTCCCACGTGATTCGTGAATGAAAGAAATTTTAAAAATAGTCCTACCGACCGAACTTCGAAAGAAAAAGAAAAAAAAGAGACTACCGACAACCCAACATTAAGGACCGATTCACATATTCTCCGCCTTATTCATCTCTCTCCTTACTCTCACCCTCCCCAAATTATCAACTGTAAAATCGATGAATAACGAAAAACAGAGCATGTTTGACATAATAACAAATTTATGGAGATATTCATCAACAACCACCACCCAAAAAAAAACCAAAACCCAGATTCAATCTAACGTCGCCGTCTCTGTTGCTGTACTTGATTACCCACAGTTTTACCTGGACAGAATTCCGAGCTCCCACTCCGGTCACCGACCCTCTCAACGACGTAGTGCGCGAGCGTCCACGTCGACTCTACGAGGTTCTCCTTGCACAAAAACTCCTCCCCACACACCCTCTCGACCTCCCTCTCGAAGTCGTGCACGAACACGTGCGTCCTCTCCGACCCACCTCTCTTGCTCCTCGCCAGCACCCCCGCCGTGAATATCGCCGACATCCTCCCCGGCGCGGACGGGTAGTACCCCCTCGGCCCATCGACGAGGATCACATCCCAATCGACCTCGTAGAGCTGGTTGGGCATGTCGTTGATGCCGAGCCTGCAATCCGAGAAGAGGAGGTTCTGCACGGGCCGGCACTCGCTGCCCGCCTGGGCCTTCGCCGTGCGCACGAGCTCCTTGAACTCCCTCACGGTCGTCGCGTACTGGACCTCGTACGCCTCGAGATTCGCGTGCCGGCCCTCGTAGCGGGAGACGAAGTAGTCGCTCTCGTCGATGAAGACGGTGCGCCCGCGCGGGTTGAGCGCGCGCCAGAGGGGGGTCTCGTGGCCGAGGCCGAAGACGAGGACGGAGCAGGGGGAGCAGGAGGTGATGGCGCGCGCGACTGCGCGGGCGTCCGGGTCGGACATGCGGTTGGTCTGGTTTGAGAAGGAGTAGTAGTAGAGGAGGGCGTCGGAGGTCTCGCGAGGGAGGGAGGAGGTTTGGGTGGTGGTGGGAGAGGAGGTGTGGGTGGTGGGGATGGTGTGGGTGGGGTGGGAGAGGGAGGAGTAGAGGGTGAGGAGGAAGGCGAGGGCGGAGAGGGAGAGGAAGGCGAGGAGGAAGAGCCCGCCTGGGTTTTGCTTTGTGGGGATGGAGTGGTGGAAAAATATCAGCTTTGTGTTGGTGGTGGGGGTGTTGGTGGTGGTGGTGGTGTTGGTCTTCATTGTTGGGTGTTTTTTGTTAGTGGTTTTAGAAGATCTCTCTCTCTCTCTCTCTCTGTTTTATGTGTGTGTTGATTTGGGTATCTGAATTTGGTGGGTTTTGGGGGAAGAGAAACTGGTGTGTATGGGAATTGAGGGCAGGAGAATTTGATATGAGAAATAATGGAACAGCTTTATTGGTGTAACTAATGATAAGGACCATTGAATTGTTATATGAAACCGAAGGTACTGTTAAATTTGGGTTTTTGATAATGCAAAAATAAAAAAATAGAAAAAATATGGACATTTGTGTAACTCTAAGTAAGGGTAGGTTGGATTTCATTTTCAAATATTGGTGAAGGGTTCTCTTATTTTGTGAGTGCTACATTAGTTCAAAGTCTTGATTGAATTGTAAAAATAAATTGACTGAAATAATAAAATAAAAACATAAGTGCTGTCATTTTTTTATATTTTGGATCATCAAGTCTGAACTTTTATTTTGTTATTGAATTTTTTTTATTTGTTTATCACACAAATTGAGGGAAAAAGGGATTTTTTTTCCAAATCTTTATCAAACTTTTAATCGTGTAGATGTTTTTTCTTTGTTATTTTATAATCTTCAAATATGATTTTTTTTTAGTAAGCATAAAAAATGATATATAAATTGATTGATTTTCCAATGATGAAGAGCATTGCTAATTTCATTTTACAAATGAATTTTCAATGATTGTTATCACATGATTATTAATTGGAATCATGAGTCCTTGCTCAATATAAGGAAAGGAGCAGTGTATCTATAACAGAAACAAGTATTAAGGGTGCGTTTGGTTGCGCGATTGCGCTGCGATTGCGATTACAGGAAGCTGCGTTTGCAATCACGCAACCAAACAATTTTTTAATCGCAGTTTTAAACCCAGCGATTGCAGGCAAATAGTGCTCAAAAGTTGCGATTTCGAAAAGCTGAGAAAGTGAGCTTCTTGCAGAATCAGGTTTGTAATCGCAGATTCCTGCAGAATCAGTTTTGCAATCGCGCAATCAAACGCACCCTAAATTTCCTTTCAAGTCTCACTCCCACACCACCTACAGAATATATATAATGATTAGATGCAAAAATTGGGTCCTTTAATTAAGTTGTGTCCTGCACATGGTCTTTCTTAATAGTATAGACGACCCATAAAGAAATTGACTATGTCATTCAACTACATATGATTCATTCTTGGACAGAGAATCATGTATAAACTTTTCTTATTAGGTGCAAGGGACATTAAAACAGATCTCAATATTAAAAGTATGATTAGGCGGAACCATATTAATTATTTAGTTAAAGAATTACTAAACAATTCAATTTCTGCATAGAGAATATACTATCCAACTTTGTATAATCTCCAAGAAATGGTCATACCTAGTTCCAAATGAATACCATCGGATGCAATCACAGAAATCTTTCTACAGATGTCAGCACATAATATATACAGTACTAAAAAACTTTCTATTGATAGAATTACATAGCATATACATTGATCTATGCGTTTTGCACACTTATTTCGTACATACATAAATTTATAAATTATATAGTGGTATTTTATTCTGCTATGGTTTTTTGTTTCATATTTGAACAATGTTACACTCAACCTCGCATGCAAACTCATTGTATGTATTTTATTTGTTTCATTTTTTTTAAGTGTATACTTCTTCCCCTTGTATACAATAAAACAATATTAATTGCATGGTTCATCTAATTAAACATATATGTGACATATAACTGCAAGTTGAGTTAGGGATGGAGCCTTATATTACTCTATAATAATTGATCAAATTTTATTGGGACCATGCATTAGTTAATGCATTAGTTAGTAGTAGTACACATTAGGAGAGCAACCATACACGTACAATTTATTCCAATGTCAACTGAATTACCAAGGACAGTTTAAGCCTTTCAAGGTGGATTGGGTAAGCACATCAATTTGGACCTTTAGAAAAAAAAATAGAAGTTCTCATTTTATTAAGGCGTTGTTATACTATTTTTTTTTATAATTTAAAATATAGTCTTATATATTTTGTTATAAATCTAATGAAACATATGCATCTACTAAAAATGTGTTTATTCAAGCGATATACATTTTTTATCAAATTATATATCTAAATGTTTATTATTTTTAAAAAATGAAAGCATTTGTGGTCTAAATTTCATACTGTAAAAATGGCTGAGTCTAACATTTTCTTTTTATTAATACAAGTTTCTCAGAGAGAACGATGAATTAATTTGTGCAGTGAGTTCCACACATATTGTATCTCAAAATTTTTTCACCCAGATAAAAAAAAATGAAACTTTGAGTTGAATATGATCAAATGTGACTCAATTCTCCGAAACAATGCACATCACTAGAATGTGTTAAAAATATGATTCAAATAAGTCATGGATGTGCAATCTGGAAGATAATTACATGAGATTTTCTGACTCTGTCCAAAGCATCAAGAGATGGATGCAAGAGTATTATATTTGCAATTTTTTTTTGAATTGTAGAAACTATTTTATTTCTATGTGAAATATGAAATTATTGTTCCTCAATAAAAGTTCATTGCCATCGCCTACATAAACATAGTCAATTTACGGAATCATATAAATCTCTTCAATTGTTGTGTGATTGTTAATTGAATTTTCTTTTTCTTCTCAATTGCACAAAGACAAAGATTTAGAAATCGAAGAGGACTTCTAATCAAATAATATGAACTCAGCTAACCTTTCAAGAAGAGTGGGTGGATGCATGGCCATCTAACTTTCCAACTCTTTGTGTCATGAAGTCTAATTAATTTGAAGTCCAACTAATGCCTAAATCAGGTTTCATATCACCCAATTAGATTTGTTTTATTCACTTTACAAGTCAAAATAATATAACTAACCAGACTATGTCCTAGAGTGGGAAAAAAATATTGAATTGAAATCTTAGCTTAAATTTTTTCCACAAACACCTCCAAACAAGTAGTGTTGGGCAGCCCTAACTTTGCTTTCAATCAATTTCATTGCGTCATACTAGTGTTAATTAAATATCAATTGAAAAGGACTATTCACCTCCAGAGAAGTCTAGATTCTAACAAATTCAATCATAAAGAATAAAATTAATTACAATGACATTTGATAACTCTCCAAATGTCATGATTAGCATTTTATGTCCTGTGATTTTTGGTCCTATCATGTACGATTTAATTTGTTGTCGGAGTAACGATTGCATACTTTAAAATTAATTAAATCTTCTTTTATGTTTACCAAAAAAAAAAAAAAACTTCTTTTATGTGCTTGTTAAACAGAAAGAAAATGTTATTTTAGTTATTAATGCAATTATTTTGTAGATCACACATTGTTTGAATATTTGCAACCCTTGTTTAATACTTTTCAAATTAATTTAATATTGATGTAGGAGAGATTATGCAGATAGGACAACCAAAAGAGATCCACCAAATAAATGGTTACGATCTTGGAATCGCACAAAATTTTACATGGTGAAATATATCGAGGAGACCTTCTAGATTCATTGTTATACAACTAACAATTCTTATTTTTTAAAAATTCATTCATTTAGGCTTTTAAATTAGCGATTTTTATCTCAATCATAACAGATCGGATTTGATCTCTATCAATTCTTATGATAATTTAGGATCTCAGAATAAGAATAATTAGTTTTCAAATTTTACTATTTTTAGTAATTTTTTAAATTATATGTTATTAGTATAAATAGCATACTTGTAACCTAGGGTTTTCAATTTTTATTAATAATATTCTGAATTTTCTCTTTTTTGAGGCTTTCTTCCTCGTGGATTCAAAGAACTTATGAGATCTCAACGCTTGTTGGATATTTTTATCCATTTTTCGTTGTGTTAAATATATATATTTTTACATACACACCAGGGGCGGACCTAAAGGTGGGCTCGGCCGGGCCGGATTTTATTTCATTTTTTTGTTTTTTGTTATATATATTGAGATAATGTTACGTACAGACTTTTTTTAATCATAATTCCATTTTATGTTTTCAATTTTTAAAAAATAATATATACTTTATTCAATGAGATACATACATTTATTAAAAAAATAAAACATATACTATAATAAATTGCATGGATACATTTATAGAAAAATATAAAATTTATATCAAAATATATACCTCATTATTGTGAATATATGCTCAGGTGATTTTTTATCGACGCATATAAGACTTAAATAGGGGCTGAAAAAAAAATGATATGTCATACTCCTTCTGCAGTCCCATTTGCAATCCGCACCGTTTTTCCTTTTTAAAAAAAGTATGCACTCTCCTATCTAAGTATATGTTGTTATATGAAGTGATATATAAATTGAGACACACTAGTATGGTTTTTTTCATTATAAATAAATAATTTTTTTATTCCATACACTATAATACGTAGTATATACTACGTTATCACAATGTATGAGGTTGTTAAAAAGATTGAATGTTTTTTGAATAACATATTATTTGGTATATAAAATAATTACATAAAATATAAGAATAAAAAATCTTTTTATACTAATATTTAATATAGCCCACTAAAAAATATTGTCCTGGATCCGCCCCTGATACACACTAACACAATAATGTAGATACGGCTGTTAAGTGATTTTATATACTACTTAGCTGACATAATGCTTGTATGAATTATTATAGAAAATTTTAATTGTAATAGTGCCTATAAAAATTAAAATCCATGATAGACATCACATACCTTCGTGTAAACGTGACATACATTAATAATAGTGTGATTAAACATTCATAAATACTCCTCACTTTTAGGTGACTGACAAATACTACAAAATGTTTAGTTTTCAAAAATTTCTTTTTTAGGTCTTCGAATAATTTATAGAATTGTGATCTCTATTAATTCTGATTGTCAACTAGGATCTTATAGAATCAAGAATGATTGTTATCTTGATTTTGCAATTTTTTTAATATATAATGAGTTTAAAAGGAGATTTGTAATCAAAGTTAGAATCAATGTATTTTTGAGTTCTCTCTTTGAAAATTGTGTTTAAAAATCTTAAAATTGGTTGGATTTTTTCTTCGTTTTACGCTGCATTATCAAATGAGATTTTACAGATACTATCATTAGGTGTTCCTTACGTCAATGTTAACATATGGGTAATGGCTTATGTGAGGGACTTGATTATTGATTTATTGTGTTAAGAAATATTTTAGTAACAGACCATGTAAGTCTCCATAAATTCTTTATGTGACAATCACATATATCTCCATTTGAGTTAATAAAGAAGAATCATGTGCATAATTCAATAAATCTTTACTTGAAGGACCACAACAATTTTCCAAGGCTAACTCCAATATTATGATTTAAGGACCCCATAACATTAAAAGCGAAATG
The DNA here is from genome assembly GCA_030737845.1 of Acorus calamus. NCBI lineage: Eukaryota > Viridiplantae > Streptophyta > Magnoliopsida > Acorales > Acoraceae > Acorus > Acorus calamus. The sequence continues at coordinate 2,964,935 of CM060859.1, read as the reverse complement.
CATGTCACATGAATGTTTGCCTTCCAAAGAATCAATGTTCTATACATGGGCAGGGGGAGACATTAGCAATAAATAAAAACACCCGAGACCGCGGCATGAATTGCTACCACTACCAAACCTCACCCCCACTAAAGATCAAATGAAGAAGCACATTCTAACAAGTAACAAAAACAAAAAGAATCTCTCATTGAGTCCCCTGTTTGGCCAGTTTGGTTGGTGGAATAGGTGTGTAAAATGTTCAAATGTGAAAGAATAAGCACAAAATTCTTTTGTTTTTGAAGAATAAAGTGTGTTTAACTATCACAGAATAAGTGAAATTATGAAAATAAGCTGGTATGGATAGTTCAAGTCTTCTTTGAAATTACATTATTCCACTCAATCTATTCAACTAATATAAAAAGAGTTCATCTCTTATGAATTAGGTGGTCCACGTATCGATCATTTTTTTCTTCTTCATATTATATGATTTCTTATATATATCTTATTCATTTTATATTCACAATTTATCAATGATCAATTAATTAAATAATATAAAAACTCATTATTATATTTTTTAACAAAAATAACTAAAAACATAGTAAAAAAATAACTTATTTTTTAGAGTGCTGTTACACACAGTTTTTTTCCAGTGTCAATTCTAGTCTCATATGCGTCGATAGAAAATCAGCAGAACATATACTCATAAATTAACGAGATATATGCTTTGGTAAAATTTTTTCACATTTTCTATAAAAAAATTAACATATGTGAAGATTGAAATTGAGATTGAAAAAAAACTTGTATATAAGATTATCTTACTTTTTTTTTTTTTTAATCTGTACTGATATTCAGAATAACATATTTCATTATCCAAACAGGGGAGCTGTGTCACGGACTCACGGTCATGGATTTTACTCAGTTATTACATCCGCGGTGAAAATGAGTCTTTTTTTTTGGTTTTTTTGTCGGTCTGTCACTCTGTTTTTACAGTGACCGACCTCGGCCTAATCTGATTGGGCGGGCTGTCCGGGTCAAGTTCTGGCCCGCATAAGCGGGAGTGATTACGATTTGACACAACTCTTCTGTGCACGTTTTGTTTGTTAGGTGAGCCATGAATTTCAATCACCTTCACTTTTGGGGACCCACATCACATATTCCCCCTTCAATTCCCATACACGCATAAAATGCATTCTCACTCTAATTTTGGTTTTGGTTTTGCTATTCCATGCGACAAACGAGGGTCTTGCGCTTCCATGCATGATTCATTGAATCATTGTTGGAGTCTGACCACTACATCATGTATCACACTTTTTGATGGATGATTATGTATTACATTTGATCTCACGTAATGATCAACTTTTACAGGGAATTTTGGACCCCTAACAAGGTCGGTCCACCCACCCCACTCCCAAAGAATAAAATTTGTCCGAGCTTAGTCATAAATTTGTCATATGGTCCAAGTTTTAAATTGTGAGGGACAGCTTTTGTTTTTTTTGCATTCTTGATTTTATTTAGTTTTCATTTTTTTTATATATTTTTTGTATAATTATTTGATGGAGTATATGTATTTATAGAATAAAAAATTAAATAATATATGTATTCAGGTGGATTGAATTTATGCTTTGCTTTTTACATTTTCTTTGGGTGTATTTGTAAATACAGTTTAAAAAACAACTTTAAGCTTTATACATTTTTTTTATGATGTAATGATGATGACTATTTTTTAATTAATCAATTAATCACGTTTGTTGTTGATAACAAATTAAATGTTGTTTTTGTTGAAATAAACACAATTTTCAAAACACCTTTTTTATATATAATAATGATGATAACTTTTCAATTAATTAGATTTGTTTGGTAGACTATTTAGAACTTTTAGTTTTTAAATAAGTTAAAAACAACTCCAATCGAATTGCTAAACATGCCCTTTGTTTAACTTATAAATTGTTGAAGATTTATAGTTAACAAAGATATTTATAATAGATGAATTTGATACATGTGATAGTGTACGTTTTTCTAATAGAAGCGTGATTTTCTTCCAGGAGCTGCTACCTGGATTCCAGAAATTAAGTCTCATTTATGAGTCCCAATAGGTGGCACTCTCCTATTGGTTCCTTATTTGACTTTTTCTGACTACCAAAATGACAATGACAAGACTACCATTCTTATAATTTTAAAAATTGGTTACAACTAATTAATATCCTCATTAAATCTCGTAACTGAATCCCATAAAAAGTGACATAATTAAATCATCTCCCTGACTTAACATATTTTTTAAAAATTTGAATTAAAAAGAACATCACCCACATGTTATCAATTAAGATACAGTAATGTATCTAAAAATCCAAATGAAAAAATATGGTCTACATGCTACTGAGAACTGCACAAAAAATTCATAAAAGGTTTTCAAAATGCCAACAATAAGCAAATAAATATTAATAAGCTATATTAATCAAATCCCTAAACATAAAAATAATAACCTTCAAAAAATAGGAATTCAAATTCAGATACATGTGTATCTGAAATTTGAATGAATAAATACCGTGAAAAAATGGGCTGGAATTTAAATTTAGATACAGGTGTATCTGAAATTTGAATTAACAAATACACATTCCATACAAGAGAATATGCATTGTATTTGAAATCTTGAATATGAATGAGTCGAATAATGTTGATACAAAACTAAAAAATATGATGAATGACACATTATGCATAATTATACACAAACACACAATCATAAACGATTGTACAAATCATATATGGTACACAACAAAATCAAGATACAGGCCATGTATCTTAATTTAAAGTAAAATTCAGATTCAATACATGTATATGATTATTCAAACGAATGACAAAAAAAATCAAAATAATGTATTCAGATCGAAAAATGACAATCTTGAATGGATCGTTATTGTTTGCATCACAAATTGGTCACAAAAAAATTAAATGAATCAAAATTCTTCTCTTCTTCACAGATTGAATTGAAACAAAAGTAAAATTTGATATTTGTTTTCAAATCCATCAATCCATCTGAATTTGAAAATTAAAATATCCCAAAATCTAGTAATTTTTTGGATCTGATAACAAGAAAGAAATCACAGATCACAATCTGCTTGGATCCAAAACAGAATAATTGAAAAACCTCTCAAGAAATGGAATAGAATCGTTGTTTATGTTTATGGTCATTAAAAAAATCAATGAGAAGTATAAAATGGGCTGCTGATGGGTGATAAACAATTGACTCGATTGTTTTTTTTATTCTTTCATTGAATTTGACTGGTTTTTTTAAAATGAAAAAAAAAAAGGAACAAAGAATCTCAACAAATCATAACCGCCTAGGTAGTTATGGATCGGTTACCCAAAAATTCAAAAAAAACTCAGTGAAGGGTAAAAATGAAATTATACGTGTGCCATCTCATGGGGCTTGTAATAGGGTCTACAAGTTGGGGCCAAAAAATCATTATTGTTTTCTTCCACAGAAAAAGAATTGTTTAGTGGACTACTCACGCCCCCTAATTAAAAGGGGAGACAGAAGTCCCACCTTTCACCCAGGCCCAACGGACCACCCCAAACTGCCCCAAAATGGGTGGCCCATGGGTCAGGTGTGGCCTATAAATGGGCCGGTGTGGCCCAGTCCGTTAGGAGGCTCGGGCCAAATATTGATGTTTAGTTGTACACAGTCCTTATGTGTAATCTCATTTACCTAATTAGAAACATGACTCACTAGATTAAATGTGATCTTTTTATTTTTTTAACGTAAATGAAAATATATAATTCATTAAAGTATATATTTCATTTTCCAATTAATTAACATATTTCATTACATATCATATATACACCTTTAACAATATGTGTGAATTACACACACAGCTTGTCGCCGGATTATCCTCAGCACAATTACATTTGACTACAACTTTGAAAATGATAGGATGACCTTGAATGGCAAGTCAAAGGACGCTCATACATTGGCCCAATTTATTTTGTAGCACCATTTACAATTGTCACATTATTAAAGCAGTATATGAAATTGCTTAATATAACATATGTACAACTATGTCAATATATACTTAATTATGATTTATGAAAAATCTTAAATAAAACATTCAATACTTCATTTTATAAATAAATGCTATTCATTGGTCAAGAATCTGTTCTAATAAAATAACAAAGGTCTTTTCCAAAGCCAAGGCTATTACACAGGCAAGCTAAACCATCACAAAATCCTGAGACTTTTGTGTTCAGCTTGTGTTGCTGCATCCTAAGACGAAAGGGGGCGTTTGAATAACAAAAAAAAAGTTGTAGCTTAACAAAAAGTTGCACACATTTTTATACATAAGTGCCCAAAAGCTAGCTTTTTCATAATATGTAAAGAGACAACTTCCTAAAAACTTAATTTTAAACTCAACTTTTGAAGAAAAACTAATAACTCTCAAACCTACATCCACACATAATTAACTATTGTTTCCTTGCCCAATCTCAAACCTACTCTCAAATGATTGCTAATCAAGACCCTCCACTCAAAGTTTAAGAATTGGTTCTATCAGGTGATCAGTTTGAAAACAATTTAGGGGGAGCGTTTGGTAACAAAATTTGGGGTTCATTCTGCTTAAAACCATGACATTCATTCCTGTTTAAAAAAAGATACACTTGTGAGTTGTGAACCCGAAAAAAAAACATAATCACGCGGGATAGATATTTACGTGATTCAATAAAATGATTGTCAACATGAAGAATTTTATTTTTTATTTTACTAGATACACTACTGCATTAATGGAATATATATTACACTACAAAAACATATACCAATAGGGTTTATAGGCGGCTGGGGGATCATCTTTGACTATAGACTACAAAAACGAACTGAGTGTTTCAACACTCTTTTCAACATTTAATTTTAACGATTTTGAAACTTATTAGGACGCTGCTACACTCATTTTTTTTACAGTATAAAATAAAATCTTATATGCTTCGTTAGAAATTAAGTGAAACATATACATTGTTAAATAATGTATATACCTCGTTAATTTTTTTTTACACTTTCTAAAAGTGGGTTAAATCAATTTAAAATGAAGTGATGTATATTTTTTCTCAAAGCATATATCTCATTAGATGATGTTTACTATTTAAAAAAAAACAAAAACATGTGTATGAATTTTTTAGTGTAAAAATGATGCGAGTATAACATTTTTCAACTTATTATTGTGGATTGGGCCCAGTGATGCAGCCCGTGGGCTGGGATATATGGGCTCTTTTCATGCCGCCCATGTTTTAAATTTGACGAAAGAATTGTTACACATTGATCCATTTTTAGTCCTAACTCTAATCCTGTCATGTCATATATTTCATTAACTGGAGTATATATTCTTTTCATACAGTGGAATATATAAAGAAGTGTGTAATTAGAGTGCCCAATATTTTTTCCATGGACGTACGCTTGTGACTGTTACAACATATAAACAATTCATCTTTTGCTCCAGTATTCAAATTCTAAAACCTAATATATAGATGCGTTTGGTTGATTTGTTTGTTTTCTTCTGAAACAGAAACCAAAAGATACTAATCTATTAACGAGTAGGGTTTGTTGCAACATAAGCACACTGAACATGTATTATATGTAATATAAACTTACAGTCTATAGATTCCCAACTTCTGGTATTTTTCAAATGATACGGAATAATGAAGTACAACATATAATATACAAGCACATGTTCGCCATATACACTGTCTTTGAAGTTCATGAAATTCATCAAAAGTATCTTAATTAAGATTTCAAATTTGGGTTATGATGTACTGATCTAGAACATAATTTTTTATTGCATGTTTTTATAGTGTGTTTTATACATACAATCCCTGGTACTATCTCTTGCAGTCCCATATGTTAATCCAAGGAATCACTCTTTGATTTCTGAGTTTGATTTGTTGATTGTATATTTGTATTTATGTTGACAATGACAATGACTTTTCTTAGGATTACACACCACAGACTTTTCAGTGTTCAATCCACACTCGAATTTTTTTGCTTTATCGCACAACATCTGATTTACATATAATTTTTCAACCACTACTAGATTATAATGATTTAATCAGATTTTCAAGTTTATAATTTTGGATTCTAAATTCCACATCTCCAATTTCTTCATTTAATAATTAATATCAATGGAAGGCAACTTAACTGAACACACACACACACAACATTGCAAATTCTCAATATTGAGTGGTCAGGTACCAAAAGTTCACTGGCCAACAACAAATGACCTAACTATCTTAGGAAAGTGTTCTAAGCTATTTTTACATTCCCTTCCAACTGAAACTGAGTTTCCCTGCTAGCATAGCTCTCAAAACACATATACAACCCCCCCAAAAAAGACCCAATGAAGATGGTTTACAAGATCACAAATGAAATAAACCACCATTCAAACAACTAGCATAACAAAAAAATATTAAGTTAAGACAAACCATCAGACTCCGCCTCGTTTTCGCCCGTGTCGATCTCCTTCACCTCCTGAATCATCTTCAAAACCTGCCAGGCGGTCGGCCTACTGTCCGGTGTCACCCTAACGCAGGTGGCCGCAATGTCAACGAGCATAATCAACCGCTCGTCCTCGCTCCCTTCATCCTCCCTCACTGATCGCACCCACTGGGGCAAGTTCTCTGCAATGTACAGGGGGTGCTGCGAAGGTGGCTTCCCGGTCAGCAGCTCGAGCAGTAGCACCCCGAACGCGAAGACATCCGACTTCACAGTGTGCCCGTGGTTCGATTTCCGCATTTCGGGGGCTTGGTACCCTGACGAGTCTTCAGCGGTGTCGTCATTGTTGAATGATTCGTCGGAGCGGAGGAAGGAGAGGCAGTAGTCAGAGAGGCAGGCCTCGAAGTCCGCGCCGAGGAGGACGTTGGACGACTTTAGGTTCCCATGTACAAGCCTGGACGTCTGGTGGATGTATGCAAGCCCCTGCGCGATGTCCTCTGCGATCTTCAGGCAGGATGTCCAGTGAAGAGGCTTGGCTCGCGTTGATTTGGAACCTGTTCAAACACTTTGCATGAGCAGTAGAAACAGACATTCACACAGGAATCATCACCTTGTAATCCAATTCCTTGTGTACATATCAAACACATACTGAATCAACACTGTCAACCATTGTTTTACAGTGGAACCCACACGCATGTGGTCTCCTGGTGAACGACTCATCGACACAGGAGAAGAATCGACTTTTGCAGTAATGAATCAGGCCCTACATGTCTTTCACATCAAATTTAATATGCATGAAACACAATCCTTCAATGTTATCCTTTTCATTTATGGTTTGAGCATAAGATGAAAAACAAGGCCTTTTTTAATGCTTTTTTAAACTGCCATCATATATAAGTTGAAAAGCAAGGCTGAACTTACACTATAGGAGAATGCTATGTCACATGAGTAATAGGAAGATGTCACACCTACTCCACTTATGGACAAAAATAGATTCCGAATCGATGCAAACTAGTTATCCAAAAGCTTGAGACATGATTGTTTTTACCAATCCAGCTCATAGAATCAAAATCAAGACTTTGCATGATAATTTTACGCTTAAATGATACCTTAATAAGCAATGTTCGATTAAAATTTAAATCACCCAGGTAACTAATACACCATCAATATGACATTCATCATATAATCCTTCCAAAATTTAATAAATAAAAAAAACCTACTCTGTAAAAATTTTGGTTCTAACCATAACCAACAGTTCTGATTTCAACTAATCAAACAAAAAATCAAATTAATCTATTCATTCATATTTCTTGCACAAACAATCCATTAACAGAGCTTTTCATGCTTCAATTCAGATTATCAGTCACACTAATGTAAACAAAACATCCCATTAATTCAAATTCATAAATCTCAAACATGCAATCCATCATTATCAAATAATAGCCATTCACCCATCGATGCCCTTCAAATAGTACAATGCAGAACGGTTGGCCAATGCGTTCGTGGACTGATTGGATCATGAATAATATTTCACATCCTCTATTTGAGAGTTGTATTTGTGAATTTCAGCATTAGTTATCATTTAACGCTGCGTTAACAACAATGCAAACAACAATACACTCACATACAGATACAATAAACCAATGCGAGAGAGCGAAATCATACCATGCATGAGCAAGAACAAGCTCCCATTGGGCTGGTAATCATAGATGAGCAGCCTCTCCTGCTTTGCGTGAAAATACGCCCGCAATGGCACCAAATTGGAGTGCCTGAGCCCGCCGACCTCGTCCATCCCCCTCTCGAACCCTTCCTTGCTCAAGCCCGCGCTCGTCCCCGCCCCGTCCCCCTTCCAAGCATCCAATCTCTTCACCGTCACCACGCGCAGCCCGTCCATCATCGTCGCCTTGTACGTCGTCCCCACCGTCCCCCGCCCCAGCATCTCCGCCGACGCCCTCATCAGCTGCTCCATCGTGTAGTCCCCCGCCTCCCCTGCGCAGAACACCAGGCACCCACTCTTCCCCATCTCCCTCGCCTTCTCCACCGCCGCAGTTGCCTCCACTGCCACCACCGTCGAAGACCCCTCCGTCACCGATGGCTCTGGCTGCTCCGTCTTCTCGTCGTTGTAGAGGAGGAGTTGGGTCTTGTGCCTCTTCTTGAGCGCAATTGAAATGGCGATCAGAGACCCAATGAGGAGGAGCAGCCCCACCGAGAACCCGCCTATCGCCGCGCCGCGTCCACGCCGTCTCAGGATCGAAGGAGCGGCGGCGGTCGAAGACGCCGAAGCCGTCGTCGATGGCAGGAGAATCCCTTCTTGAAGTTGCCCGTTCTGCATTGTCGCCGGCGCCGCCGATGAAGTCGAAGCAGAGCTTCTATTGCCACCGCCGGTGAAGAAAGACAAATGCGACGGGCATTCCCTCCGGACGACCTCCCCGCAGAGCCCCGGATTCCCAAAGAAGGCCGACTCGCCGAGCACGGACAATGTGGTGGTCACCGGCACCGGACCCGTCAAGTTATTGTGGGACACATTGAAGACCTTCAAAGACGACTGATTGAAGGGGGGGACGGACCCAACGAAGGCGTTGAATTCGAGGGAGAGACAGTAGACCCGGTCGAGCTGGGCCGCGGCGGAGATGGGTATGGACCCGGTGAGGCTGTTGTGGGAGAGGTCGACGGTGCGGATGCGGCGGAGGGAGAGGAGCGAAGCGGGGAAGGCGCCGGAGAATGCGTTGTTGGCGAGGTAGAGCGAGCGGAGGCCGGAGAGGGGGGAGAGGTCGGGGAGGGGACCGTGGAGGGAGTTGTTGGAGAGGCTGAGGAGGCGGAGCTGGGAGAGGCGGGTGAGGGTGTCGTCGCTGAAGAGGCCGCGGAGGGAGAGACCTTCCAAGACGAGGCGGACGACGCGGCCGTCGATGGAGCACTTGACGCCGACCCATTCGCAGTGTGGGTTCGGCTGGGTTTGGTTTTGGGTGGGGAAGTGGAGGCGGTCGGAAGCGTCGGTGGTGGTTTTGAAGGCGAGGAGGGCGAGCGCGTCGGGGGGGAGAGGGGGTGAGGTTACCGCGGAGGAGAGGGGGAAGAAGGGGGAGAGGAGGAGGAGGAGGAGAGGAAGCATTGGTGAGGACATTTGTTGTTTTGAAAATGCAAGTGGAGAAGAAGAAGAAGAGGAGAGATTGAGAGGGGACAAAGAAGGGGGACCTGGTGGAAGAGGAGGAGCTGTCGTTCTGAAAACACCAGACCGGGGTAGTCACGTGAAAGGCTATAGATTATAAAAGAAATTTTTTTTGATGTATAAAGTTGTTTGAGAGAAAGACAAAATGGTGATTATTTTCTTTTTTTGGGGGGTTTGACTGCGGTCAAGTGATTTTGTTGGAATTTGCACGGGGTGTTGAATATATTGAGTTATCATCTTCAGTGCACATGTTAACTAATTAACATGTTAAAGTGACATGTCAATACTTTATCCATCAACTAGACCCTCATTTATTACATTCTTATTTAGTTGGTAGTTGTTGCTCCAATGGACTAGCTAAATAACTAGTTAAAATAATAGTGGGTTCATCTCTCCACCCACTCAAAGCTCTTCACCCACCTAAAATAATATTTTTTTTGAATATTTTGAATGGTGGGACCCACAATTAGTTGGCTAAAGCACTAGCTAAAATTAACATGAAAACTAACATATGACATGTGGGACCCACATTTAACATACCCTTAACACTTCCATTGAAGCACCATTTTTACATCTTTTATAAAAATATGACACTAACTAATGAGTTAATATGTCCATTGGAGATGCTCTTATAATATATAGTTTTTATTACTGTGTATGACATAATTTTTATTTTTATTTTTATTTTTTTAATTTAAAAAAATATAATTGTATCTTAGTATATACATCATTTTATATAATAAAATACATTTTAAAAGGAGAGTGTATGATATTTTAAAAAAGAAAATGGTATGGACAACAATTGGGTTACAATTAGAGTTGAATATATCTTTTTCTAAGCTAATTAGAGGCTAGCACACCGTTATCTGGATCCAAACCCGTGACCTCCAAAAATGGGAGGTACATCTCAACCAACTCATTTGTTGAATCCATCAATATGTAAAATATTTCATAAAATTTAACATGTGTTTTTAAAAAAAAAAACAGATTTTGTTATAGCCACTTGTATTAAAGTGGATTACAAATAGGGGTGCAACTTGGGCGGGTTGAACCCGACCCAACCCGACTCGCGGGCGGGTTCGGGTTGGTGTTTTTTGGCGTCGGGTTCAACCCGACCCGAACCCGAACCAACCCGAACCCAATTCGGGTTGGGTTCGGGTTGAGGGGTTCAACCCGCGGGCTCAACCCGAACCCGACCCCCCTGGTTAACAAATGTTATGCTGCCATAACAACATACCTATATCCAAAACCCTAAATTCCTAAAACATAATAAACAATTACACAAATTAGAGTATCACTATGTTTGTTGTGTTTGGGTTAATTATTATAGATATTCACTTTTAATTATTTGTATATAAGGTTTAATTAATAATTAATTAAAGTTTGTTTTGTTGTTTTTTAAATATTTTGTATGATATTTTATGTGTTAAACCCGACCCGACCCGACCCGAACCCGACCCGAACCCGACCCAAACCCGGCCGAACCCGACTTGAGCCCGAATTCAACCCGAACCCGACCCAAACCCGACCGAACCCGAATTCAACCCGAACCCGACCCGAACCCACGGGTTGAGATCGGGTTCGGGTTCGGGTTGAACCCTTCGGGTTGAGGTCGGGTTCGGGCTCGGGTTCGGGTTGGACTCTCTGCAGTGCGGGTTAATGTTGAACCCGACCCGAACCCGACCCAACCCGCCCGAGTTGCACCCCTAATTACAAATGAGGATGAAAAAAAAAAAGAAACTGAAGGGGCGATGGGATCATTACATGGAATGTCTAGCTGATCCCTTACCACCTCCTCTTCTCCATCATGTACACTATTCTTCAATGATGCTCAAACGGCCCCTTGAGAGAGACTAACTCCCTTGCCCCGGTGATGCCACACCCCCCACTCGTTGAGTGAGATTGCCAAGTTAAATAAGAAATACATCCAAGTGCATATATGATATATATATCCTTTTTATTTAGTGTGCATATAGTTTAGGTCGAGTAACGGACTAAAATCTAGAACTTAGCTATCATTATTAGTTAAATAAATGAAAAATGTTACAGTATTCAATTTAATACACGGATTACACATTTTTCATTTTCTTAAAAATCATATACCTCATATATATTTTTATAAAATGTGACGTATACACTCCAATGAATTGAATGATGTAATTTATATAAAATGTGAAAATCATCCAATAAGATATATACCTTGATACAACTAGTAAGTATAAGAGATTAACGAGACGTATAAGATTGTATTTAAAATTGTTAAAAAGATCGAGTGTCACATAACTCTAAATAAATATATGAAATGACACGTGTTATTAAAATTGATAAGATTTATTAATGTTGAATAGATCTCATCTCGACTTCTGGAAGAGAGTTGGGATTTTTGTGAAGTGAGCTTTCATGACGGACTGCGTTACATGCATGGAGGTCGGATTAGAATGGATTTTTGTCGAAAGACCCATTTTGGTGGGTGGGGTCAGGTAGGGTTCTTCAACGGGCTCGAGGCCCAAAAACCTGACCCGTTTTCAGGACGGGCCGGGGCCTGGTTCTGGGGCCTGGGCCCCTCTCGGACGCCCGCCCGAACTGGGCCCGTTCGGGCTGACCCACAGGCCCATGGGAGAACAATCTAATAAATGAGTAATATATAATTTTTATTTGAATTGTGGTTGAATTATACAAATTATTAACATTTATATAGGTGTCAACCTAACTAGGTACATATAGTTATTCATTTTTTCAAGTAATTAATGTATTTAATATTTTTATTTTGAAAATTCAATAGATATAAATATTTTTTTTAACATTATACTTTAAATTTTGTGTTATTTTAACATTATATACAAATGAACAACTTAAAATAAAAAAATCAAAAGAAATAAGATGTTTAGAATTTGGGCCCGTAGGCCCGCCCGTGGGCCCGAACCCAGGCCCGGCCCGGCCCGGCCCGTGGGCATGGGCCCTGTTTCAACGGGCCAACCGGGCCGGCCTGTTGCCGACCCCTAGGGTCAAGAGTGGTTGGGGGAAGGGAATTTGAATAATAAACAAAGTAATTTTTTAAAAAATAATTATAAGAATAGATCTTACTATCGTCAATTGTATTAAAAGTGGATTACAACATCGAGGGGATGAGAAAAATAGAAGAAGAAAGAAAAAAACAAGAAAGATTGAAATGCAAAACCAAGAAGTGTTTGGGGTGTGTAATAGGGCGGCACATTAGACGGAATGTCTAGTGATCACCCTCCGCACCCCTAAACGCCCAAAATTTTTAAAAATAATGTTAGAGGTAATATACGAACAGTTCACGCATATATTTTAATTTTTATAAAAATATATATTTTTATGAAAATGTACATAATTTCATGATCTATCACATGAACTCATTAAAAAATAAAACATGAAAAATTGTTAACGTGATATATATCATGTGTTAGGAGACATTAACTGATGTATCTCGATAGATGTCTATGATGGTGTAACATTGCTTTTTTTTTTTATTTTGTGACTGATTGATATATGTGTGTGGGGTTACACATGCTTAGATTTCGTTGAAAAAATGTCCCTGTTGCTGTTCTTAACACAAGTTTTGAAGTTACATTTCCCATTTTGTTCCATTTGGTTCATGGATTTATCGAGCCATAAAATAAGTATATAGTGAAAAGAGAAGAAACAGACAGCTAAATTGTCATTTTTTTCTCTTTCGATTTTGTATTGGGCCCGTCTAGCCCCACTCACCTATTTTTTTACCCCACTAATCAATTAAAAAAAAAAACCGGTGTTTTGCTATCCCCACCGATCCGACCAGTTCGACCGGATTTGGTCGCCATTTCAGGTTTCGCGCGACCGAATTTGGTCGCCATTTCAGGTTTCGCGCGACCGAATCTGGTCGAACATGATTTGTAATAAAGTTTATAATTTTTTTTTTTGAAAACATAATCTCACGACGTGTATCCTCCTTGAATCTTTCATATCACTCCAAGTCTGAGTTGTAATGTAGGGAGAATAAATCATTATTCTTAAATGTAGAATATAAGAACAATTTTTTTTATATAAGTTACAGACAAATTTCAAAAGCCAAATATAAAATGTGTTTGAATAAACTGGTATGTTTTTTTATTTTCAAACAAAAATTCATCTTAACTACGAATTCAAACGAAACTTAAAAATGATATATATTTGTCTAATAAGATATTTTTTTATAAAAATTTGAATTAATTGAAAGTATATCTACTTACATTTTTTTTAATCCCTTAGTTGTTATTTGGATGAAAGAATAAATGTAGAATATGATGGATAAATCCAAAAATTTATTTGTTTACAAAAAATAAGTAGATATAATTCTGAACCCTGTTCAACCCATTCCGGTCGCCCAAAACCTGAAATGACGACCCATTACGGTCGCCCAAAACTTGAAATGGCGACCGAATTCGGTCGAATTGAATCGGTGGGAACAGACAAACACCGTTTTTTTTTTTTATTATTGGTGGGATTGAAAAATTATTTGGTGGGGATAGACGGGCCCTTTTGTATTTTGCATTTGTCTTATTAAAATATAATTTATGCCTCTAGCGATCTAGGATGGAAAAAATATCAAAATCCTCGTCAAAATAAGCTGAACCTTTGTCACAAGAAAATACTCACATGACATCGAGAGAGGTTTTGTAACAAGTAATTTCACATATTAAATTAATGCATAAATATAACTTTATATTCTTTTTATTTTCAATTTATCAAACAGATACCGTTAATGAAACAAAGAGCACATATTGCTTATTGTTACAATTTATTCTAACGTTTATCTCATTAGATGAAGTATATTATTTTAAAAAAAATTCAAAATATATGAAGATTGAAAGTGGAGGCTGAAAAAATAATTGTACGTAACATTTTTCATTTCATTTAGTTAAATATATGTTTCATTTTTTAAATAAAAATATACATGTTTCTTTGCATGCATAAAGTATTTACAAATGTAAAAGTCATGTAGACTTAATGCAAGGATTGCAGTTGAGACTATGGTCACAGCGTTTAGTTACACGATTGGATAGCTTTTATGTTTGTAAGAAACTGCTTATATAATTATACAACTAAACAGTTTTATTAGGCAGTTTCTTACAAACAGATATTAGATAAATAGTGTAAAAAAACTACGATTTTTGAAAGTTCGGAGGATGGGTGAATTTTCTATACAATCAATTTTAAAACACAGATTACTGCAGAATCAGTTTTGCAATCGCACAACCAAACACACACACTATGTCTAACATTACCCATTGATGCATATATTAGGTGTATCAATTTTTAGCCCTATTTTAGAAAATGACATAAGCTATTTCAGGATTGATAATTATTTTATAATATATAACTGTATCAGTAGAATATATAATTTTTTGTTTAATTGTGTTTTAAATCATTCTTAGGAAAAATATAATGATGAAGTTTTTTATGTTAATTTGATTGACTGTAAATAATAGATAAAAAAATATGTGAATAATGATTTATAAAAAAGTAAAAAAAATAATTTAACATGTAATCCTTTGATTTATAAAAGGTGATAATGATGAGTGATTTGACACGTGAACCATTTACACTAGTGAAATAGAATATCTGTAATAACACAATTCCATGATCATCTTAATTACTAATATTAACTTATTCTTATATATTTTGATATAACTATATCTACTTATTATTTACACACATATTTTTTTGGATTTATATATCTATATTCCATCATATTTAACATCAATTTTTCTATCCAAGAATAGAGGAGAGTACTGAATGAAGGGTTACATTTCGAGTCTTTGCCTAACGTTACCGGTGGATGGATCCAGTGATGCAGATTTTTAAATAATGCGGTTCATATGTATACATGTATAGCTCACGTGATACCACAAAACTCATCTTCTTTTGACAGCCGTACATGGCCCCCTTCAAACCAGCGTTTAATTATTGAAAATAAGCAAAAATTGGGGAAGCTGAATGTCTACCAAACGGTACATATGTACCCCCCTTTTCATCATTTCATCATTATATATATTATCATATCACCTGTCATTGGCGATGAAGACGAGCCTCTCCATTTTTGTGGAGGTGACCACGTTCAGTTTAACAAGGATTTCAGACAATGAGAGAAGGTACGGATCAAAGTATGTGGGGGGAGCGACATCAACAACGACAACAAAGATTTATGAAATCGAACTGTTATGAGGTGATGTAGCATGCATTAACTATTGAGGGGGGGGGGGGGGGGGGGGGTTTTTCTTTGTTTGGTTGTCATCTGTTGATTGGTTGGGTTGGAATAATGGATTCAATCTTGGATTTTATTCTTTTTAGAAGGGGCCGATTATAAACCACAGGCCCGTAAGACAATTACAAAGGGGACAAAGCCCATAACATACCAGCCCAAAGGCTGTTTTTAATTATTTTTTGGGATAATGTTATGTGCAGCTTTATTTGTAGTCTCAATCCTAGCCTACATGTGATCCTGTTTGGTAGAAAAATTGACGTCGAGTACAACAACATAAGAGTGAAATAGTAAAAAAAAAAAGACTTTCTGTATGTAATTAATATGTGTTTGTAATTATGTCATAATGGATAAAAATAGTCTGCAACTCTTATAAACTGGCAAGTGGCAAGTGACCTATTAAATATTTTTTATTTTTTTTATAAATTATTAGTCATGTAATATATATATATATATATATATATATATATATAAAAGTTAAACAAATAATAAGATTTTGTTATTATATTTTTCATCAAAATAATTAAAAACACAATAAAATAAAAAATAGTTATTCCACTATTACAGTGGTTAATATTAATGTAATAATCTATTTTGGATTAATTATATATGCCGTTTTCCAAATGAGTGCAGATAGCCTATTAAAATGACGTGACTTGATTTTGTTTTTTTGTGTCATGGCAGCCTGTGAAAATAGACAAATTTTTGTGTGGTTCTTGTATTCTGTAGGAACCCACAAAAAAAACTTTAAAATTTATACTAGACCGTAAGGTCCATAACACCATACTTTGACACATTTGCGTGGATCCACAATCACAGGACAAATATATATAGTTGAATTACAATATTTATAAGTTACTGGAATAACACTAACCTATCCCTCAAAAAATATCCCATTGACATGATCTAAAGAATTAAAATTCAATCGTAACATATCTAGTCAAATGATTCGATATATAACCATCAAATACATTAACATATAAAAATGTTAAAAGTCATCACTATTAGAGTAAAGATAAAAAATTCTTCTAGAGGAGTTAAATATTCAATTTATAAATGCATAGAAAAAAACTTAAAATACCATAATTAAAAAATAAAAAATTAGAAAAACAATAATGACTCAATGTTATTATTATAATGATTTTTTAACAATTGCAAATTAAATAAAATTCTAGTTCATCCTCTTTAGAACTTTTCTCACAAGGTTTCGACAATTCTCTCTCTCTCACTTTTTTTTATAAACTTCTATAACTAAACTATTCTATTTAGGGTTGGTTATCTCTACAACTCCTTTCTCTAAAAAAAATTCCTTAAATATGTAAATTAAAGAACCTATTCTAGACACTTCCCTAGGTATAAATAGGGGTCTTGAGCATCATATTTATGCAAGTGAGGAGTGTAGGTGAAATGCAAGAGAAAAGTGTAAGCCTATTGAGTATAAAGTGTTCGTGTGAGTGTCATATAAAAAAGTGTTTTAAGTGTTTGCCTTTCTCTTGAATTTCTTCCTGGCATTTTGAGAATTTTCCATTACCTCTCAACAATTTGGTATCAGAGCAATTGGAGTGCCAACAATTCTAACATTATTAGTTGGAGATTCGAAAATGTGATGGGAATCGTGGATTGGAATTAAAACAAGAATTTGGAATTTTAATATTAATTAAGAAGAAAGTTTAAGCAAAAAGTGGTCCAAGTAAGATATTTGAGTTTTGATATTCAGTCTTGTATAACTCTTGTTTTAATTTGGGTCCCTGGTGGATGAAAGGTCAAGATCCGACCTAAAAGCCTAATGTGAATATTATATGTCTTAAAACTACTAAATTTGACATGGTTCATCACAACAACGTTGTAATAGGAGTGTTGTTGTGAATCAGGCTTTGATTGATTAACTAGTACGTCTCACGAACAATACACCAAGGTATATGACGAGGTATATACCCCTTTAATAATTTTTTATGTTTTCAATCTAATGGGATTATATATATATATATATATTATATATATATATATAACTCATTAGATAGTAATTATTATTTTTAAATGACAATTTCCTTATAATAGAATCGGGGAATTGATCAAGGGCAAACAGTAATTATAGTAGGAAAATGTCAATTTGATTGTTTAACAAAGTCTAAGTTGGATAAAATATGGTTAGCATGTTCTTTTCATGCAAATAGTTTACATATAATACCAGAATTATACAGTTAACTTTTTTACTAGGTTGAGTTTATTATATTTATCATAGGTCTCGTGTTCAAATAGTGATTATATGCATTTGAGGTTTTAATAGAGTTTTATTTCCTCACCATTAAAAAAAGAAGAATAGATGTATAATATTTTTATACAAAAATAAAAATGTTATGAATAGTAAGATTTTATTTGGGTTAAAAGTGAGAATTTTAATTTGCTCGAGGTTACCAAAAGATCTCAGATAGCACAACTATAGACATTGGGACATTTACATGGTTAGCTAGGATGAGAGCCCTGACTGGGGGTGCTAGACTCTGGTTTTTGTATGCATAAACAGTGCTTTCTAAGTTGGACTAATAAGAGAGAAGACAAGGCATAATTTTTATTTTTATTTATTTTTTGTTTTGTTGTTAAGGTCCTCAGGGCTTATATATTAATATTATTACATACTATACATTGGTAATACTTACAAGCGCGAGACAGAACATCATTGAAAATTTGCTGCTCTACCTCATTTACACAAGCCTAAAATGACTCAAAACAAGAAAATACGATCGATCGGATCTGTGGATTATGTAATTGTAGACAATGAGCTGAAGACTTGAATCTTCTAGTATAGCGGGTCAGTTCTTCTGCTCTACGAATTGAATGGCGTTGCACCTTAAAAAACTCCACAATCTACTGTATTTAAACCTGAATTTTTGAAACAATCTCAAATAGTTGAGGAAGACCGGCGCGGACTCTTTAACTGGATGAGATTATGTGCGTACCCGAATTTTTTTTAGCCCCAGTTGACATGTCACAGTGATGCTAAGACAAGGCATACTTATATGTCAAGTTTTCTTTTTTGTACCTCAATTATTTAATTATAGGCAACCTAGCTTCCTGAGCCAGTCTTGTATGTTTAGAGGGACCATACACCATTATTATCCACAGTCCATAACCTCTTAAAACCAGCATACCTATCAATTCTTGTTCTGGGATAATATCTGATCTTCTTGTACCACGTCTCTAAGAAATTGGGGACCAATTCCACTAATATATCTGTCACAGTTAGTGGCATCTATGGCTGGCCAACCCTCACATCTTGCTATAACAAATTGAAGTGGGACAGGGCAGTGTGAAAATGCCCCCTAGCATTCAGAGCATGTGGATGTACACTCCCATCCAGGCCAGAAACCCATTTGAAAAGTATATACATATGTAAAGTAGTTTAATAAGATTCGATTTTTAGAAAACTCAAATTCTATGTTTTTTTAAATATACTTTTTACACCAAATGATGAGTTGTTTTTCTTTAACTATGCCTTTAAAGATCCGTTTAGACATGTTTATGTTTTCTATTTCTGTAAAAACAAAGACATGTTCAAACAAATTTTCAATCGGACCCGAGTCACTTTGGACCAAGTGTCCACTGCATGTTATTAGATTCAAGGCACTCTCCATGCATGAAAGTATTCCAGGTACTGTGAATGCACACCCTCACACATAAGATCATGCCCATAGATTCCTTACCATACCCCATGGATCCTTTCATTCGTAGTGCACACCATATATCCAAAGCATATATCGGAAAAAAATATATTAAAACATTGCTCTATTTATTAATTATCTGAATAACATTCCTATGCATGCTGAATTTTATATGAATTTTTGTAAATTACCCACTAACTTGATTGTTAGAATAATTTAGGAGAATATAAATGTTAATGTATGTGCACTAAAAAATACCCACAAATGTTACATATTATAATCAGTTATTATTATACATATTGCATTATAGAAGTCAAATTACTTATTCTTTATAAAACTGAATATCCTCAAAACTTAAATGATCAAACTGTTGGAAACTAAGACTGAGACTTCAATAGCCCTTCAAGTCGCGTAACTGCATCGCTCTCTTTAAGACAATATTTGCCCCCAGATGGTGTGCAAGAGGTACTGCAAATCCATCTGCAGAATAACTCGAAGAAGAATTCCACCAGCACCTCCATTGACGAGAGTGGAGCGAATACTGTTGATGAGCTCAAATGAACCAAGATCCTTGTATTACGCTTTGCAGAAACCCAATATAAAAACATACTTAAAAGAGAGCTTTTCTCAGATGATTTGAATAGTAGGAAATCATATTGATTTATAAACATAGGCTTTTAAGGCATCCCATGAAGCTTAACCACCTCCAATCTGGACCGTTGAATCTTCAGTTACAAGATCAACGGCCCAGATCGATCACCATCCGATGCACCCTTTCAATGACATTCCTTGATCAGTGTAATCAATTTTTGATCGATCCAATGGTGCACATTGCATATGATAAGTCCACCAATTGAACGGTCCAGATTGCATCTGATGGAACGATCTCTACCGTTTGATTAGCCAAAAAGAAAATGTCAATTGTCAATAAAGCACCACATTGTGCCCATCGCACGTGCGGACCGTATATAACACCTTATCATTCCTAAAGTAAACATTATTTTATACACACCACACTTTATATAGTGTCAAATATTTTTCTCTTTAACTGATGCGGGACTAAAAACCTAACACACAAAGTTACAAACAATGATCCAACTTATTAGACACATAAATTTACATTTTGAAAAACTACTAACATAAACTACGACTCAACTCGCCTGTCTCCCCTGTTTTTTTTCTTTTTCCTTTTTTTTTCTGTCGTTTTCTCATCTCCCCACTTTTGATTTTTACTATAAATCGACCATTTAAAAAAAAAAATTCATTACACCATCTTGCATTCATTTCAAAGGGAAAATCGCATGTACATTATGCATGTAACTAATTTGTTGTGAAATAAGGTTGCAAATAATGTAAACTTGTTGTGAAATATGGCTGCGAATCAAAACAAGAAAGAAGTTAAAAGAAATGCCCAATCACAAAACTGAAGATTTGCGTTATTTGGAAAAACATTGCCTACCTCTATGAAGAAGAAAAAACAATTAATTATTTTTTGAATTATATAATTTGGGGGAAGAATTGCATATCTCGCCTATCAAAATCTTAAGAAAATTAGCATTATTACACGCGACATTTCATGTGACCCTCTTCCCCTTCCACAACTGTGTATTCTTCCTTGGTGTCTGTCCAATTATAGTTGGAATGCAAGACATTAATAAATGTGACACAAGCGCACTAAAATTTAGGCTACAATGGTGAAAGCTATGTCCATTATATTTAGCAAAAAATCCCTTTAGATATTTGGCATTGTAAAACAAATGCTTGAAAGCTATGCCCATTATATTGAGGGTGACACGTTTACTGGCTGAAGAAATTTCAAAGTTCTATTTCACAAAGATACAAAATCAAAATAAAACAACCGTGGAACATGATGATGGATACTTATGTCATGTCCAACTATTAATTTTACATTGATTTATACAAAATTGAATTTTGAAACATCTAAATTGCGGTCAGCATGCTAACCATACCCATTCTAATAATCTAGGCTATAATTGATTGTCTAAAGAAAAATAATAATTTCATTTATTTACATGCATTCTTTGAACTACCCTAAGTGGTTGATTGATCCCCTGTTCTTTTTAGATAATGTAATAAATCCCATTTATAACCCAAAGTGCAGTATATTTCATGTACCAATGCGTGTATTCTACAGTAAATTGTATAAAATATATACTTTGCTAGTGAAATACAAATGAAACTATACACGGAGACTATGTAGAAGAACTTAGTAATCCCATTGAAAACCATTTCAAAATCGAAGTAACCAAACCGGATAAACTAATCCATTCTAAGTTTAATCAAAACCAGAGTTAAATAAGATACATCACATTGGTTAATCACAAACCAATTACAAACAAGTGATATATTTTAATCAAACAATCACACCTAACCAATTATCTCTTGGCACAGTTACCCCCTCGTGTCCAATGACTTCTAGGTACAATTAACACCACTCCCCCCACCAAATTATATCCATCATAAATTAAAAAAAAAAGCTTTCCCAATACCACCTCTCACAACTCCTCTACACATCTCCATTAAAATCTCTTCTTCTTGCGCGCGCGCGCGCGCACCCAAAAATGGTGTTGCATGCGCCGATCACCCAAGCATTCAAGCTCACCGCCCTCTTTTGGCCGCTCAACATGTGGTTCCCAATGGCGCGGCAGATCCCGCGCGTCTGCCGCGCCGTCTCCGCCACCGCCTCACTCTTCGCCTTCCACATGCGCCGCATCTCTCACGACGATTACCCGCTTCGCAGGCAGAGGCCCGCAAGGTGGGAGAGGGCGCTCCGGCTGTTATTCGATGAACTGGTTCCCGGACTACGACGCCGGCGCCTGCCGGCGGCGGAGGCGGAGATGGACGCGGACAGCCTCCAGGCGCTGCTGTCGATATCGATGTGATGAGGTTTTGGGGGAGGAGGTTCACTGACTGCTCGTTGAGGTTTGGACGTATGTGTCGTTTTGTTTTTGTTGTTTTAGATTTTGGGTGCTTTATTGTGATACATTTGTGGTGATGTTTTGGTATATCTGAGGACATGAATATGAAGCTTATGGAATGGTGAATAGAGTATTATAGATTTTATTATGTGGTGAATATATGGCTTTTTGATAAATTAATTTGGTTGAAAGGTCCTAAATAGGTTCATTTGATTTGGCACAGAGAGACCTAATGGACCCCGAAGCATATGTGTTGGAAACAGTGTCACGGATCACAGTAGAGAAGAAACACAAAAAAACACGAGATGATATTTATATATTGTATTATGTAAAATATACGGAGAAGGACAAGAAAATTACTCGCTCTTAAAACCTTTGGGTTGCCTCTTTTTTTTTTTTTGGGTTGCCTCTTAATTGCACGTGAAATCGTTGTTAGAAAATCACTAAGTTTTCTAATTTTGAAAAAATCACAACTAAATAAAATTAAGTAGGGTTAGAAAAATCTGATAAATGTCGTGGATCGAAGCATACAAAAACGCTTTTCGAAAAATAATTTCGCTATACACTGGTACAATAGTTCACTGACGGTCTATGGTTTACTTCGAAGATACAACTATCCCTGATTTTTATCAAGGTGCACTCAAAATGGAAAATGTTTTAACAAACACCTTATAAGTTTTTAGAAATATAAGATCTCATTGTTATTATTCGAACACTTAAATTGAAAACAATGTTTGAATTTTCAACATTACAAAGATACGTGTATAAAACAATCGGGAAGAGCAAAAATTGCACTCAAATGCCTTTATTTTAATTTTGGATTAAAACTATTTACATCCCTACAAACATGGATAATCTCATGTAAGTCATTGACAAAGTTAAAACAGATGTACGAGTTTATATAAATTTACAAAAACCCCATTATCATCTCTAGATTAATTTTTCATCCAAATTTGATAGAATATTTTCAGAATATTACATCACCATATAATTGCATAGACATCACAAACCCTGTAAACAATTATAAAGACAAATTAGTCCTTGCAAACGACCAAATTACCCTTGCAAAATTTATATTTTAAGCAATGTTCGGAATGACATAAATATTAGGGATAATTGATGCAGAACGAGTGGCCAACACATTATTGGAGTGATGAACCCGAAAGGCGCCCCGTAGTACTTCCAGGAAAACCACGTAGTAAAAATAAAAGGCACCCCGAATTTGGAATCGTCTGAAGTTTTTACTGAAGCTAGATATCGAAGAGATCTTCAAAAGTTGTCGTTATGCCACAACGCGCATGTATTTTTCTATTTTTCCTATTTTTAGACCCTCAAAATGGAATTTTTGCTATTTTAGTAATTTTATATATTTTGAATATCTTTATCATAACAATTTAAATTTGATTTATATCAACTCCGAAAATTTCCTAGAATCCCGTAGATCTAGTTACAACAAACTTCCGTTTTTTGCTATTTTAGTAATTTTAATTAGTATAAAAAAGAGACTTTTATATAGGGTTTTTAGCTTTTTATTAATATATTTTTGAGTTTCATTTCTTTTTTGAGAATTGTAAGTTTATTGAAGAATCTCAATGCTTATTATATCTTTGTTTAATTTTTCGCTACGTTAATAATTTAGTTATTTCATGTTATGGATTAAAATTAAATAGAGTAGGTTGAATTAGCGTCAAATAAAGTATGTTGGATCAATGTTAAACTGTATTGACGGTAGAGATGTATATGAGTTTGCAATGATTTATACGTCCATCCCATTTTTAATAAAGATTTATATATTATTATCAATGTTCGGAGGAACGTAAATGTTTTTATTTTTAATGTTGTGGGACAAATTAATGGTTAGTTTTGTCCTGTACTCTCCCCTTCCTTGTATGAAAGGACAAAAGGTGTCAGAGAAAAACTGATTGAAACAGTTGATTGAAAATTTAAAATAACTAAAGAGTATTAAGAAATGTCATTTCACAGGTGAAAACAGTTTCTAACCGTTTAAAACAATTCAACACGTAATAATTTGAAATGATTTTTGAACAATCTTAACTCACATATGAGTATACCAAGACGCGATAACATGCACAGATAAATTAGATCCACACACAGTGACAAACAATGTTTGATCTAAAAAAATCTCCTTTATCAGAGTTCTATCCAGAAGTCGAAATGTAAGAATACAGGATAAGAATATCACTTAATTCTACATTCTCCAAATTGGGATTTTTGTGGGGAATTATGCTTTTGTATGTAGTTTAATGAGAAAAATAATAAACAATTCCATAAGCTAGCCATTTAGGGCTGATTATTACCATTATAAATGCAATCAAATTGGGCTTGGTTCCTCATGATCTAATATTATGTTAAAAAAAATTCAACATTGCAAAACTCTGGAGGACTTTTGTATTTGCATAACTATGTTATCATAATGTACAAGACTTCAAAATAGACCGAGTGTATCAGAACTCCACACATTAATAATTCAAAGCAAAATGTGCATCGATGAGATCTTAGGTTTTGAGTTTTTACCTTAAAAAATGTTTCCATCCAACAAAATGGCACAAATAGAATACTAATAGTCTCACGCATTAAAATCCAAAAAAACGACATAGAAGTTATGGCAAGGAGCCATATAATTACAAATTTAGGAAATTTTATGCTCAATCTATTTTATAGTTCAAAACACATACCACAAATATTTTTATATATTTTTTAAAATAACATATATCTCATTTATAAGGTATGTATTTTATAAAAGGTAAAATACATACTCCAATTAATTTCATTTATAAAAAATTTAAATTTTTTCTAACGAAGTATATACTTTAATACAGTAAGTGAAGATGACTAATAAGATATATAAGAGTGTATTTTATAATATAAAAATGATTGAGTGCAACATAACTCTTATTATTTTCATGAAAGTAAGGACAAAAGAAAACAAAAAATTGTTCAACCACTTGTGATCAATTTAATAACCAGGTTGACGCAAATTGATGATAAAAAGATGATCAAGTATCCCTTTCAAAATCAAGTCTTTCTTCTTTTATAACTAATTCAATATTAATTTAAATAAGTGAATTAATCAAATTTTAAATCACCATATGAGAACAATAACAATGTAGTATAATGTTAACGTCACAATTTAGATGAAATCAACACACAATCTCACGTGTACACCCGAACTAATTGGGAATGAATAATCTGTTTGTGCTTGTTTTTACCTGACTAAATTAGATGATTTTCTTACCGTCTAATAGATTGAAGCACAAAACAAATGCAAAAAATAAAATAAAAAATAAAATACAAGCAGGGGAACCTATTAATTAATATATACTCTGTTAACATGTGATATACATTATACAGAAAGTGCATATTAATTATTTCAAACAATACTACTTTGGCTCAGTAGAGGAGCCAAGATTTTTATAAAAGGGAGTTTAATAAGGGAGTTTAATGTGACTTATATAAATATTTTTTAAAGTTATATTATTATATTTTTAAAATTTCAATAGCATAGTTTAAAAAAAAATATATGTAAAAAATGAAATAAAGACATTCACATAAAGCATATTACTAAATAATTTTAAAAATTAGTTATTATATTTTAAAACAATATGTCAAAAAATTCATATATATATTTTTTTCAAGATGCTTTAGACTGGACGTGGGGGAGTGATGTTCATGTCGGATCTCTGTGCGATGTGGATATTGAAGGGTCTGTTTTACGTGGAAGGGGGGAGAAACGTTAATTAAAAGGGGTGATTGGTGAGGGCATTCATGGGTGGTTTTTTTTTTTTTGGAAAAATCTAAATAACTCCCATGTAAACTATTTGAAATTCATATAACTCCCCTTACTTTTTTAAAGTTTATATAACCCCCTGAAAAATACCTATTTAAATTCAAATAATCCCTAGAGTTAATCCGTTGACATATTAGGAATATTTTGTTTGATTTAACCCTAACCGAAAACATAGTATACCAAAAACATCATACAGTTTGTTAAAAATGCGGAAAACACTAATGTAAATAATGATTTTACATTTCCAAATAGATTATATAACTATATTCGGAGGGGAATAATCATAATTTAAAAATAATTTTTCATATTTTTAATATATTGTAGAGGGTTAGTGTACTATGTTTTCAGCCACGATTAACCAGACATAATATTAACATAACAATTCTATTCTATCAAATTTTTTTTTAACTCGGATGATTATTTAAATTTATATAGTTGTTTTCAGACCACCACTGTAGATCTAAACAAAATTCAAACTTTGACTATTCAAGAGGAGTGGGGATGAGACATTGTCTTTTTTTCTCATTTAAAAAAGAATGGAAACATTGCTTTTTTAGACTGTGATTTTGAGTTTCTCCAAACGCCCCTTTCATATGACAAAACTAAATCATTTTCTTTATACTTTGTTCCTTATCACAATGACATCTATTCTTGTTTTTTGACCTCATAAATTTTAGCACTGCTCTACTCCATGTTTTTCAGAATTATGTATTTTGGCTAAAACTCTGAATTTATCATATAAAATAAAATATTGTATTGCTTGATGTTATTTAAATATTCTAATATTAGGGATCACGCATTTAATTTCTCTTCTTATTTGCGTCTACCAAACTTAAAGGCTACGCACACTACCCTTAATTCACACAGGTTTCTAGATAAGATTCCCATGCGACACGTATTTTAATAAAAAAACATTGTTAATTAAGTTAACAATTTGTGCTCATACATTATTATACATCCGTGCATATAATTCTTGAATCAATTAGTTAAAAGGTAAACTTTTAGCCATGTTTGAATACATAATATGATTTATTCTTAAGTATATATTTATCCAAGTATAAGTGAGTATAAATAAGGATAAAGTGATTTTGTGTTTGGTTGTGTTTTGAATTATTCTAGTTGAGAATTGTAAGAATAAATGTTTTGTTGATTGGATAAAATGTGAATAAATTATGGATAAAGATTTATAAAAGGTAAAAAAGTAATGATAGTTAATTTGACATGTGATTTATAAGAGGTGATGACAGTTGATTTGGCAGTGAACCCACATATTCTTTGGGTGGAATAACCTAGGATAACTTTTATTCTAAGGGTTGATTAGAATCCATATACCACTTTATACCAGTTTATTCTGGCATACTTTATCTGGGTTTATTCGGGCTTTCCAAACATAACAAAATTTTTATCCGAGATTATTCAGGGTTTATCCGGCATCCAAACATTAATTAAATTCCTTTTTATACCATAATGTATTGTTGGGAAGCACATAAATATATGCTTGCATGGATCCATGCATGACACATGTTGATCAAAAATACATTTATGAATTTTTCATTCATAGTTTTTTTTAATTGATAAAAGTTTTTCTTTTAGAGGTATTCATGGACATTTCTATTTTCACGATAAGAGAGAAAAAATAGATAATATCTGAAAATGGAAAAAAAGAAAAAGAAAACAGCAGGGCCGTTGAAAAGCACCGTGCAAGAAAAGTTTGATAAAAGTTTATTATCACTGTATGTGTCAAAAAGTTTATTATCACTGTATGTGTCAAAAAGTTTATTATCACTGTATGTCATTCATTAAATGTATACTACAAATTTTTCTTCTTTTTTGATTGATTTTGTCCTATTTGCTCCTCCCCTGGTAATTAATTGCTTTGCCATGCAAAATATGTCATATCGACTATTGCATAGTGCATTAGAAAAATATACTTTGATGATTCATCGGTCGATTTCAAATCAAAGAATTTCAACTTGAGATAAATTTGTCCATTTCAATTCAGATGATGAAGCTGAATACTGAGACATTTGTTAATTACGGACCTTGAGTTCGCTTTCGACATTCTCAAGATACTCTTAGCATGTTTTGTACTTTCATATCTATGATAGCAGAATAAAAGACTCTCTAAAGATTTATAGAGCTAGACCCAAAAGAAAAAGTTGAACCCCTCAAAAGCCAAATAACCCACCCAGATTATATCTCCAAGTTCTAAAAAAACTTGCGTTTTATATCCCTTACATACAATCATTTTTACGGTCTCAATTCTAGTTTACACATGTTTCAAATTTTTTAAAAATAGTATATCTCATCTAATGATGTACATGTTTTTATAAAAAAAATGAAGCACATACATATTCCAATGAATTGTATGGATTACTTTTCTTATTAAAAATGTGAAAAATTTGTATTTTAGCTTATACCTTGTCAATGCATATATATGTTCTGGTGATTTTCTATCAACGCACATGAAACTAGAATTGAGGCTTGAAAAATAACTGTGTAACAGCTAACACTCATTTTTAAACAGTTTTGTATCCCTATTAAATCCCTAAAAATCCTCCCGATTAATCAACCATTAATCCGTATATCATACCAAATTTGACACAGTCTATTCTGATGCTGACGTGTTTCAATTTTATAAAACAAAGTACTCCGTTATCTAAGTATAGATTAGCAGTCCGAGTTCGGATTGGATTAGGGTGTACCAAAGTGAAGAAAGGATCTGATGGGCCTAGGCCAGGACCCAAAGGATCCAGATCCATGGCCCATTAGCTTGAAATCCTTGATGATTATTTTGAAAATTATTTAAATCAAATAGGAAAAAATAAATTAAATAATGGCATAATTGGAATTCATGAAAACTGTAAGTATAATTCAAATAAATTGATGAACATTATGAAATTTGTTATGCAGAAAAAATATTTAGTTAAAGAAATGACTGGAACACATTTCTAAATTCTACAAAAGAATTAACACTATACACATCAATATATTGTTTTACTTTTTTAAATCAGTATCCCATGAGGAGCTTAATTAATAGGCATTATTATACTATCCTTTTTGTAGTCCCCAATACAGTTTCATATACTTCGTTAACGAGGTATACATCTCCTTAAGTAATATATATACATCATTAGATATTTTAAAAATTTGCTAAAATGAGACCATTCAATTTGAAATGAAATGATATTTTTTGAGATAGTGTTAATTGAAATCCATTTTTCAAGTGATACAGATGAATATTTTTTTTATCATTTAACATAGACAAGCCCTGATAACTGTTTTGGGGGCTTTATGCAATTATGCACCTATCCAGATATAACTATCTGGTTTACTATTTCAAACAAACTATTTTTTTATTTTTTTCATTTACCCCAAATGGGGGGGGGGGGGGGGGGGCGCTTTTGATGTTTTTTCTTGTTCAAACACACCACACATCCTTCATTATGCTTACAAGGTGCTCAAGATCATATATAACCAAAGATCAATCAAGCAATTTTTCATATAATAAATTAGGCCTAAGCTATGGTATACTCATCAAGCCTAACAAAGAACATAAGCTAAAATTGGTATACTATGATTTCCTAAGCATGTGTCTCATACTGGAATGATAAAGAGTGCAGACAAATATTTAAAGAAAAGTAAATTAATTCAAAGGTTGGATCATGACAAGGCTAGGGAATCATTCATTGCTTCAAGCTACAATTATTCAATCTTTTCTCATACAGTGCAAGTTGGAAATGCAAAAGCATGGAGAGAGTTCTAATGGAACAAGTTATCTTTAGGAAACCACATGGACCACTAAAGCAGACACCATTGAAAGGAATCAGCTTTATTTTTTTACCCACAATGAACACACCTTCCCCTCTCCACGACTTGGAATGATATGGAGATGTATATGATTTTAGATTTGTGTTAATGGGTGTGTTTTGTCTTTAAATAATGCTTATGTTTTGAAATTATACTGAAAGGGGCTGCCATGTGGGGTTGATTGAACAGTAGGGGACAGGTAAGGGAGGAAGGGAATGATAGTCCTGGCATGTAAAAAGTGGATGCATGTGGTGCAACTAGGCACATGGTTTGGAATATGAAAGATACTTCATAAAACATGTTGTTCCCCTTTGTTGGTTGTGTGACACCATACATCTTTGATAAGTTCTAATAGCCAAAAAAAATATTGTTTGTTTCATAGGTGTAAAATCTTATGCTTGGTTAACTTAGAATAAACTTTGATAACTATTCTAAGACTCTGTTCGAAACTTATTGTCAAAGTAATTTTGCTTCTAGAAAATTTGCTTTTATGTAAAACTGGTCGAGAACAACTTTTGTGAAAAAATGTTTTTGAAAATTGGTTCTAAGAAGTCCTGATAGAAATTGAAACTGCTTTATTAGAGATTAAATATTGTTTCATGTCGTTCGAATACATCACCTAA
The DNA here is from genome assembly GCA_030737845.1 of Acorus calamus. Taxonomy (NCBI): domain Eukaryota; kingdom Viridiplantae; phylum Streptophyta; class Magnoliopsida; order Acorales; family Acoraceae; genus Acorus; species Acorus calamus. Next base: position 2,934,244 of record CM060859.1, on the reverse strand, counting down.
AATTTTCACACATCGCAAAATATTTCACATTTGATACATCTGATACACATTTCTCACACATTAATTCTCAATCACAAATAACTGATATGAATATAGAGTTATCTCTTATTTGTCATTTATTTTTTTATTTATACACGATCTAAATAATTAAAAGATGTTTTCAACATTTTTCAATGAGAATAACAAAAAAAATAACCAAATAAAATATCGTTTATTCTGCGTATATTGTAATACATTGTTATATTATGAAGCTTGATCATGTGCGCATAGTATATTTGACACTTCGTAGAGTCGGATGAGAGTATCTTTGTATAATGACATTTCTATCATTAATGAGATGTTACGATAAAATGACATCTTATGTTTTTCATTAGACTCTAGGATTTTTATTGGTGCTGTATGCATGTGTGGTCATTGTAAAAACCTATCAAATATAATGGATTGATACCTGGTGTGCTCTGTGAACATATGCAAAGTTTGTCGAATCACGTAGATTCTTTGTGTTTTATTTGATTATTCTCTAGATCATTGGTTCATAAGATCGTCAACCGTAACATATATTTGTCACAGTATAGATATCAGGGATGAATAGCTATTAGTGGTTCCCAAATGAGGGTAATAGAAGTTTGATATATGTTAAGAGATGATGATGTATTAATTTATTGCAGGCATTAAAACAAAAGGTGCAAAAAGTCAGTCCACAATTTCAACCTCTTGAATTGAAAATTGACATAAAGTGGAGCTTAGGAGGGGAAAAGGAGGATCCAGTAGTGTGTTGAAATGTTAACATCTTATTATGTATGCTGATGCATCTGTCTTAACTAGTCATGTTCTTGTGGTTAAAATGTTAACATTACATCTTCCTCAGACGTCCTGAGTTTGCAGTTGATCTTTCCCTATTAAGTGGTGACTAATGTGGTATGACTTTCTGTTACCAAAATTTGCAAAAATTTGGAACAGTAGTACTAATGAATTGTACACCTGAGATGTTCTCCCTTATTGTACCCTTGATGTAATAATATTTTTAGTATGTGAAAATGATTGATGAAATCCCATCTTTATTATGGGGCCAATCAAATTAACATCTCATTCTAAAGAAGAAAGTGACAGATCAAATCTCTATCAACCCTTGGATTAAACAATGCACCGCATTTAACTTCAGCAGTGTTTGAAAATGAGTTAGATCAACAGTTTTAGAGATCTTGTTTTTAGGAATCATATTCTATCCAAATTCGTTTTTAAACTATTTAAATAATTTTATTTTTATTTTCTAAAAAATAATATATAATTTTTAGTTATATAAACAATGTTTCAAAAATCTTCAAAAATATCATTCCTAAAAAATTATTTCAAGTTTTGCTTTAGATTGAATAAAATGATCTTTTATGAAAAACCAATCTTGGTTTTTTTTTTAATTTTTTTACAAAAGCTGATTTATTGATTTTATAAAACATGAAAACCAAAATCTGAACACAAATTGAAGTTCAAAAATATCCATTTGCAAATAATTATTAAAAATTAATTTTAGGAGATCAAAATTAGTTGTAGAAATTTAACTACTTATATTTTTGTCTCAAATAATGTCCACCCACATGACCTATTTTATATGGTCCAGCAACCTCACTCTAGGCTTTATGTAGTCATTTCGTTTTTTTAAAGGTGAATTCTCACTCTAGGCAACTTTTTATTCTGCTTTTCATAGTGTGTTCATCTTTCAAATCTCTTTCCTAAGTTATTAAAAATGGTCCTCATATTGTTACCTAACATAACTAATTAACAAACAAAAGCACTTAGATGTTAATGGTGTAGAATAGGTAATCTAACTAATTAAGTCACAATTTGAATTAGACTTAATATGAACGTATTTACATTTAATTAAAAGTATAAGATCAAAAGGAGTGCATCACAATTCAATTGGTATTATTTTGGGCTTCTCTAGGAGATTGTTTCCAAAGGGTCACTAATTAAATGTGTCAAGGGCGCATGTGTACTTATGTTTATGTTGAAAGGGTTATTATTATTATTGATGGTGATAATGTTAAAAGGGTTATTTTCAAATAAGATCTTAAGTCGCTATCCCTATCAACCTATGCATTTATATTGTACTCATCTTCTATGCTCTTGACATAAGAGTGCTGTTATCATTGCTTTTATCAGGCTATCTTGTGAAACATTGCTAGCTTGAAGCTTTTTTAGGAGTTGCTGAGTTTCTCTACCATCAACCAAAAAAAAAAAAAAAAAAAAAGATTTGACCACAAAAAAAAAAAAAAATTGAAGATTTGCCTCTGATGGGTGAAAGTTGGAACCCCTACTCATTAAGGTACCGTTTGGGAGAGCGGTTCTAACGCGTTTGTGTCGGCCGACTCGGTGCACCGCCACCATCTAAACAAACACAATGTGGGGCGTTCGCGTTTGAAATGAAAATATGCGTTCGACGCCTATTTTTTCTCGCGGATCGAACGTATTGAAACAATGATTCGACAAACGCGGAACAAATCCACGGACGCAGAGGTGCCCAACCCGAAGCCAAACGGTACCTAAGACGAATACTAACCCAATATAATGGAAACCAATGTATTTTTGAAATGGGTATCATAAAAAACTATTAATAGAGAATTAACTTAAAAATAGTCATTAATTGAAATTAATTACAAAAATGATCATCTAACTGTTGTATAAATGTCGAAGGGAGTGCGTGAATGAGTGACAATGCCAAAAATAGATCTAATGAAATATTTTATAATAATAATAATAAAAAACTACTTCCAAACATGGTCTTATCAGAATGAGCCAAACAATGACAACGATGAAAAATAAATCATACATAAAATCTCATACACAAATCATTTTGTTTTCAATACCTGTATGATTTATAAATGACAAAAAACATAATAGTACGACAATTCCCAAACCACCATCTTGCTCTTGCTTGGGTAGAAGAATGACGTGGAATAGAGATGTGTTCAAAAAACATGTTTGTATGTAATGAATAAATAGAATATGTGAAAATAAACTGATATTAGTATTTCAAATTCTTTAAAATTGTGTTATTCTATCTAATTTATTCAATTGATATAAGAAGTGCCCACATGTTAAATTATTTTATTTATAAATGTTTATCCACATCTTATTCATTTTTTATTCACAATTATCAATAGTTAAATAAAGAACAAAAATTTTATTATTACGATTTGAACGAGAATAACTAATAACATAATCAAACAGAAAATAATTTTTTTCATCACTAATATAATTATCTACACCATCACAGCTTATATCAATACCCAAATGAAGAATCTAAAACATGTATTAGTCCAAGACACAGAGAAATAATACACCTTAAACTTTTGTATATCATAACTCATAGAGTACGTCATGGTACATACGAAGTACCCTGTTTCACCCGAAACTATTCTACCAACAAATGCCATGCCAACCACATTAAAAAATAACGGTCACTTTTGTCAATCAAAAGATCACATAGACACAGTGAGGTCCTTCAGGTCTTCCATGTTTTATTTTTAAGTCCCAACACTTTAAGTCCTTCCATTTATGGGATGTTAATTTTTTTCTCATTTCTTTCCATTTTTACCCTCCACTCCTTTTCTATTTCTCCTTGTTTACATTTCTCTCTCACACCCATTCACACAGAGTGAAAGAGAAGCATCTCTCT